>CM021105.1:366313930-366555886 GCA_007115665.2 Sequoiadendron giganteum | reverse complement strand
CTTAATAGTGAGAATCTTGGCCCAAACAAGATCCTAATTAATGCACCGCATTTAATAAATCTTAGCAGCCAAAGCTTGGCTAGAAAGGCTAGCCTACCAAAAACTAAGACCACCCTCCTGCAATGGTCTACATGTAGTATCCCACTTTACCAAACTCCACCTTGATGAAGACAAATTACCAGCCCATAAGAATTAAGTTTGTAGAGCATCTAGATCCTTGATGAAGCTTGTAGGAGAAACCTAGACCATCCACATATATATGGGAAGAGCTTGGACCATTGATTTCAACAATAAAACTCTCCCTGCAAAGGAGATCCATTGATGAGTCTAATGGCTAATACACTCTTGGACCTTATCCAAAACCTTTTGCCAAGTTTCCCTTGGTAGAGGTCTAATAGAGAGAGGAATACCGAGATAAACTAGGGGTAGATATCCAATTTGAAATATAAGAATACAAGAAATTCAATGTTGAATAAGAGGAGGGGTGTTGAAGAAAAAAATGGAGGATTTTTCTTCATTAATCCATTTTCCTAAGGCCACAAGATAGGTTTCTAAAGTTTATTTGATATTATTCACCTCTCTAATTTTGGTTACACCCAAAAAAGTGATGTCATCAACAAACTTCAAGTGTGATTGAGGAGGCAAACAATTTCTCCAACTCCACCCTTGAATACCACCTTGGCTTACTTGGAACTTAATACTTCTTCCCAAGCCCCCAACCATTAGAATAAATAGATAGGGAGAAAAGGGTCTTCTTGACAAAAACCATGAGAGGCAACAACCAACTTAGAGGGATCTTTGTTGACAATAACATAATATAAAGTTGTTGTTACACAACTCATTACCTAGTTCACCCAAACACCTCCAAAATTGAACTTTAGGAGGTATTTTTACAAGAACGACCATTTGAACCAATCATAAGATTTAGCCATGTCCAATTTGATAAACATTTCCTTATCTTTTGAAATTTCTATGGAATGAATGGCCTCATTTGTAATTACCACCCCATCCATATTTTTTTTGCCTACCACAAATGCACCCTATTTTTTAGAGATGAGCCTATTCATCCATGGCTTAAGTCTCTCCACCAAAAATTTTAAGATAATATTTTATACCACATTACATAAAGCAATGGGTCTAAACAAGTTCAAAAAATTAGCCTCCTCTCTTTTGGGAATAAGAGCTAGGAATGTAGAATTCATTACTTTCAACATTTATTTATTCTTATGAGAAACCTGATTAACCTCTAACAAGTCATATTTAATGATCTCCCACTATTCCTAAAGAAATTACACCAAGACTTGTCAAGTATAGGGGCCTTCCCCTACTTCATCTGGAACACAATTCCCTCAATTTTTTCTAAAGAAATGGGATTAAAAAGTTCCTCATTCATCTCCAAAGAGATTAAAGTAGGGATGCATGCCTTGTCTTCTTCTGCACAAGGTGAGTCCTTTGTGAATAAATAAGAGCAGTCTTGTGAAACCTCTCTATAAATATCACTTAAGGAGGTTAACTGAACCCCCCAATAAGAGACAAGGGAAGAGATCATATTTCCATGCCATCTAGCCTTGATTGAGTTAAATAATAAATTCATATTTCTATCCCCCTCCCAAAGACAATCAACATAGGCCTCTTTATTCCAATACAATTCCTCATGAAACTCCCATTCCTCTAACTCCTTTAGAGCACTCAACTCATCTTTGAGGGATATCTCTAAAAGAAAATATTCTCTAATTTGGTGGGTGATAGAATCTAGATAAGAATGAGCAACTGACTTAGCTTAAAAAATATTACCAAAGAAATGTCTATTCCACCTCTTGAGATGGAGCTTAACAAATTATTATCTTTTGACAAAGGAGTGCATCATTGTTCCAAAGGCTGATCTACCTCTACTCCACTAAACAATCATATGAGGATCCCACAACCACATTATCTAGAACTTAAAAGATGAATTATTTTCAGTCCCCACCAAGTTAGTTGAGAATTTGATAGGCTAACAATCTGAGACCCACCATTCTAGTATCTCGGAGCTGGAATCCCAATTGTTTCCAAGCCAATAAATAGACACCAAAAATATATCTATCCTCTCCAAAATAGAATCTTTTTCACATATCCTATTACTCCAGGTGAAAAATCCATTTCTTGGCTTTATGTCCATCAAGTTCATAGAAGATATGTTATCTTTGAGAGGAATAGAGGAAGTCTCTAGTCTTTCCACTCCCCTCTCTTTTCCTCCAAATTGAATATGTAATTAAGGAAACCAACCAAGATCCAAGGATGGAAAAGAGCTAAGGATTGAATGTAGTCGATATGAGGCCATCAACTAGCTCTACCAAAAAATCAGTTGGGGTATAGATATTGTAAAACATGATAATCTCACCTATCTCCAAGCTAGAAGCAACCAAAGAAATTGAATATCTACTAGAAAGCCACCACAAAGGATAAATATTCATGGGATTATATATACAAGAAACACCCCCTACATGCCCTACACCTATGCATTGGCAATGAAATTTCCACCACAATTTAGAAGCCATATTGTACATACTATCCATTGACAATTTTGTCTCTTGAAGAAAAATTATATCCAACAATTGAGTTCTAATTAACTCTTGGATAACGTTTTGTTTAGGGTTGTTGCTCGAGCCCCTTATATTCCAAGAGAGTATGGTCATTTTTGAGATTGGAGAAGTGTGAGTTAATATTTTTGATTGAACCTAGATTCCACCAATGTCTTTCCTATTAGCTTAATTTTTACTTGGTCCTTTTGTCATACTTTAGAAGATTTCTCTATAACACCTCTCTTTAGGGTTTTTTCTATAATCCTAAAGTGGATGAGGGCATGCTTCGCTTGTCTATGTCCATATCCCTCTTATCAATTGGGGGTGAAGGATTACCTAATGTCAACACTTTTCCCTCTCAATATTTTCAATTATCTCCAAAGAATAAGAAACCCCAACAACCAAATATGCATTTTTTTGTACTACAAGAATCCCTTGCCAATGAATTATTAGATTAGCATCCTATTTGGGACTCCCCTAGTGTATTTATAAATTACCTATCTTGAAATGCATCCCCTTGGAATCCCCTCATGCTCCTCCAAAAAATAAAGAACTTCAAAGTGATTAAACACCCCTTCACCCTAACTACCTTACAAAGGCATTTTTTGACCTCTACCCTTATTGTAGGGATTTACTAGAATAAAAACATCCTTATTTGAACCCTCCACTGAGATAGGGTATTTTCCTTTGTCTATCTTTTATGTTTGATGAGGTGACATAGAGGACTAGACCCTTGTTGGGTTAAGCCTAGGAGACTTCCTCTGTAAATGCCCATACTCATGAAAAAATCAATAGTGGAATACAAGAGCTTCATAATCTATTTGTTGAATCCATAAAGAAGATCCAAGATGAATTTCCATAGAACCTAGTAATGATTTATTTAAGTCATTTTCAATACAAATTCAAGCAAAATAAATTACCTTTTATCCAAAGTTTTTTAGGATGGACCCACTAACTTGCCAATTTGTAAAGAGGTCATATGAAGAATGCCATTCATCTAGAAATATAATAGAAACCAAGGGAGTCACACTCAAAAATGAAATCTTGACAGAAGCTCCTTCACTAGATTAAAGCCAATGTGCCAAGATTTGATGAAAAGACCAACCTAATTAAAGTAGGACCCCCTTCAAAAGCCCTATTTCTATTTGCCAGAGAATTGAAAACCACTATAAAATAGGTATTTTCCACCATCATCACCTCCATCTCACCCTTAGGGCTCCATGTTTGATGAGCCCCCAAGATTTCAGAGAGAAGAGAGGAACCCAGATCCCCATGAACTTGTAAATTAATGCATTATTAGCCAAGTAGTTAATATATTCCTCTATCAAATCTAGTTGAATCACAAGAACTAGATGATCAAGTCTATTAGAATTGTGAATAATACAAGACACAAGATCAAACAAAAAAGAAAAACACCTTCCACACAAGAGATATGTAAAAACAAATATTTACTATTCCTCAATAATAAAAACTTATAGAATGAAAGTTTCTATGAATATCAAGAGAGATAATACAATGAGGGTTGAGTACTTTATAAGAGAAACCCTAAATGAGAAAGGAATTAGATCATGATAAGTGTCAAATATTTGTGTGAGGGGGAAAACCATTAGATGCAAACAAGATTAATGCAGTGAACTAAGAATCTATATAATTCAAAACACTTAATCTAAGATCTTATTCCATCACTCATGAAATGAACAATATAAGCTATTGAAATTACATAATGAAATCTTGAGATTAAAACAATGAATTCAAAGAAAAGGAGAGATTACCAACCCATGTCAGAGTGTGTTCACATGATTTTAGATTGTTCATATCACTATGAAGCCTCCATAGTTTGTGTGCAAAAGCTTGAAGGATGATGCCTTGGTTGGTTGATCGAAGAAATGGTTGAAGCTCTAACAATGGTGGCTGTGAATGTCAATAGTACTTCATTGTGCAAATTATGTTGATTCTTCCATCCTTATTTGTGAGGAAAGAGGTTTGTTAAATAGAAAATGAGATTTGAAATGGACGATTAGGATTCAACAATGTTGGATCGAGATCAACTGTCAAAATGTGTTGAGAGGATTTAGACATGAGAAGATTGTGCAAAGTTAATTGCACAATTTGTGTGATTGAGAAATAGATTAGCTAGTTAGGATTTAGATTGATTAGTTAGGAAATTAAATTGATTAGTTAGGAAATTGATGGATTAGTTAGCAAATTAGATTGATTAGTCACCAATCATAATTTTCTCAATCAAAAAATGGGTGAGGAATATGAATTAATTGATTTAATTAATTAAGTCCTTTTTGGAGTTGAATGTGCAAATCAAGTTTGACTTTTGCAAACAAAGTTGCATTAGTTACATTTGATTTTTGATAAATGATTTGAATAGTTTAATTTAATTATTCAAAATTTGGAGGGAAAGTGGTAATTAAATTATTATGATTTAATAATTCAATTAACTTAGAGGAATAAGGTGATTTAACGATGTAATTAAATAATTGATGTTATTTAATCAATCAAGATGAAATAAAGTGAGATTAGGACTTCATTAAATACATGTAATTTATTTAATTGGTCAGAATGATGAAACATCAATTAATCAAATAATATTGTTTTATTTAATTAATACCATAATTAGGGTTTTTAGGACTTTATTAAATAAATGAAATTTATGTAATTCATCAAAAATGATGAAAATGCGAATTAATTAAATGATGTTGTTTTATTCAATTAATAGCAGAATTAGGGTTTTTAGGACTTCATTAAATAAATGAAATTTATTTAATTCGTAAAAAATTATGAAAAAGTGAATTAACTAAATAATGTTGTATAATTCTATTAATAGCAGAATTAGGGTTTTGAATATTGTTTGATGTTGTGTGATGTTTTTGAGATGTTCTAAGATGTTTCAAGCTGATTTTGAGATGTTACATGATGATTTTGAGACATTTCGAGATGATTCCAAGATGTTGTGGGATGATTCTGAGATGTTGTGGGATGTTGCGGATGATTCTGAGATCTTTCGAGATGTTGTAGGATGATTCTAAGATGTTTCGAGACATTACAGGATGATTCCAAGATGTTGCAGGATGATTATGAGATGTTTCAGGATGATTTTGAGATGTCCAAGGATATTATGGGATGATTCTGAGATGTTTTAGGATGTTGTTTAATGTACGAACAAGTGCAAATTTTGTATCAAGAAAGTGAAGTGTACGAACAAGTGCAAAAAATAGAGTGTGTAAGAGCGAATCGAGGCAATAGTAATTTAATGTGTTAGATTCCTGAAAGCAGTGAGATAATGGTGTATACAATCTTCTAATCAAGCTACGAATGTGTGGAACCTTTGTGGTGGATCTTTAATTAGCTTTCTTTTTTCTATTGGCAATAAGCCTCTTTGTGGACAGTGAGCCTTTGTATCTGGGCAGTGAGCCTTTGTATCTGATATTGCATTATTACTATATTGTGAGCTAATCCTCACCGTGGTTTTTTTCTCATTGGGTTTTCCACGTAAATCTGGTGTCTCTGGTGTTTGATTTCTATTATTTTTATTTCATGTTCACACTCAATAATAGACTAGGTTAAAGTGGAATTGATTAAGGTTAGAAGTAAAGTGATTTGATACAACTGATTACCCCCTCTTAGTTGTCTTATGTATTTCAATAATTGGTATTAGAGCTCTGGTTCCTCGATGAAAAGCTTAACCACTTGAGGTAGATCAAACAGAAGACAAGATGAAAATCCCTATTTTTGATGGAGTTAATTATAGTGATCGGAAAGAATAGATGAGAGGTTATCTGGTTTCTCTTAGTTTCAAGACTTGGAAATTTGTGGAGACAAAGTATGTTGCACCATTTGTTGGAACTTCCTTTGTAGATGAGATTGTGTCTTATGAAGAGAATGAAAAGTAAAGGTATGCTATCTTTAGTGCTCTATCTAAAACTAAAAGGATAAAATTTATTTCTTTAGGCACTACTTATGAAGTATGGGAAAAATTGAAAGATATTTATGAAGGAAATGATAGAGTAAAATTGTCAAGGAAGCTAACAGCTAAGCGGAAATTTGAGAACTTGAGAATGGAAGAGGGTGAAGATATTGCAAGCTATTATTAGAGAGTTGAACTTGTAGAAAATGAGACCAAGAATCAAGGTGGTACCATGTCAGATGAAGATATAATTGAGAAGATCTTGATGACCCTACCAAAGAATTACAGTGAAAAAGTCTCTACTATTGGAGAATCATATGATCTAAATAAATTTACTAAGGAGCACCTATTTGGTATCTTGACTTCATTTGAGATGAGAAAATTTGCAAGAGATAAGGAGAAGATTGAAACAAACTTTAAAGAAATGAAGATAGAAGATGACTCGGATGATGATGATTCAGAAGAGTTGGAAACAAACTTCACAAGGAAATTGAAGAACGGTACTAGTAAATACAAAGGTATGTTGCCCTTTAAGTGTTTCAGTTGTGGAAATATTGGTCATTATGCATCAAGATGTCCTAATAGAGCTACAAACAAGAAGAACATGGATAATAATAATAATAATCATAGAGACAAGAAGGATAGGAAGTTCAAGAAAATGTATTATGTTAAAGAAGATGCAAGAATTTTTGATAATGAGTCTGACTTTGAGGAGGATAAAGATGAATTCTTATTTCTAGCCTTGGAAAATAAAGTTGTATCTACTAACCATGGAATATGTGCAAAGGAATCTGGTCCAAAGAGTAAGAAGTATGAGATGGAAGGTACTCTAGTGACTTCTTTTCATGCTAGATAGGGTGAATACTTTTGGGTGATTGACAGTGGTTGTTCAAATCATATGAATGGAGATAAGGGTAAGTTCACTAAACTTGAAAAGTATTATGGAGGAATATTTATGTTTGGAAATGACTCTGGTGCTAATATTGTTGGTAAAGGAACAATTAGTTTTGAAGGAAAACATAGTATTGATGATGTCTATTATGTTAAGGGTTTAAGAAATAATCTCTTAAGTGTTGGAAAAATGTGTAGAAAAGGATTCAAGCTTGTGTTTCAGGATAACACCTATGGGATCAGAAAAGGATCTGAAACTATGGTAGCAGTAGGAAGAAGAACTCATGGAAACATCTACTAGCTTAAGAGTGGTGATGGTCAGTGTTTTGTTTCACAGATTAATAAAAGTTGGTTGTGGCACTAGAGGATGGGACATGTAAATTATGACAATCTGTTTAGGATCAATTCTAAGGAAGTTGTCAAAGATCTACCTAGAATCACAAAGCCTTCAAATTCAATTTGCAGAAGTTGTCAGTTGGGAAAATAAACAAGAAGCAATTTTAAAAGAAAAGAACAATCATCTACTAGAATGCTAGATTTGATTCATACAAACCTTTGTGGTCCTTCAAGAATAGGAAGCCTTAATGGTGACAGGTGTTTTATGCCCTTGATTGATGATTACTTTAGTATGATATGGTTTACTTTTCTTAGAGAGAAAGCTCAAGCTCTTGATAGATTCAAGGTATTCAAGGAAAGAGTAGAGAATGAGGTAAACCTAAGAATAAAATGTTTAAGGTCTAATAGAGGTGGAGAATTCACTTCTGGTGAGTATAATACATTCTGTGAAGAACATGGCATAAAGAGAAATTATTATGCTCCTAGAACCCTTCAACAGAATGGAGTTGTGGAAAGGAAGAACTAGACTGTTCAAGAGGCTGCCAGAACTATGATGAAATAAGTAAATGTTCCTGATATGTACTGGAGAGAAGCAATCCACACTGCTATTTACATTCTTAATAGAGTTCAGATCAGAGGTAACAACAGTAAGACTCCTTATGAGTTATGGACTGGTAAGACTCCTACTGTTAAATACTTTAAAGTATTTGGAAGAAAATGTTACATTAAAAGAGATGATGAAAATCTTGGAAAGTTTGATGCTAGATGTGATGAAGGAATCTCTCTCGAATACTCAAATAACAACAAGGCATATTGATGCTTTAATAAAAGACCGAGGAAAATAGTTGAAATTGCTAATGTAAAAATTGATGAAGCTATTTATAGACAAGTAGAAATAAGTGAAGTTGAACTAGATGATCCTATATTTGGGAAAGTGTAAGAAGAAGAAGAAAAGGAAGAGAAAGAAAAAAGTGATGAAGAGGAGATTCCAGAACCTGCACCTAAGACTTCTAAATATGTATGGAGATATCATCTAGAGGAACATATAATTGGAGAGATAAGTGAAGGTGTAAAGATAAGAAGCAAAGTGGTTGAGGTAAACTTGTGTGTACTTTCTGAGATAGAACCTAAGATTGTGAGTGAAGCATGTAATGATGAGAGTTGGGTTAGAGAAATGAAATAGGAACTACAACATATAGAGAAGAATGAGACATGGGAACTAGTTCCTAGACCTATAAAAAAGAATGTAATTGGTTCAAAATGGGTATTCAAAAATAAACTGAATGAAGATGGTGAAGTGGTAAGGAATAAAGTGAGACTTGCATGCAAAGGCTATTCACAGTGATGAGCCTAGTTTTTGGTCTTAATTTTGGGTAGAATCCATAGTTTATTTGCTAAAGTTGACATGTAATTTGATATTAAATGTTGATATTTCTATAATGTTTCCCTCAAACCATAGACATTGGGTTTAATTTCATTTCCACCATTTTTAATGACATTAGCTATTATGTGGACTATCTATATTAATTTTGCATGTGGTTGATGAATGTTCTTTAAGGTGGTTTTAGACATGAAATTATTATGCATACTAATATTTCCATGCAAACATACTTGAGGATACTAATTTGAGGAATCCTTCACCACCTGGTCATTACTGAGGAGGCATTTGAAGGTCAATCGAAGGATGATGGTGGAGATTCCCCATGTTAGTCACATGTAACTACATTGCATTAATATTTCACAATGTTGAATAGCTATGGGCGTTATTGCAGTGTTGAGTCTACTTTTGGAATTGCATTTCTAACCGGATTCTCGGCATGTGTAGCCGCCCTTTCATTATTTTCTTTGCTTTCCCTAAATGACGTCCTCCTAGTTAGTGGGAGTTGACTGCCCTGTTTAGTGGGTAGTATAAATAAGGTTCAGATTCTCCTTCTTTAGGAGTTTGAGAGTTTGAAGGTTACTGAGTTGTTGATTATTCATGTTTCCTCTAATAGTTTAATAAGCATTTCCATACATGCTACTCTTTTGTAATTGCATTTCCGAATGAATAAGATGAAGTTCTGAGTTGAAAATTTGAGTTTACATTAGTTTTAAAGGATAATCATCCAAGGGGGCCCACTTGGTGAGTAATCCATCCTTTAGTTTAGCTATATTAGTTATTAGTTTCTATTTAGTACTTAGTTCAGAATCTGGCGCTGACTATTCCTACAACCACTAGAATTTCATTATGTGATTGTTCCTGCAGCCAAAGCGGATAGATTAGTCCCCTGTTTATTGTTCATATTTCATTCCTGTCATGCATGTTCAGCTTATTTTAATTGTTGAGTGATGTTCAACATTTACTTTGTTCCTTTCCATGCAATTTACTTTCAGTATTGAATCTTTCTTAGTTGTAGAATGAAGATGACTACTTTGAAGTTCCTAATGCACATACTGTGCTGACCCATTTCAATTTCACATTCTTGGGTTGAAAATTTAAATGTACCTTCATGATGGTTAAAATGGATATTCAGGTTAGATGTCCAATATCTGAATCACGATTGTAAAGGCTTAGTTATTAAGATCATTGTAGGAGGCCGACATTTTTGGTGTCGTTGCTAGGGATGGTTTCAAACTAGGGAATTCTTTGAAGCCATTGCTAGTTTTCTTTCTACTGTAGTATTTTCTAGAGTTTTCTCTTAGTGTTTAGAATTTATGATCCACTCTTCTTTCACCAATTCTTTGTGTGAGTTGGTTGATGCTGAGTGATACTGCATGCATAGGATAAGAAGAGATGCTTATGGGAGATTATTTTCTAATAATCCAGAACCATTTCAACTAGTAGAGCTTCCAAATCTACCCAAAAATGAAGAAGAAGAAGAGCCACACCCATTTGTTGATACATTTCCTAATTTAACCAATTCTGAAGTTTCCCTTGAAGATACAAATCTAGTTGAAGAACCCCTTACTTTGAAACTTCATCAAGTAGGCATGGCTGATGCAAATGGAAACATGCCCAATAGATAGAACCAACCAACTTTCCCTTTTCCCATTGCTCAACAAAATCAAGTAGACAACCTCAAAAATATCCTTGCTTCAATACTTCCTAAATTCTATGGGCTTGTCACAGAAGATCTTGGTACATTCTTGTTTGAGTTTTATATACTCTACGGAAGCTATGACTATACCACTAATACCCATGGGCTTAAGCTATTTCCTACAACTTTAAAAAAAGTTGCATTGATATGGTTTATGAGCCTTGGCAGAGATACTATGGAGACTTGGGAGGACATGAAGACTAAGTTTCTTGAGAAATACAAAGAGTATTGCAGGGGCAGTGATATGAGAGGAGATGACATTTTTAGAATGCAACAAAAAGAATATGAGATCCTAGAGGATTTCATTTCAAGGTTTCTATTTCTTTTGAAGAAATCTCCACATCATACACTCAATGAAGACTCATAAAAGATGCTTTTCTTGAGAAGAATTAATGAAAGCTACACTGATGACTTGGACCTGATGGCAGGAGGAGATGTCACTCAAGTTCCTTGGGAGGATATTAAGAAGATATGCCAGAACTATTCTAGGGCAGCCTCAAAGAAAGGGAGAGCTTACTGATCCTATATGGGTAAGTCATCTACCAGTGGAGTTTCAAGGATGGAGATTACTCATTTGCTGGTAGATTTTAAGTAAGATATAATAAAAAATATAGCTACTCAACTGGATACACTTTAGGCCAAGAAGAAACATGAGGAGGCAAAGGCAATGTTGACAGAATATTTCCCTCATTGTTGATAAAAGAAGAAGGACTGCAGATGCAAGATGGTAGCTAACATTGATAGCAAGCAGATTCCACCTGAGTTCAAACTAATTCAAACTAAGGAAGACCAAGTCTACTTTGTTCCACAAAAAAGGCCATCGGCTCTAAGACAAGGTATGCCACCAGATCCACTATCTTTTGTTGGGCCATATTTTAATTCCTATTCATTTGGTAACTAGTGGCAACCACCATGTCCATCAAACTATGGAGGATATCCACCATAGTCTTTGGGTAACCCTCCAAATGCTTGTCCCAATTATCAAAAAAATTCACCTCAGTGGCAGCAACCTCAGGGGAATTGGTAGCAGTTTCAAGGACCTTGGCAGCCACCTGCAAGAAATTGGCAACAAACATCCCAATGGAGAGGTGGACAAAAATGGCCAAATCAGACAACCAGTTACATGCAATCACCTTCTCAACCCCAACAAACTGCTATCATGCCTCCCCCTACTAATCCCAATCCAAATATGCCTAAACCCCCTCAGTTACTAGCTCAACCCACACCCAACCCAAATAATAAACCACAACAAAAACCTGTATACTCTACTTATCTAAATCAATTTCTTGCATATGTTGAGTTTAAGTAACATACGTTTGCGTTCAAGAACTAATTTTCCAAATCCTTCCACACCCATCATCACTAAGCTTCTTGTGGAAGAAGAAGAACCTCTAAATGTTCCCATTCAGTTTGGTGCACCTACAAACCCTGAACTGGTTCCAACCAAACAAACGACACAAGAACCACCATTCCCCCAGAGATTGGAAGTTTCCAAACAAAAGAAAGACAAGGAGGAGACCACTTTTGACATTCTAGACCAATTGAAGCATGTATGTGTCTAAATACCCCTATTCCAGGCCATAAAATATGTCCCTATATATGGAAAAGCAATCAAAGAAGCATGCCTCAAAAAGCCAAGCAAGAAAAAGAAAGACCCAAATACAATTCATGTAGCGGGACAACTGACTGACATAATGCTTGGAAAAGTAACTATCCCCAAGTACAATGATCCAAGTACTCATGTGACTGAAGTTATTATCAATGGGACACACATAAAGAATGCTTCGATTGACTTGGGTGCAACAAAAAATGTGATTAATAAGGACATCCTGCAACAACTAAACATTTTAAGTATGAGATCCACTCCTACTATCTTGTAGCTTGCTGATAGTTCCACTATTAAGCTTGATGGCATAGTAGAGGACCTTGTGATGATTCTAGATTCTTGGGCGTATCCAGCCGACTCCATAATTCTTTCTCCTAAAGCTACATTAGGTGGGTATCCTATCATCCTTGGAAGGCCATGGTTAGCAACAACAAAAACTTATATTGGATTTTAGTCAAGTGACATGACCATTTTTTATGGCAGGAGCACCAAAAATCTTGTTCTTTATCCTCCTGCTCAACCATCTCATGGTGAGGATAATCTTGTATGGCCTCATGTAGGTGAAGTGACCGAGGAGGCTAACTCTGTGACACAACTTATGATGTTAGGTAGAATCCCATTTATTTAGCTTCAACATGAAGATGAAGTGCTATCTAATATAATTCAACACCATTGTGAGATAGAAGAGGTTCCACCCTCTCATGTGTCTAGTTCTGCTGATCCCATGAAGATACTTTTGTCTACTCTACCTGATCTTCCTGCAACCACTCTTCTTGCAGACAAAATTCTTGCAGAAATAGGTATGCTCCACACAATGCTAACATATGAACTTAAGGTACCATGCATTCATGAAACAACTATGATAGATTTAACTACACAAGTACAGGTATCCGAGGGAAAATATTTGAATATTAACAACAAATTGGGAGAAAAACAACAATTGTCATTGAGAAATTTGCTGAAAGCCCACCAAAATGAATTTTCATGGGATTACCATGATATGAAAGGACTAGAACCCAAGCTTTGCACTCATAGGATATATATCAAAGATGATTGTCAACCGGTCAGGTAGCCACAAAGAAGAATCAACCCTGCATTGAGAGAAATTGTCAAAATAGAGCTACAAAAGTTGTTAGATGCATACTTTATCTATCCTATCTCAGACAACCAATGGGTGTCTCCATTGGTGATTGTGCCCAAGAAGGGAGGAAATTGGTGAGTCTATATTGATTACAGGGAACTCAATGTTGCTACTAAGAAATACCATTTTCTCTTTCCTTTTGTTGATCAAGTACTAGACTCACTTGTAGAAAAGAAGTACTTCTCTTTCCTTGATAGATTCAGTGGCTACAATTAGATTCAAATTGCACATGAGGACCGGGAGAAAACAACCTTCACATGTCCATGGTTGACATATTCCTATTCAATACTTCTCTTTGGTTTATGCAACACACTAGCAACCTTTCAGAGAATAGTCATCAGCATATTTTCAGACATCTCTCTTGACTACATGGAAATTTATATGGATGACTTTACCACCTATGGTGTTGATTTTGATGAAGCATTGGGGAATATTAGGAAAGTCTTATAGAGATGTGAAGACCAAAATCTCTCTTTAAACAGTGAGAAGTGCTTCATGATGATGCAAGAAGGTGTAGTTCTTGGCCACCACATTTCCCACAAAGGAATTCAGGTAGATCCTGCAACAATTGAGGTAATTACTAATCTTCCTACACCTGCAAAAGAAAAGGATGTTATGAGTTTCTTAGGAAATGCGGGATATTATAGGCATTTCATTAGAGAGTTCAGTAAAATAGAAACACCCTTGTATTCTCTCTTAACCAAAGATGTTGAATTCCAATGGACAAAAGATTGTGCAACAACATTTTATGGCTTGAAGACAACCTTGACTCATGCTCTTGTACTTAAGGGACCTAATTGGGAAATTAATTTTCACATCCATACCGATGCATCAAATTATGCTATAGGAGCAGTTGTAGGAAAGAAAGAAGGAGCTATTGAAAATGCCATTTATTTTGTTAGCAAAAACCTACAAGGAGCTGAATTCAACTATATAGCAACAGAAAAAGAAATGCTTGCAGTAATCTACACCCTAAACAAATTTAGGCACTATATAATAGGCTACCAAATCTTTGTGCACACCAATCATGCAACCATTAGATATCTCATGAAAAAAACCCCGATCTCAGGAAGGTTGGCCAGATGGTTATTACTGATGTAGGAGTTTGACATAACTATTGTGGAAAAACCAGGGAAGGCCAATGTTGTTGCAGATTTTCTTTCAAGACTGACCACATCAGAAGACAATCAAGCTATAGATGACTCCTTTCTTGATGAGCATCTATTTTCCATTATTGTGCACACACCCTGGTATGCTGACATAGCTAATTACCTTGTGATAGGGAGAGTTCCTCCTCACTTCTCTCCAAAAGAGAGAAGAGTGATCATTGAAAAGTCTTTTCCTCTTACATAGATTGTTGGATGCTTGTTTTATACTGGACTGATAGGCTATCATTAGGTCCTACTACTTTAGAATATTGAATGTCAATTAGTCAACCGGGCAGTGTCCAAGGCAATTTGCAGAAGAAGATGATTTGGATAACTCATTTTATATTTTTTGTTTTTCCTTAAACTATTGAAATCAATTCTTAATCTAAGGCCATTAAACTGTTTAACTGGAAAAAAATTTATTCTAAGAAAAACTAAAAATACTAAACTAAAAATCATAAGACAACTAATTTAGAAAGCAACACAACCAAACTAGGAGGCATAGAAACAAGCAAACTAAACAACTGATATACTACAGAAGCTAAAAAATAAGTGAACAAAAAATGAAACATCTTAAACTGTAAAGGATTTATCAACTACGAAAGATAAATCATACCAATGAAAAACAATGGTGCTCCAGAACTTCAGAATCAACTCTTAACAAACTTAATTACTTCCTACTGAACAAATATTTACTTTTAACAAATGAATAACAAAACAGAAAAATACTTATCTATATAAAATATTTACCTTGAGTGGCCAGCTCACGGGTTAACACCTCATCTTAAAATCACATAAGCTACTCGTTCTGGAGTCTACCCATTATGAATAGTCATCATCACTCATAATTCAATAGATTATCAATAGACAGAAATTAGATAACTCATTCAACAGTATTTGGAAAACCATGTGAACAACATAACAATACTTCCTCTGTCTTATTCATCACCTGTGAAATTACATTCTTATAGATAAATTTATAACTAAATCCTAAATTTAAGATGGTGTGGATAGCCATTGAAAAAGTCTTCCTCAACTTAAAACTATCTTTGATGTCTTTATAGCTCATAAACATATAGAAGGCTCAAGAAGAGCCATGAAGTTTTGATAACATAATTTAAAACAACAAAAATTAAATCTTCAGCGCATCATCCTGATATTTAGGAGTAGGTTCAAAACATTTATCCCTTATCATGCTTAAGGCACGTGCTGGTTCAACATTTTGTAATAGCTACTTAGATGACCGATTAAACCCTACAAAAACACTCAGGTCAACCCATTAAACCTGCTTTGGTAAATTTCCTCAATTGATCAAAAGAAAGAAAGAAAGCATAATTTTCCTTAAAATAAGCAATTACTTCTCCTAAAGTTTAATAAATTGGCATAGGCTTAGGATTGAGTTAGTAAAAGTAAGCTTTCCATATTTTATTATGATGAGGTTATTTTTACCTCATCATGGACCTGATCATGTTATGAGAAAATGCATAAGGGAAGATGAAACATATGAAATTTTGCATGCATGTCATGATGAACCCTGTGGAGGGTATTTTGCAGCCAAAAGAGCAAAAATGAAGATTTTGAACACAGGATACTATTGGCCTACACTCCAAAAATATGAAGGAATATATACAAGGAAATGTGATAGGTGCCAATGAATGGGTCAACCAACTAAATCAGATGAGATGCCACAATACCCCCAAGTAGTAGTCACTCCCTTTGAAAAGAGGGGATTGGATTTTGTGGGACCCATTGATCCCCCATCAAATGGTAAGTCTTATATCCTAGTATGCAGCGATTATGTAACTAAATGGGTAGAAGTCAAGGCCATGAAACATGCAAGAGACAAAAAAGTTGCAAATTTTCTTTATGAAGAAATTTTCACATGATATGGAGTGCCAAGAGAAATAGTAACTGATCAAGGAGCTTAGTTTACCTCAACACTTGTTACAACACTAGTGAATGAATATAACATAAGGCATATAAAGTCTACTCCTTATCATCCTTAGGCCAATGGACAAGTTGAGGTGACCAACAGAGAGATTGAAGCCATCCTAACCAAAAAATGGCTATTCATAGAAAGGATTGGGAAAAGAAATTATCAAAAGCAATTTGGACCTACAAAACCACCTAGAAAACTACTATAGGCTTCACTCCATTTGAGCTATTGTATGGGAAGACAACTATGATGCCTATTGAATTCGAGCACAAAACTCCTAGAATTGAAATAGACTTAGGGATGAATATTTATTAGGCACAAAAAGAAAGAATCATGCAACTGAGTGCCTTAGATGAGATGAGGAAGACAACTTTGCACCATACTGAAGTCATGCAGAATCAAAGAATAAAATGGCATGACAAATTTATCAAAGAGAAGAAATTTCAGCTAGGTGACTAGGCATTGCTTTATGACTCACGATATCAAGAAAATGTAGGAAGATTGCAGACAAGGTGGCTAGGACCATATGAAGTTACTGAGGTATTTCCCAATGGAGTTGTTCAACTCACTACCATTGATCATGTTAGGTTCAAATTACTAGTCAATGGTCATCATCTCAGATTGTATCACAAGCTAGCTTCCAAAGAAGAGTTCCTGCAACAATTCAACCAACCTGTAGCACCTGAGCTTCCTACAACCGAAGGTAGTGGACCTCGTGTCCCTCCTTTTGGCTAATCAAGGTACATATTTGTCATAATAAAGACTTCTAATTTTGTAGAAGTCCATTTATTCACCCATTCGCCCATCTATCCATCCATACCACCTTTCTCTCTCTTCCATCACTTCATTCCACCTCACATCATTCCACTTCATCATTATTGATTGCTCAATTTATTTCCTAAAAATGCAAATGGTACTTTCTCCTCGATCTTTGTAGTGTATCCTCCACAAGTTTAGGTATGTGCACATTAATTGCTCTCTTAATTATCATTTTAGTGCATTCATTTAATCGATGTACGATTAGTATGGATACTCACATAATTTTCATACCCCCTATCAAATCACTACTACCATTTCTCATGTGTGGACACATGTCCAAATTTAGGTTGGGGGGGAAAGGAAAGATGCAAGTACATTGCCCACATGTTAGTTCATGATTTGTCTGTGTCAATAAATCTTGTTGAGTCAATTTAAAATTTGAAATGAGGGATGACTTGTATCTGTTATGTGACACTAAACTGCCACCACCATTCCTTTTCATCATAACTCATTTTAATTACCTTGTCTTTTCCATTATTGACCCCGTCATAATCTCAAATTGCAAAAGAAAAAAAATAGAGAAGGAAAATTTGATTGACATAGGCGCAAGACAATTTAAACTAACAAGTGCTACAAAAAGGAATTTTTTCTCAGACAGGAATTACAGGAAAGGAATTTTTCAAAGTGATAGAGATTACAAAAAATGGGAGGTAGACTAATTTGAAATGAGACTTTGGCTCATGATACCTTATTGCAAGATGCACAGTGTCTACTTGAATTTATAAATTGTGGCTGGTTGGACTACTTCCTAAAGAAGGATGGTTTTGATGAAGGCATTGCACTTGAGTTCACCCAAAAATTTTCAGAGGGAAATGCCATAGTAAAAGGACTGGAAGTAGTGGCAACTAAGAAGATATTTGCAGAAGTTACAGGTTCACCTGTTGACAACGAGCATTACCTTGTTTCTAGAGACGCCAGGTCAGCAAGGGCCATATTCACAATACATGGTGACCCTCCAATCAACATAGACAAGCAAGGTGCCAAAAGAACCTCTCTTCTTGAGCCATGGAAGAAGGCAACCATCTACATTATTAGGTATCTCACTTGTGAAGGTCAATTGTCAAACTTATATTCAGGGCATTTCAAAATTTTGAGTCACAAGAGGCATGAAAGAAGGATGAATGTGCCTAATGTCTTATACAAAATTCTCTCCATCATGGCAACTGAAACATAGAAAGGTAGGCACAACTCCGTCTCACACCATTGCCTTATTAAATTGTTGGTTGAAAAATATTTGCATGATGTAGCAATCGAGATGACCTAGGAGGAATTTGTAAATGTTAATCAATTTAGACCTTAGCAGTTGCAATCTAGGGCTTTACCTCAGACATGCAAGTCTAGGAGGAGATTAAGCACAGTTGAAGCCACCCCTGGTGCTTCAACCTCTGGTGTTAGTATGAATCCTCTAGCAAAAGCGGCCATAGACATTAGTTCCTTTGAAATAGGGCACTCTGGAAAAGAAAGTTTTTAATCATACTCTAATGATGATGTTCCACCGGAAACCCTAGTAAGAACTAGGGCACAAAAGAAGAAGATAGAGGTAGGAAAAGGAAAAGCCAAGACACAACCTATGGAAAGAGAGGTGTCAAGTACTAAGAAGAGAAAGGCTGACACTATTCATCTTGCAACCAAAGGAAAATATGAAATCCCTCTTAAGAAATCAAAACCAGCTGTTGATATGCCTTCGTGGAAAAACCCTAAGCATGGAAGGACATCACATGAGAGCACAAAAGCCCCAATGGAGTAGGAAAATGTAAAAGAAAAGGATGTATTCGAAGAGGCAGAAAAAATGACCCTAGTGGATCTTGTTGCCATTGCAGAGGAAGTTGAAATTAGAGAACATGAGGAAATTTTGGAGTTCCTACAGTAAGACCAAGAGTTAGATCAGGAGCTCCTGCAGCAACTACAGGAACAAGAAGAAGAGGCCATGCAACAAGAAGAGTGAGAAGAAATTGTACCTCCACATCCTGCGCTAGTAATATAACTTGAATCTATGTAAATATTTATATATGGGGTGCAACCATCAACAAAAACCCTGGTAGGAATTCATAATCCTCTTGATTTTTAAGTGCATACAAAAGTTTTAAATTTATGAAAAGAAATACAAAGGCAAGAGGAAGAATGGAAAAAGGAAGTTCAAGAGAGGGATGAAACTATTGAAGAAAAGAATGAGGAGATTTACTCTCTAAAAAAGAGGGTGGACAACATTGCAACCCCGGTGCCATAGATTTTAGAATGTATAACACCTCCAAGAGTTTATTCTCTACACCTGAAGGACAAATATCTCTCTTTTCAGCGACCAAAACACATCTTAGGTTTGAATTCGTCAATTGAGAAACCCACTAAATTTTTCAATGCTTATAGGATTGCCTCCCTTGAAATGAAGAATTTGTTATGTGAGTTTTATTTACATAATTTTTTTGTAACTCAAGACCAAGACTAGAACCCATTGTTGTATGTTGGAGATATTCAACTAAGAGCATTCATGTCTTGGGTGAAAAATGAGATTACCTGGGGAGAGAAATACAATGCTTATAGGAAGATGGAATCCAATATCCCTTTAGCCATTAGAGCAGAATCAAGAAACCCCAAGGATATTTACAGAGACTACAAAAAATGCTTTTCAGGCCTAGTTATTGTAACATGATTATGCCTTGGATTGAGGCAGTTTACAATGAATATGAGGTAAAACAACAAAAATAGAGGACACCATGAAAGGATATCTATCACAAAGATAGAACACTTTGATTGATGAGCTGAAACAGGCTGAACCTCATTCCATCCAAAACTATCATGCAACAATAAAGAGGATTGAAAGGTACATTCAACTTGGGACAGAAAAGGGCCGAGAGTGGCTTCCCTTGACTTTTCATCCACTTATCCTCTTGTGGCCTATTCCAAATTTCAGATTCTACCATTATGAAATTTCTGAAGAAAGGCAAAGATGGAAAAGACTTGACAAAATGGGAGGATTCTACTAGGACCTTGACTCGAACTCAATAGACATTGATATTGGACAACTATAAGTTACAAATATCAGAGCTTTGACCAAGCAGAAAAACAACTCTTCCTCTGATGGAGGACCAACAAAACATTAAGTTGGGGGGAGTGATGAGCCTAGATTTTGGTCTTAATTTTGGGTAGAATCCATAGTTTATTTGTTGAAGTTGACATGGACTTTGATATTAAATGTTGATATTTCTATAATTTTTCCCTCAGACCTTAGACATTGGGTTTAATTCCATTTCTTCCAGTTTTAATGACTTTAGCTATTATGTGGACTATCTATATTAATTTTGCATGTGGTTGATGAATGTTCTTTAAGGTGGTTTTAGATGTGCAATTATTATGTCTACTAATATTGCCATGCCGACATACTTGAGGATAATAATTTGAGTAATGCAGTTGCCAGCTAGTCATTACTAAGGAGGCGTTTGAAGGTCAATTGAAGGATGATTATGGAGATTACCCATGTCAGCCGCATGTAACCACCTTGCATTAATCTTTCACGATCTTGAGAAACCATGGGCGTTACTACAGTGTTGCATCTACATTTGGACTTGCATGTCTGACTGGATTCCTTGCATGTGTACCCGCCCTTTCATTATTTTCTCTTCTTTCCCTAAATGGCATCCTCCCAATTAGTGGGAGTTGATTGCCTTGTTTAGTGGGTAGTATAAATAAGGTTTGGATTCTCCTTCTTTGGGAGTTTGAGAGTTTGAAGGTTATAGAGTTGCTAATTATTGATGTTGTATCTGATAGTTTACTAAGAATTTTCAAACATGCTACTCTTTTGTAATTGCATTTTTAAATGAATAAGATGAAGTTCTGAGTTGAGCATTTGAATTTACATTAGTTTTAGAGGATACTCATCCAAGGGGATCAATTTGGTGAGTAATATGTCCTTTAGTTTAGTTAGATTAGTTATTAGTTATTAGTTTATGTTTAGTAATTAGTTCAAAATCTGGCACTGACTGTTGCTGCAACCACTAGAATTCCATTCTATGACTGTTCCTGTAGCCAAAGCAGACAGAGTAGTCCCCTGTTTGTTGTTCAAATTTTCATTCCTGTCATGCATGTTCAACTTAGTTTAATTGTTGAGTTATGTTCAACATTTACTTTGTTCCTTTACATGCAATTTACTTTCAATATTGAATCTTGCTTAGCTGTAGAATGAAGATGACTACTTTGAAGTTCCTAGTGCACATATTGTGCTGACCCATTTCAATTTCACGTCCTTGGGTTGAAAGTTTAAATGTACCGTCATGATGGTCAAAATGGCTATTCAAGTTAGATGTCCAATCTCTAAATCACAACTGTAAAGGCTTAGTTATTAAGATCATTGTAGGAGGATGACACATAGATTGAAGGAATAGATTTTGAAGAATTTTGCACCAATAGCAAGAATGGAGGCCATTCAGATGTTCTTAGCATTTTCAACTCATAAAGAATTCAAAGTGTACCAGATGGATGTCAAGTCTGCATTTTTGAATGGAGAATTGGATGAGGAAGTATATATGATCAACCAAAAGGTTTTTAGCTGTCAGACAAATTGGACATGGTTTGTAGGTTGAAAAAGACACTATATGGACTTAAACAGGCTCTCAGAGCCTGGTATGCAAGGTTGGATAGATACTTGACCCAACAAGGATTCAACAAAGGGTTTGTAGACAACAATATTTACATCAGAGTTGAGAAAAAATAAATCTTGATAGTTGTGGTATATGTTGATGACATTATCTTTGGTGGAAATGAAGGCATGTGTAAGAAATTTGCAGAAGAGATGCAAAAAGAGTTTGAAATGTCTATGATTGGTGAGTTGAATTTCTTCCTTGGACTTCAAGTAAATCAAACTGATTATGGGATATTTATTTCATGATCTAAGTATGTTAAGGAATTGTTGAAGAAGTTTGGAATGGATGATTCCAAACTAGTCTATACCCCTATGGTAATCGAATGTAAGCTGAGAAAGGATGATGAATCTACTAAATTTGATCAAAGCATGTACAAATCTATGATTGGTGAACTGTTGTATCTTACTGCTACTAGACCGAATATCATGCATGTAGTATGTTTAGTTACAAGATTTCAAGTAGAACCTAAGGAAGAACATGTTACAATTGTGAAAAGGATATTCATATATCTTAAGGGAACTCTAGATTATGGGCTATGGGAACTAAAGGATAATGATTTCACATTGAATTCCTACAATGATGCAGATTGGGTTGGTTATGTAGATGACCTGAAGAGTGCAAGTGGTGGTGCATTCTTCCTTGGAGGAAGATTGGTTTCATGGCTGAGTAATATAAAGGATTTAGTTTCTTTATCCACTGCAGAAGCTAAGTATATTGCAACAACATCATGTTGTACATAGGTACTTTGGATAAAGAAAACCTTGAAGGACATAGGTGTGATGTGTGATAAGCCTATCTCTATCTTTTGTGACAATACAAGTGCTATAAACATTTCAAAGAATCCATTGATGCATTCTAGGACAAAGCACACATCTATCAGGTATCACTTCTTTAGGGAGAAGGTGTTGCATAATGAAGTTAGACTTGAACATGTACCTACCAAGGAACAAATTGCTAACATATTCACTCAGGCCCTTCTGAAGGATACTTTTGAGTATCTTAGGGGGAAGTTAGGGGTTACTGCCCCTCCTTCCTTGAACTAAGTGCACATGGAGGTGCATCATTCCAATGGATTCACATATACTTTTGATCTAGACTGATGATTGAGGTCTACTCCTCAAAGGGGTAGAAAAGTGCATTGTTGCAGTATGTGATGTGGGTGCACTCCTAAGGGGGAGTAATTAGATATTTTTATGGCAAGATTTTTCAAGAAAAAATTCCTTCGCCATTGATGTCAAAGGGGTAGAGAAAGTCATGTGAAAAACATGAAAAGGAGAAGAGAGGAGAAGAAGCAAGAGATTGTGTATGTTGTCTTTGATGGTTTTTCACATCATGTGTTTCCATCAATGACAAAGGGGGAGATTATTGCAAGTATGGATGTGTTTGGTGATGTTGTCATTAATATTGTCATTGATGTCAACATAGTTCAGGTTGATTGTAGATGGTACTTGTATAGTTGAGATACTATAGAAATTCTTAGAGTACATGAAGCTATATTTATGAAGTTGTAGTTGTGTTTTTTGCCAAGTTATTTTGAGAAAATTTGAGAAATAATGAAGGCAGTGTTGAGTGTGTGTTTTGAATGTGCTCCGATATTATTATGTGCATTTAGTCTATGTTGATCCTATGCCTATGTGGATCTGTAATTGTGTTCATGAGCTTCAATGGATAACATGTCCTAATTTTTAGCTTTTGGATCGATGGAGAGTGAAAGATATGTTCATCGATATGTGAACTGGTTTGACATAACTATCTATTTGTGGACTGGGAGAAATATTTTGGCTCTACAGTCTTCTTGTGTCGTGTTTCAGATCTTATGGATTTGGGAGATGATTCATACTGATTTTTTCTATGTTCTAACAATCATTCTTGTGATTGGGCGCTCCAAAAGACTTTCCCTAGAGCTCATGTGTGTTGCTAGTTGGTCCAGTTGGACTGTTGAAAAATATTCTATGTATGAAGATTTTTGCAGTTGTTGTGGATGTACCTGAAGGTATCTTAGAGATGGTAAAATGTATGGTGAAGCGTGTTGAGTGATCCACATGTGATCATCTTGCTGGAGATGTGCATACTTCAAAGTTCATTGGTTTTTTCATTAGGTTTGGCCGACTTGATGTCTACACGTTACATAAAGATTTTGCATTGATTTCAGGAAGCGTGTGATTGATCCAAGATGTTTTTTGGGTTCTAATTAAATGTATAATTGGTCCTCTCTCATTCTTCTCCACCACAAGAATGTGGAGTAGCTGACCTAATTTTAATTTGTAAATTGAGGAATGTTTAGCCAAGCTTGGAGAATGCTTCTAGGGTTAAAGATGGTATAAAAGAAAATCAAGATGTTGCAAATTTTGTATCAAGAAAGTGAAGTTTGTGAACAAGTGTGAAAATAGAGTAAGAGTGAATCAAGGTAGCAGTACTTTAATATGTTACATTCCTAAAAGAAGTGAGATAATGGTGTCTACAATCTTCTGATCAAGGTACGAATGTGTGGAACCTTTGTGGTAGATCTTTAATTATCTTTCTTTTTATGTAGGTAGTGAGCCTCTTTTTGGATAGTGAGCCTTTGTATCTGGGTAGTGAGCCTTTGTATCCAGTATTGCATTATTACTATATTGTGAGCTAATCCTCACCGTGGTTTTTCCCTCATTGGGTTTTCCATGTAAATATGGTGTCTTTGGTGTTTTCTTTCTGTTATTTGCATTTCATTTTTACACTTAATAATAGACTAGGTTAAAGTGGAATTGATTAAGGTTAGAAGTAAAGTGATTTGATACAACTAATTCAGCCCCCCTCTCAATTGTCTTGTTCATTTCAAAAAATTCCCATTACCCTTGTCAAGTACTTGAATCATGGTTCCATTTTTTTCTTGCTCACTTGATGTGTTCTTGGTTGAGCTTGACAGAAGTCTGGAAGGGTTGACATAAGAAAATGAGTGGAAGACTATGTCATTGCTAGGAACATGAGGTACTGGATTTTATTGTACTTCTCCTCCAACTTTGCATAGAAATGGAAATGCTCAGGATCGACATGTAATGTTACTTATTTTCTTTCATGGGAAACTTTAGGTACTAATGAAAAGTGGAAGGGCCTACTTGTAATGCATGGGTCCAAGGGGATCCTAGCAGGATGTTGTGTGACAACTCAAGGTCCAATACTTGACAAGTAGTTTATGTGATGGCTGGTCCTATCTACACTCGCAACATGAATGTTCCTTCAAAATTTATTTCAAGGTCATCGTAGGCCCTTATGGTGATACTCTTGCCTTTTTCAATCATGTCGTTAGAATACCCCAACTATTTGATAAATTTTAAGGTACAAATGTTTAAAATTGCACCATTATCTATCAATACTTGCTTGACCATGGTTTTATGAACACCAACCTCTATGTAGAGGGCTTGGTTGTGGAATTTTCTTTGTGGTAAATATTTCTCAGAAAAATATTAAATGATTACTTGTTGTGATCTTGCAACCATGGCTTGGAACTGACTAGGATTGAGGTCATTAGGGACTGACATTTCCAATGCCTTTTTTAATATTTCCTTGTGTTGGTGATAGTTTTAACAACTCTAGGATTGCGATTAGGGTAGGTGTTTTCTTTAATTTTTCCACAACGTTGTAATCACTTGGTGACTTGATTGTGGGTTTGGGAGGGGCTCCTTGTATTGTAACTCTTCCTCAATGGGTGGTTACATTACAGTTGTTGTCTCCTCCTCGTATTATCACTATGTTTGCTCTATTTTCATCAACTTGTGAGAGGGTTCCTAAAATTGTGTCACCGTACATGTAATTAGCATTGTGGTACTCTTGTTCCTTTCCTTTTTCATTATTTTTAGCATGATTTGGGATCGAGTTTGAGTATATTTCAAGGTCCTTGTTACTGGGATGATGCTCAATGTCTACTTCCCCTTTGTCTATCAAGTCCTGGATGATGTGTTTGAGGCACATGCATTTTTTATTGTGTGTCCTTTGATCTTATGGAATTCACATGTCTTTCTCATTATACCACAATGTCTTGAAGCTAGGTTCCTCATAGTTTTGGTGATCATTCATTTTGATGAGGTTTTTCTATACTATTTTATGCATGAATGTTTCAAGTGACTCACATAGTACCATGAATTGCCTCTTGGGTTTATCGTATTGTCTTTGTTGCCCTCCTTGATTTTTCTATTGGTTTACAACCTGATTGTTCTTGGGATATGTAATTTGGTTTCTTTGTGTGTTGTTGGGACCATAGCTTTTTTGTGCCACATGTGGTTTGTTTTTATGTGTGTTATGTGCATTCCATAATGATCTAGCATCTACCACTCCATCATTTGTGGCGTTCTTGTTTTTAGCCCACCCTTTTGGTTTCTTGTTTGAGCTAGAAGGACTATCTTTTGAGCTATTTGATTTAAGGACTCCTCTTGAAATGAGGGCTCTCTCAATATGTAATCCCTTTTCAATTATTTCCTCAAATTCTACAAGACATAGCATAGTGATTTGGTAGTTTATTTCGGGTAGGACATTCGTGATGAAGATATCCACCAACTCCTTTTCTGGAATGGGCCATTTGCATCAACTTGCTTTGTGTATCCATCTATGTAGGTAGGAGGTAAAGGAAACTCCTTGATTCTATTTGATTATGGAAAAAATTGTGATGGGAACATTTTTCTCTATGTTAAATGAGAAGTGGCTTATGAACTTGCTAGATAGCTCATCAAAAGTTCTAATTCTTGGTTGTAGACAGGTGAACCACTCCATAGCATGGCCTGTAAGGTTGCATGAAAAGAGCCTCATGAGATAGGAATCATTGATTTGTACCTCCATACATGATAATGAGAAGTCTCTTACATGATCTACTGGACCTCCTCTTCCTTTATATTTGTTGTCAAACCAGGGCATTTCAAAGTTCTTTGGAAAATGTAGTGTTGTGATGGAACAATCGAATGGGAATGAGAAAATTTCCTGAAGAGTGTAGCTCTTCTTTTATTTTCCTACCTACATGTCTACTATTTGTTGGGTGATGGTATCTAGTTTTAGTCCCATCTTTTTTTTCAATACATTTTTTGCAAGCCTTGCGTGTAATAACCTTGTTGTCCCATAACATTTGTTTGATAATTTGTTGGATAGAACGGGGGTATTGAACCCTGGTGGGTGTTTCATACATAGAGCAGGTTAGGTCCTTGCTATGCATAAGGAGAGTTAGCTCCTTGTTGGTGGGATGAAGTGTACTGAAGGTTACCCTATAGATGTGTTAGTGGAACACCTAGTTGTTGATATGAATTTTGCTAAAGGTTTCCCTGATGGTGCGTTAACAGGTTGATGGGATGACTAAAGAAGGGTGCTTTATGGTACACCTTATTGTTGGGAAGGACTAAACTAAAGGTTACCCTAGTGATGCATTTGCAAGACACCTTGTTGATGGGATGACTGAGAAGGGTGCTCTGTGGCACACCTTTCTACTGGGAAGGACTAAATTAAAGGTTACCCTGTTGATGTGCTTGCAAGACACCTTGTTTATGGGATGACTAAATAAGGGTGCTCTATGGCACACCTTGTTGTTGAGAAGGACTAAACTAAAGGTTACCCTATTGATACATTTGTAGTCCACCTTGTTGATGGGACAAATGAAGAAGGGTGCTTTGTGGCACACCTTGCTATTGGGAAGGACTAAAATAAAGTTTAACTTGTTGATGCATTTGTGGGACACCTTGTTGATGGGATGAGTGAAGAAGGGTGCTCTATGGCACACCTTGTTGTTGGTATTTCTGGTTCAGAAGGGGACCCTGTGGTCTACCTTGTTGATGGTATTGATTTGGAAGGGGACCCCATGGTCCACCTTGTTAATGGTACTGATTTGGAAGGGATCTGTATTGTCCACCTTGTTGATGGTATTGATTTGGAAGGGGACCCTGTGGTCCACCTTGTTGATGGTACTGATTGTTTTGGAAAATGTAGACACTTGAAGTGTTTTGAGGTACATATTATCTGGGAGGTGGATTGTTGTTTTGTGGTTCATATTGTGATGGTCCTCCTTGATACAGTTGTTCCATTGCTGCTTGTTCAATCTAAATTGATTTTATGAACAAGGGGTTCTCTTTGGGTTGACCACTATTTTTTCAAAACATTGGTGGCATGTTTGGCATCTCTAGGGGTTCACTTATTTGTCTCACAACTGATTTATCCCCTAAGGGAATAAGATTGGGATCTTTAAGAGCCTCTACATTGAAATCCACTGGTAATTTAGCACCACTTTATGCTAACTTGAAGAAATATGAGTTTAGGTCTTTTCTCAACAACTTGTCCATTAGTTTAGAACCTTGGGGTTGTTAGAATGTTTGAATAGTTCCTCATCATTTATTTCTTCCTCTATATCCACCTCCTCTACAAACACTCTATTTGGGTCCTGGTTTTTTTTTTCTATCACCTCCTTTTGTTTGCAGTTTAGTTCTTCCTCACTGAAGGTATCTCTATACACAGGTCTCTTCTGGGGTGTTTCAAGGTTGCTTGGCCTATAGTCCCATGGGCTACTTTCATCATTCATGGTATTTTCTAGTGGGATGCTAGTATTGTTCTTGCTTGCTTCCATTTTATTCTTGTGTTGTTATCTTGTAGTTGTCATAAACAACTTCCAAGGTTTTTTATGATTGTTTTCATAATTCTTAGTCTCTGGAAAATATTTGGCCTACTAGTGCAAAGAGATAATAGAAAAGTTCTAGCCAATTTTGGCAGTTGTGATATCTTCTTGAAATGAAACCTTTGGTGAATTTTTTTATATGGCGGTTCTTTGAAAGCTGGAATATAGATTTTTGCTTAAGGATCTTTCTTTTTTCATTCCTAAGGATCTTTTGCTTTCCAAAAAGCATGAGGGATGTATGTCTTTCCACGCAGGTGGTGGTAACATGGGTCTTTTGGCTGCTATGTCTTCTTTCTCTTCCTCTTCATCTAAGATGATTGATGCGATGAGAAATTGGTTGGGTGTTTTATTCTTCTCAAATATGAAGGTTCTCAAACTTCTTATGATGTTAGTTTGTTCACCTTTGATCTATGTGAGACTACATTAGAGGATTGGTGCTACAAGGTTCGATTACTAAACTAGAGCAATTAGTCACCAAATGGTCATAAAGTGTAATGGTGTTTTGAGATGGTTGCTATGAAGATAAAAACCATAAGGTTTGAGTGTTACTTTGGAATGGTGCTACATTTTGGAAATCAAAATGTTGAAGAACTAGAGTTGATATTTCACTTCCTTGTCTAGAAGATATGTTCCTGCAAAGCTTACTTAATCTATCTGCAAGTTCCAAGTAACTGATGATATCATAGGCATCTGAGTGAAGGAATGATCTCAATGGTTTGTTTGATTTTGATTTCTATTAAGTAGGATGGAAATAATGGATGAGGGACTATGTGACTTATCAAGTTTTCCAATTGTTTTATTCGAACAATGATCCTATAAACAACTTTGGTTTTCTTGCCCCAAGTTTGTGTGTTTCTATCAAATGCAATTTTTTCTCAGGAAAAAGCAATCATCTTTTGGAAAATGCAAGGATCTTAGTAGCAAGTGCACTAGTTTCTCTGAGGCAAACACAAGGGAATAAAATAAAGTGTTTTGTTCCCACAACAAGTGCTCAATTTCTGTCAAATGCAATTGATTTTCATTAGTATCTTTTCTAGGACACAGAGTAGATGAAATGAAATTTTGGCTACCTCTTATAAATTGTAACAACTACACTAAAATTTTGTGCAAATGTAATGAGATTTTGGCAACTGCTCAAAAACTATGATGACTTGCACTGGAATTTTGTGCCAATGTGGTTTCTATGTGTTTTGTTTCGAATTTTGAACAATATTTTCTTTGATTTTTACAAGTTTAAATTTGGTTCTTCTCTCAACTTCTTTGTGTCTGGAGTATGGAAAGTGATAAAACAACACTTGGAATGACTCAACAAGCATGGACTTATGTGACCTTTATGTATATAGCTTAAGTTGTGAAATCACAACACCCAAGCCATAGTTCCCAAATGTTTACTTTGATCAATGCAACCTGAAATAAAAGCTGGAATATTTGGAAACCTTTAAGGAAAAATCCTTTCAAGGAGTGCAAACAAAGGGCTTATTTTGCAAGTATACACTATGTCAAAGGATTTTTTATTCAACCATCATGTTCAGTGTTTGTTTGGATGTGTTCTTTTTCTTTAAATCAAGCACATAATTTGATGTCAAGATTGTTTTGAATGTAATTGGAAAGTTTAATATAAACAAGAATTTACAACCCTAGTGGATAGAAACCATTATTTTAGGTAGTCTTTCCTCATGCTCTGAAGAGATGATTTTACATGCAAATTATGGCACGGGCCTATAGTCAGACTTGGAAAGTAACTTCTCGGAAGTAAATTTTGATGCACCACTTTCAAAGAACATTTTTGGATAATAGGGTGACTTCTAAAATAATATGGCTCTTAGTAATTTTTTGGGGATATTATTTTTGGGCCCCTATACATGCGACATTTTCTTCAATTAAGAACCTCCCATTCCTTATGGTTTTTTACACATCACAAGGATACTGAGGGAGAATATGTCAGCATAGACCAACAACACCCGACGGGTGATGAAATTTCCTCACACCCACAAAAATATTTATATAGCAATCCAAAATGAAAATACCACTTGGGTTGCATATGAGTTCTCTAGCGTGGGATGTATCTCAATAGGAAGGCCCTCTAAAAAGGTATGCTTGAGAAGAAAGGTGTGAAGCTCAAGATTTTTTTCTCACCCAAGATCACCAAAAGGTGCGAGGGGAGAAGACAAACATCTAGCTTGCCAATCACTAAATGCACAACATACACTTCATAGTAAATTGATTCTTTTTAAACACCTCAAGTGGTGTTATCCCCAAAAATATGTGAATAAAATAAAAAAGCTTGTTATTTTTAATTGCACCAATGTGAAATATTTTGGATATAAATCAATTTAAGATAGCAATGATGCAAGACAAAAGAAATAACTTGTTCATTTTTAAGTCCAGACTTGAGTGTTTCCAAGAAAACAAGTTTTGGTCTTAACTTGGTCAACAAAAGAAAAGCGAGTGTGCATCAACAAAAGGAAATCATTCTTTTTTTGTTTTTGTTCTTTTTATGTACCAAACTCAAAGTTCCTAACTATGAAAACGTGAAAGGAATTCATTTTTTAGAGCACTTTAATTGAAGTGTTTTGTTCTTTTTAAGCACCAAATGAGAGTTCCTAACTTAGAAAAACTTGAAATAGTTCATTTTAAGAGCACCAAAATGACAAATTAATTTGTGTTGTTCTTTTTAAAGCACCAAATAAGAGTTCCTACCTTAAGAAAGCTTTAAAATTGGTTCAATTTTAAAAACACCAAAAAAAAATGTGTGTTTGTGTTGTTCCTTTTAAAACACCAAAATCAAATGTTCCTAATTTAAGAAAGCTTAAAATTGGTTCAATTTTAACACATGAAAAAAATATGTGTGTTTGTGTTCTTTTTAAAGCGCCAAATTTAAATATTCCCAAGTTAATTGTTGTGCCTATAGCACACATGCCCCATTCAGAATGGGGACCCTCTATTTCTTTTGCCTTGCCGGGTCATTTTGTTGTTGTCTCATTTTGCGTGCCCCCTCATTTTGGTGTCCTAGATGGTCAACGTGCCCTTCAAAGTCTCATTTTAAGCTGAGCATTTTTTTCCCCTAAAATAAAATTGCTAAGTTTTGGGCCTTTTTGGGCTTCGCCTTTTAGGCTTCTCCCTTCCCTCTTTCCTCTTTCGCCTTTCACCCTTCACCTTCCTACTTCCCGCTTTCCATCTTTTGGCTTCATCTTATTGGGCTTTGCTTTTCGGGCTTCCCCCTTCCCTCTTTCCTCTTTCACCTTTTGCCCTTCGCCTTCCCGCTTCCCGCTTTCTGCCTTTGGGCTTCGTCTTTTTGGGCTTGGCTTTTCGGGCTTCCCCCTTCCCTCTTTCCTCTTTTTCCTTTCGCCCTTCTCCTTCTCACTTCTCAGTTTCCACCTTCAGGATTCTTATTTTTGAGCTTCACCTTTTGGGCTTCCCCCTTCCGTCTTTCCTCTTTCACCTTTCACCCTTCGCCTTCCCGCATCTTGCTTTCCACCTTCGGGTTCCCTTTGTCAGGTTTCCATCTGCGTTCGGGCTTTGCTCCTTCGAGCTTCTCTCTTTCAGGTTTCCCTCTTTCAGTCTCCCTTTTTCGAGTTTCCTTCGTGCTTTCTCCATCCTGAATGGCTGTGCTCCGATGTCTTATTGACCCTCGAGCTCCAGTTCACCTGCCGCCATCCTGGAATTCCAACTCACCTACCTCACTAGTCATTGTACCAACATTCATTAGGAGGTATTAAATGCATTTAGGAGCTATTTAAACAATTTTCAATGGGTCATTTTCACATGTCAGGAATAACAAACATACACAGTGTGACCCAAGCATTCACCGGCCTCACGCCCAAGCTTCAGCTTTGCCATTCGTCAAGGATTCGACATCTCGCTTCATCGAGCCCCCAAGGTATGACCGTCGTCCGAAAGTCCTTCCCTTTTCTAAGCTTTATAATTGAAAAACTAATAGATAAGGGAGAAAGGATTGAGAAAATTGATAGGAAAATGTCTCACCTTGAAAACCCACCTGCTCAAAATTTTGAAGCATCCCTTAGAAAACCCAAATTTGAAATCGAAACCTTGTCGTCTCATCGCTGATTTGCTTCGGGGCAGGTGATCATACTTTTCAGGATCGAGACTCTCTTCGGACAAGACATTAACTTAGTGGAAAATTCCTTGATGACAAAGCTTCTCTCGGGTTTCGAACTGTAGAATTCCCATTCTGATTCGCTGTTTCTCAAATGAAATCCTCGCTTCGTTCATCCAATGATCGAGATCCGGTCCTCAAATTGACTTAGGATTCCAAATGGAAGGAAACTCCAAGTTGCCTTCAGAGCTTGAACTTTGGATTTCCATCCCCAAGCCATCGTTGTTGTTCTGTCATTACACACAATCGTCTCCTAGCATCTTTCTAGCTACCGACCCCCCATCATTTCCCTGCTGCTCAAAGTTTTAAGAATGAAAATGTAGAGTCCTCGCCTCATTTAGACCCCATCAACCAGACCTCTGTGTCCAGGATTTCGTCTCATCCCCATCGTTCTGAACAACTAAACCAATCTGCCCTTCTGGCCTCCCAGTTCTGAACTTCAAAATTCTGCCTCCAGAACACCATTTTCCCAAGGTTGTTTCAAACAACAAACCTTTGACAACATTCCTTAAGTTTGACCCTGAAAGCCTCAATGATGATTTAAATGACCTCCTATTTTGAAATGGACTTCGACCCACGTGCTTAAATTTGACCTTCTCTCGCATGGACCCTTTGTCATCCAAATTCAATACCAGGAGAAATCATCTGGGACTCCTTGCCCTCTTCACCCTTCTAAAACAACATTATGGCAGGAGAAGTCCGGCCCTTGAGGCCCACTTCATCCGTTTTCCCTCCAATGTTACTTTGATCAAGTGTTAGACTTTTTTGAATGATAAGTTGTTTAATCTAACCTTGATTTGTAGGAATTTTCCTGAGGCTATATCCTCATACTTAATTTTCTTTGCTAACTCTCATCTCTTTGTGTTGGATATATGGAATTTGGTGTAGAAGCTTTAGGGGCAGTCAAGGACAAAGGGAAAAGAACTGCCAAAGCTCCTCGAGGCAAGGAGGACAAGGACCAAACTAAGTACCAATTCTAGGGAGCACCATTGCACTCCAAATTTACAACTAAATCGAGGGATATCAGAAACACCAATATTGGGCATGTCAATATTGATGAATTCACACAAAGGGTCAAGTTGGATCCAAAGACTGAAAATGCCAAGCTGATCAAAAGCAGTGGATTAGCTAAGGCTATTGGCTTCCCCCCCGCATTAGTTTCCCCTGAGCTAGTAATGGCTTGCAAGGAGGCATACCAACTTGAAACAAGGACAATTATGGACAGAGACGACAACATCTTGGTTCATATGTCCCCTTCTGGGATAACAAAAACCTTCCACATACCCATCTTCAGAAGCATGGAGACCCCAACTATTTAGGAATGCAAGGAGATGTGGGATGAAGATCCTTTGAGATGCAAGAAGCTCATCAACAATTCCAAGGAATGGAGCTACCAAGTGCTAAAGTTTGATGTCGTGGAGGTTGATAAACTCTAGCCAGCAATCCTAAGGTTCATGGAATATGCAGTTGTGAAGAAGCAAGAGGGAAACCCTATTATTGATGAAGAACTTCCAAAAGAGTAGTTGCAGCAAAGAGCAATCATCAAAAAGACAAAACGCTACAGTACTGCCACAAAAGACAAAATAGGGATAAAGACAAATGATTTTTTTAAATTGTAATATATTGGGGGTAGGTACAACCCTAGATTACAATGAATTGTGGCCACACAAATGTAATTCAATCTTGGCCACATGTTCTACTTTTGAAACACTATAAATAGGGGAGCCTCCTCTCATTTTAGAGAGGTTGAATTGTTGTAAAGACATGTTGTAGAAATTGCAATAGAAATACATTGATTTTGGTGCATTTATGGATTTCTTCTCATGTTTCATGATTCTTCTCTCACAAGTTAAGGATTTAGTTAGATTTATTTTGTTGTTCTAGTTTCCTTTCAATCAACTTTGGTAGATCTAGTAATGTTGTTCCTAATTGTGAATCTTTTTGTTGTGTAGACGCTTTTCTTGTCCATACTTTTGGTCATTTGTTGTTGGTAAATGGTTGTACAAAGTTAGCCTAGACTTTGAACTCAAAGCTGCCTCTAAAAATTTATCTTTGTTCATGCATATGTGTGGTGAATGAGTGATAAAACATTTGCAGTCCCTAGAAGATAGCATAGGTTTCATGATACTATGAAATTTCTGGTTAAGTGAAATTCTATTTTAAGGAAACTGTCAAAAGAAGAAGCCTCCATGATCATTGTTCATTCGTAGTTGCAGGTCTAGGAACTTGCTCTCTTCCCTGCTCTTTTTCCTTCTTTTTAATAAATAACCTATGGTAAGGTTCATTGGACATTGTAAAGCCAAAACTTAAAACAAAAAATGGAATTCAAGACTATTGTTTAAACTTGCAGCAAAATATAGTAAGTTCCCATTCTAAGAACTCTATTCATAGACCCCATTCTCCTCCAACTTAGTCCACATAAGTCTACCCTGTGATTACCAACAAAATCACATCATAAATCAACTAATATATTCCAAGCACTATCATGACTTGACATCCGAGAGACCTTGGGATAGTGTTCTGCAATCTAAGTGTGGAAGATTGTCTTTCAAGAGAGGTGATGCATCTATGCATTACCTATGTTGAGAAGTGCATCAAAAACACATCAACAAAATTGGCACTAGAGGGAGAGATTTTTGAGAACAAAGCTAGATCGAATTGGGTCTTTCTCCCTTGAAAGACTCCACCGAATATTGAGGTCTACACCGAATAAAGGGGAGTTTCAGGAATTACTGCCCCCTATCCTAGCTAAGAGAGCTAAACAAAGGGAGGCATCCAGCTCTAATTCATCTGACTGACCCACATCGCTTTCACCTCCGCCTTCCCCTTTATCTTCGACAACACCTTCTTCCATCCATTCGCTCCAAATAGCCTTCCAGGCTGCCACTTCATCTGAGTTGAACGCTACCTTCTAGCCTAATACCGTTTCAACCTTGGGAGCTGTCTCATTGGTCATTGTTGTCCCATTGGCTACTGCTAGCCCTTTACAACTACAAGTCAATATGCATCAACCACCTCCACCACCCCCTCCCATGGCATGGCTGGGAAATAACCTGTATCCTTTGGCCTTTAACTTCTATCATGACATGTCGAAGAATCTTGAAAGATTTTACATGAAATTTAATGCTCGAGACCCACAAAGGACAGCAGAAGAGCATATCAAGATCTTTGAGATCACTTTGAAGACTATGCAGATTATTTATGAGGATGTAGCTTTCCATCTCTTTCCCTACTCTTTGGGAGAGGAGGCTTTCTACTGGTACGTCAATTTATCGGTCGGAACTATCAACTCATGGGCCCTTCTGAAGGATGCTTTTCTACAGAAGTTCAAGACTTCGGTCAGCCCTGCAGATTCATACCAACATTTCATGTTGGTCCAAAGGGAGATCAATGAACCAATCAACTCTTTTAATGATTGCTTTCATAGAGCATACACCCAACTACAAGCCCTATGCGCTTTCAATGATTTTATTTTACTTGTTTATTATGCAACACTGGATAACCTTACTTCAACTCTAGTAAAAAGGATGTGACCACCACCTACCAGATTGGTAGATGCGTATGCCAAGGCCATCATTTCTAGCACCAATTTGGGGCAAAATATCTCTGGTTCGATTCCCTCTCTTGGGAAAACTGCACATCTTGCATAGATTCAAGGAGTTACTCAAGCCTTGTAGCATCAGATGACCCTTCTGAAACCAGTACCACAACTACCTATAGTCCCGCACCCTGGGTAGCCAATGAATCAAGCACCTCCAGTTCCTCACTACTTGCTGCTCGAGCAGTAGCATGCCCATTCTCAGTCACCTCAAGTGTCGGCATATCTCCAAGCATCTGAATTTTCACCCGTTCATCAAAATCAACTAGTTGTGCAACCAATTTTCCTCCAAAATTCAGCTCCACAGTCGAACAATGCAAAAAAGGACAAGATTGATGAACTCACGGAGATGATCAAGAAAATGTCCATGAAGATGATGCATGTAAGGAATTAGAACAATCAGCTGCAAGCTTCATAGAAAATAATCCAATCCAACCTCAACCATGACAATTGCGACAATCATGACAATCAAGACAACTGTGATGATAGCACATCGTCCAGACAAAATTATGACATAAATCAGAATTCGGGCCAGAAGTATGATAGAAGGCCTTTCCAAAGGAAAAATCAGACATGGAATACAAGACCCAACAATGGTGGTGTCCCCATGCCCCTTGATCAGCCCATCAACAATGTGAACACTACAAGCAAAGTCTACTTGGCTAAGGCTAATTTATCTGGTTGGTGTCGCATACAAAAAATGAGTTGGCACTTTGAGCTGGATTATTCGGAATTCCAAATGGTTGCTAACATTTTTCAAGTTGAAGTCCAAAATGTTGGGGACAACTCAGGATGTAGAGACATTATTCCGTCCAAACCATATGACTTTGTTGTGCTTGTGGTGAATCAGGCTATGTTCCTAAAGGCTAAGTGCAATACACCAGAGCAGGAAGGCCCCACCATAAACAACAACAACAAGTCGAAAGAGGTAAGTTCTGAAATCCCTTTGGCTCAGCATTTTGATTTAGTAGATAATGGTCCTAAAGATGAGGAAGAGCCTAGGGAGGATGAATTCCACATGTTTCACCAAAGGACTACCGCTTATGACCTTAGGAATAGACATGCCGACGATCATGTTGGAGGTCCTTTTACAACCTCCACTCTACTTAGCAATTTCAACACTCCTGACCCAAATGCAAACAATAATCTAAGATTTCCCCATGTACCCATGCGATACTTCAACAAGAATAGATAGAAAAACCAAAACCAAAGACAACACATTGTCTCCTTCCAAAATACCACTAGCTCCTCCCAAAAAATTTCTTATGATGAGGAGGTTGAGAAAATGGGAGAGTATATTGCAAAATAATTTAACAAGGTTAGTCAAGTGTTTCCACCTTTGATTTACTCAAAGTACTGGTTGTAAGGAATGCCTTCTTCAGAATGATAAATGTGGCATTGTCATCTAAGTCAGCTCAAGAAGAACCCGCCAAGAGAGTCTCCTTAGAATATTTGCAAAGTGAGCCCGTCATTCGACATGCCTTCAACAAGAAGGTTGATCCACCTACAAATCAGCAACCAGGCAAGAAATCCACCAAGGACGCAGATCAAACACAAACCCAAAATAAGGGCCATGATAAGGACAAGGGCCAGGTAGCCTAGGTGGATGTTGCAAGAGCACTTTTTCAAGGGATATTTGAAAATCCTCCTTTCCTGACCACCATCCGTGTGTTTGGGAAGAACCTCCACAACAGCCTATTGGATTTAGGAGCTTCTACCAATGTCATTACCTTGAGCATGTGCAAAGCACTAGGAATAACCCCAACTCCCTCCCGACGTAAGGTAACTTAGCTTGACAAGATTGAGATCAACATAGTGGGAAAGATTAACAGAATACCCATGCAGGTTGTTGTTGATCCCAGAATTCAACAGACTATTAACATCCAAGTTGTTGATATCCCGGATACCTATGGTATAATCTTAGGGAGGGATTTCACAAGAGCTTTAAATGGGTATGTTGTAACTGACTACTCTCATTTGCGGTTACCATGGAAAGGGATGCCAAATCAGATTTGAATTGATTGAGAGCCACGCATGAAGTTTATGATCAAAAAATACAACACGAATGAAGTGTTATTTGCTGAAATGGATTTGGGGAATTACTGCCTAGTATCATATCTATATGAGCAAGAATTCCTTGAAAAAGAAGGAACAAGTGAGGTTTTCCTCATATTGTGTAGCCCGCTTGCTAATCTAGCCAATACCTCTCAGAGCACTGAAATGATGATAGAATCAGATGATGAAGGACCATATGATGAAGAGTTAGGTGAAGATGATAATCTTGGATTGCTAGATGGTTCCCAAGATTTTATGGAAAGATGTGCATAGGACCAACTCAGTTTGGGAGCCTGAATAAACTTTCAGGAGCTCTTGCTGCCTAGTTGGTGGAGGGTGCATAATGTTGCCCATTCAGAGTTTGAATTTTATTTGTGCCAAGCAGCAATTGAGCATATTCAAAGACACATCACTCCAAAGAAGAAGGTTGCGTCAACACCGCCAAAGCAAACATATTCAGTCCATCCCTCCCTCAAAAGGTAGCTAAAGTGAGGCCTCCATCAAAGTTGAAAGTCTGCTCTATTAATTCTAATTTCAAGGACTCTCCTAGGTTCTAGATGTTGCGCTTTCATGAATCCAAATCCAAGCATGGGGCTGGAGCTGGCTTTGAACTAACCAGTCCCAGAGGCAAGTCATACTTTTTTGCTCACAGGCTTCAATTTTATTGCACCAACAATGTGAAAAAATATGAGGCCTTGGTCTTGGGACTCCTTATGGCATTAAGGAAAGGTGTTAAAATGTTGCAAGTATTAAGAGATTCAGAGCTAGTCATAAAGCAAGTTAGAAAGCTCTATTTTTTATATGACCAGAGACTCACTAATTATAGGCATCGGGTATGGGATCTGTCAGAGGGATTAGACTCATTCAATATCCAACTGATCTCGTGCTCCCAAAATAATATTGCTAATGCCTTAGCACAGGAAGCAAGCATGCTACAACCACTGTCCTTATCAGGCCTCAAAAGATTTACTGTGGAACTCACCTTTGTTTCGTTTGTGTCAGACAATGTAGCCAATTTATAGGTGTTCAATGATGACAAACACATCCTGGCTTTTATCACCATTTCTGATGTGTTCGCTACTCAAATAATAGATGAGGTTGAACCTCAGGAGTCCGACCTAGATATAGAGGGGGTCATTAATCTAAAGACCAACACTATCCTTAGAGGGATGGTTCAACTAGAACAAGTCTTCGACTTGGATTAGATCAGGGAACAATATCAACAAGCCAAGAAGGACACCATCAGTGGCCAATGTGACACTTACAACCTCAGAACAGCTGACGTAGCCAGGAGTGTGTTCATCAAAAAGGTGTGCAAGCCACAAGAGAGAGGGGGTATGGTGGATGCTTTGCAGAAGTATTATGATGTTATCGCTTGGAGTTACAAAGATTTGAAAATGTATGATACATCGATCATCACCCACACCATCCCTCTCAAACTAGATGTGAGACCATTTCGTAAGTGGCAGCGCATTGTCAATGCTTTGCTGGAACCAATAATATACAAAGAGGTACAAAAATTGATGTCTGCCAGGATTATTTTCTCAGTTAGACATTCCACATGGGTGGCTAATTTGGTTCTTGTTAGAAAGAAGAATAGAGAAATTAGGTTATGCATCGACTTTTGCAACCTAAACAGAGCCTCAAAAAAAGATGACTATCTTGTACCCTCATTAGATGAGGTGTTACAGATAGTAAATGGTGCTTAGATGATGTCCTTCCTAGATGGGTACTCTAGGTATAACTAGGTGATGGTGCAATATGAAGACCGACATAAAATGACATTCACCACTAAATGGGGAACTTTCCCTTATAGAGGGATGTCATTTGGACTCATCAATGTTGGTGCTACCTTCCAACGTTCCATGGATATTGCTTTCAAGGACCTGATTGGAAAGTGCATAATCATCTACATGGATGATTTTACAGTATTCTCAAAGAAGTAGAGTAATCATGTTGCTGACCTATTGAAAGTCTTTTAGAGATGCCGTGAATTCAGGGTCTCCCTTAATCCGAAGAAATGCATCTTCGGTGTCAGTGAAGGGAAACTATCGGGACATGTCCTCTTAGAGAGAGGAATCTCTATTGACCCCGAGTGTATCCAATCAATCATGAAGATATAACTACCAGGCAACAAGAAGGATTTAAAATATTTCTTCAAAAAGATTAACTTTGTCTGTAAGTTTATCACGGGCTTCGCAGAAATCATCAAACCACTCAATGCTATGCTAAAGAAAGACACCAAGGTCAAGTGGACCCTAGAAGCAAAGCAATATTTTGAGGAAATCAAGAAAGGAATTGTTGATGCACATGTCCTGGTCAGTCCCAACTATCTGAAGCCTTTCTACATCTATTCATTCGCTTCAGATCATTCATGTGCCAACATTCTGACACAGAAAGATGATGAGGGGAGCGAGCATCCAATCACCTTCATGAGTGTCCCTTTGAAAGATGCCAAGCTATATTATCACAACATTGAAAAAAAATATTATTCCCTTGTTAAAGGGGTAAATAAGTTCAAGAATTATATCTTACACAACAAGGTGTTTTCCATAGTTCCTGACCCAGCCGTAAAGACATTGCTTATGTAGAATGAGTTGGGAGAACGAAGGGAAAAATGGATTACATTACTGCAAGAATATGATATGGAAATCCAGCCAATGAGATTGGTGAGAGGAAAAGTGCTTACTCAAACAATTGTTGAAGTGGTCGCGGATGTAGGTCCTGAGCTCACGGTGCAACAATATCAGTTGGAGGATACCTCTCCAGAAGAATGGTACAAGGACATAGGATATTATCTATTGAACCAACGATGTCCACCCCACTTATAGGGGGTCCAAAAATGTTCTCTCAAGTTGAAAAGTAGAAGTTACATGTTGCAGGGTGCCATATTGTATAAGAAGAATCATGAAGGTATCTACCTAAGATGTCTTGGTAAGGAGGAAGTTGATTGGGTTCTCACAGAATTCCATGATAAGTTCAGAACTGGTCACAGTTTCGGCTTGTCTACCACACATCAAATATTGAGAGATGGATACTATTGGCCTATGGTTTTTAAAGATTCTCATAGCCATGTTCATACCTACCACATATGCCAGACCACAACCACCCGAGAAAAGAATGTTGTTGTCCCATTGCAACCTATTTTGGAGGTAATGTCCTTCGTACAGTGAAGTCTTGACTTCATTGGTTCGGTAATCCCTCCATCATCTGATGGACACAAGTACATTCTAACAGCTTCCGATTACTCTACTAGATGGACATAAGTAATCGCATGTAGGCAATGCACAACTGAAGTAGTCACTAATTTTTTGGAAATTTTTATTTTAAATCACTTTGGTTGTCCTTATGTGTTGTTGTGTGATAATGGTCCTACATTTGCTTCATTAAAATTTTCTATTTGGCCCTTTGATTATGGTATCACCCTCAAGTTTTCCTCCAACTATTATCCTCAAGGAAATGGTCTTGTTAAGTCAACCAACAAGAACTTGATCACTATGATAAAAAAGTTATTGGATAGGAATCCTTAGGACTGGCATACCCACCTCCGTTTTTCCCTTTGGGTAGATCATAGCCATCACAAGGCTACCCTTGGAGATTCCTCATACCACCTCATTTATGCCTTGGAACCTATTTTCCCCATACATTTGAAAATCACTACCCTCCAGTTCATTAATGATTTTTATGGAGGAGACCGTAGAGAATCTCGCCTTGCCAAGCTGTTACACTTAGAAGAAATATGAGACCGTGCAATAGAAAAAATTTCCAGACATCAGGGTGTAGTTAAAAGATGCGTCGATCGCCGATCCAAAATCAAGGCCTTCCGCATTTTCAATCTAGTCCTATACTGGGACAAGGCCCATGAGAAGAAAAGGGGGGGACACAACAAATTTGACAATCTTTGGCTTGGCCCCTTTCAAATTGCTGAAATCCTTGGAGATAATGCATTTTGCTTGAAGACCTTAACTGGTGAGGACGTCTCGTTGCCTGTCAACGGGAAGCACCTTAATCATTATTTCTAGGCCTGAGCTCTTTTAGAGTTGTCCATGTAAATATTTGTACATAGGTTAGGGTAGGTTTCCCTTCTTTGCTTTCTTGCTTTGTTTTGTTTTGTTCGTTCCTCAGTTGTTTTTTGCCTTTGGCGAGAGTCTCCCCTTTGTTCTTGTTGTGGTGGCCATGCTTAGCTTGATGAACAGTTTTCCCTGTTGCCTGCTCTTGTTTTTTCTCTAGATAAGCCTTCATTCCCCATTACTAATCTCTAAAATCCCTAAGCATTGGTTTCCTCTCTTGAACTCTAGACTAATATAGGATGGTGTTCTCGTTTGAATTTCCTACGTTTATCATGCAACACACAAAAAACACACCTTAAACGTTTCCAAAGAATTGTATGGTAACTGTTGGGAGGGCTAAATAAGTGAAAAATATAAAGTCTGCTCCAATGACCACTATGATTTCCAAACCCATAGTGAGCTTCAATGCTTACACAGTTGAGCGAAAGAAAAAATAAAAGTACTGCAAAGCAATATCAAAAGAAAAGAACAAAAAATGTAAAAGTAAACAACCATATGGGTGTATGAATATCTCTACCAGGGCTATGAACATTTGGCTGGCAATAGAGCAATGTTCACAGGGTCACAGTGACAACTTCATCGAGGCTATGGACGCCTAACTGGTAGCAGAGCAATGTGCAAGTTACTTTTGGGGAAAGGCAAACTATGTAGCTTATCCTTCCTGATCAGTAGTTGTCCACACAATCTCTAAGGAAAATAAATTAACTCACCATGCACACACTCCCATGATAATTTCATGGTGTGATTCAATCTTGCCTACCTCAAATTTTTCTTAGTTCAACCTTGGAAATCGGCTTCTGGTCCGTGAAACTAGAGATCATGGTTTTAGAATGAATATTTATCTTTAGAACGTCAGGAGCGTTCTCCCAGCAGAGTCACCATTTGTTGTGCCTATAGCACACATGCTCTATTCGGAATGGGAAGCCTCTCTTTCTTTTTCCTTGTTGAGTCATTTTGTTTCCATCTCATTTTGCATGCCCCCTCATTTTGTTGTCTCAGATGGTCAACGCGCCCTTCAAAGTCTCATTTTAGGCTAACCATTTTTTTGCCCCTAAAATAAAATTGCTATGTCTTGGGACTTCTTAGGCTTTGCCTTTCGGGCTTCCCCCTTCCCTCTTTCCTCTTTTGCCTTAGGCCCTTTGCCTTCCTACTTCCCACTTTCTGCCTTCGGGCTTCATCTTTCTGGGCTTCACTTTTTGGGCTTCCCCCTTCCCTCTTTCCTCTTTCGCCTTGCACCCTTCACCTTTCTACTTCCCGCTTTCCACCTTCAGGCTTTGTCTTTTTGGGCTATGATTTTCGGGCTTCCCCTTCCCTCTTTCCTCTTTCACCTTTCACCCTTCGCCTTCGCTTCCCGCTTTCCGCCTTCAGGATTCATCTTTTCGGGCTTTACCTTTCGAGCTTCCCCCTTCCATCTTTCCTCTTTCGCCTTTCACCCTTCGCCTTCCCACTTTCTACTTTCCGCCTTGAGGTTCCCTCAATCAGGCTTCACCTTTTCGGGTTTCCATCCGCCTTCAGGCTTCACTCCTTTAAGCTTCCCTCTTTCGGGTTTCCTTCATGCTTTCTCTATCCCAAACGTCCATGCTCTGACGTCTTTCTAGCCCTCGAGCTTTGGTTCTCCCACTGTCGTCTTGGAATTCAAACTCATCTACCTCGCCGACCACCATACTAGCATTCACTAAGAGGTATTAAATGAATTTAGGGGCTATTTAAACAAGTTTTGATGGGTCATTTTCACATGTCAGGAATATCGAACAAATACAGTGTGACCCCAACATTCACCACCCTCACGCCTGAGCTTTAGCTTCGCCGTTCATCAAGGATTCGACATATCACTTTGACAGTCCTTCCCTTTTCTAAGCTTTATAATTGAAAAAATAAATGATAAGGGAGAAAGGATTGAGAAACCTAATAGGAAAAATTCTCGCCTTGAAAACCCACCTGCTCAAAATTCTGAAGCGTCCCTTAGAAAACCAAAATTTGAAATCGGAACCCGGTCGTCCCGTTGCTGATTTTATTCGGGGCAGGTGACCATACTCACCGGGCCCGAGACTCTCTCTGGCCACGACATTAACTTGGTGTAAATTTCCTTTATGGTGAAGCTTCTCTCGAGTTTTGAACTTTGGAACTCCCCTTCTGATTCATCGTTTCTCAAATGGCATCCTCGCTTTGTTCATCCGATGATTGGGCTCCGATCCTCAAATTGACTTAGCATTCCAAATGGAAAGCAACTCCAAGTCGCCTTCAAACCCTGGCCTCCAGACTTCCATCCCTGGGCCATCGTTTTTGTTCCACCGTTACACATGACAGTCTCCTAGCATCTTTCCGGCTTCCGAGCCCTGATCATTTTCCTGTTGCTCAAAGTTTTAACAATGAAAATGCGGAGTCCTCGCCTCATTCAAACCTTCGTGTCTGAGATTCTGTCCCACCCTCATTGTCCTAAACATCTAAACCAGTCCACCCTTTCGGCCTCCTAGTTCCGAACTTCAAAATTCCACCTCTAGAATGTCATTTTCCCAGGGTTGTTTCAAACAAAAAACCTTTGACGACTTTCCTTCAGTTTGACCATGAAAGCCTCAATGATGATTTAAATGACCTCCGATTTTGAAATGGACTTCAACCCATGTGTTTAAATTTGACCTTCTCCTGCATGGACCCTTTGTCATCCAAATTCAAGACCAGGAGATATCATCCAAGACTCCCTACCCTGTTCGCCCTTCTAAAACAACATTATGGCAGGGGAAGTTCGACCCTTAGGGCCCGGGTCATCTATTTGCCCTCCAATATTACTTTGATCAAGTGTTAGACCTATTTGAATGATAAGTTGTTTAATATAACCTTGATTTGCAGGAATTTTCCTGAGATTACATCTCATACTTAATTTTCTTTGCTAACTACCATCTCTTTGTGCAGGATATATAGAGTCTAGTGCAAAATCTTCAAGGGCAATCAAGGACAAAGGGAAAATAGCTTCCAACGCTCCTTGAGGCAAGGAGGACAAGTACCAAATGAAGTACCAATTCTAGGGAGTGCCATTGCACTCCAAAATTACAACTAAATGGAGGGATGTAACATACAGAATTATTGGGCATGTCAATATTGATGACTTCACACAAAGGGTCAGGGTGGATCTAAAGACTGAAAACACCAAGCTGATCAAAAGTAGTGGATTAGCTAAGGCTATTGGATTCCCTCCCTCATTACTTTCCCCCGAGCTAGTAATGGCTTGCAGGGAGGCATACCAACTTGAAACAAGAAAATTTTTGGACAGAGACAACAAAATCTTGGCTGATATTTCCCCTTCAAGGATAACAAAAACCTTCCACATACCCATCTTCGGAAGCATGGAGACCCCAAATATTCAAGAATGCAAGGAGATGTGGGATGAAGATCCTTTGAGATGTAAGAATCTCATCGACAATTCCAAGGAATGGAGCTACCAAGTGCTAAAGTCCGATGTCGTGCAGGTTGATAAGCTCCAACCGGTAATCCTAAGGTTCATGGAATATGCAGTTATGAAGGAGGAGGGAAACCCTATTATTGATGAAGAACTTCCGAAAGAGTAGCTGCAACAAAAAGACAAAAAGCTACAGTACTGCCACAAAAGACAAAATAGGGATATAGACAAATGATGTTTTTAAATTGTAATATATTGGGGGGTAGGGAGAACCCTAGATTACAGTGAATTTTGGCCACACAAATGTAATTCAATCTTGGCCACATGTTCTAATTTTGAAACACTATAAATAGGGGAGCCTCCTCTCATTTTAGAGAGGTTGAATTGTTGTAAAGACATGCTACAAAAATTGCAATAGAAATACATTGATTTTGGTGCATTTCTGGATTTCTTCTCATGTTTCATGATTCTTCTCTCATAAGTTAAGGATTTAGTTAGATTTAATTTGTTGTTCTAGTTTCCTTTCAGTCAACTTTGGTAGATCTAGTAATGTTGTTCCTCATTGTGAAGATTTTTGTTGTGTAGACGCTTTTCTTGTCCATACTTTTGGTCATTTGCTACTGGTAAATGGCTATGCAAAGTTAGTCTGGACTTTGATCTCAAAGCTGCCTCTAAAAAATTATCTTTGTTCATGCATATGTGTGGTGAATGAATGATAAAACATCTGCAATCCCTAGAAGATAGCATAAGTTTCATGATAATTTGAATTTTTTGGTTAAGTGAAATTCTATTTTAAGGAAAGTGTCCACAGAAGAAGCCTCCATGATCATTGTTCATTCATAGTTGCAGGTCCAAGAACTTGCTCTCTTCCCTTCTCTTTTTCCTTTTTTTTAATAAATAACCTATGCTAAGGTTCATTTCACATTGTAAAGCCAAAACTTAAAACAAAAAATGGAGTTCAAGACTATTGTTTGAACCCGCATCAAAATACAATAATTTCCCATTCTAAGAACTCTATTCGTAGACCCCATTCTCCTCCAGCTTAGTCCACGTAAGTCTGCCTTGTGATTACCAACAAAATCACATCATAAATCAACTAAAATATTCCAAGCATTGTCATGACCTGACATCTGAGAGACCTTGGGATAGTGTTCTACAATCTACTTGTGGAAGATTTTTTTTCAAGAGAGGTTATGCATCTATGCATTATCTGTGTTGAGAAGTGCATAAAAACACATCAACATTAATTAAAAGATGTTTGTAGATTTGGGATCCTTTGATTGATCATCTTCCCTATAAAAGATGAGTTAAATTCTTTCAAATCTTGCATACAAACCCATTAGTACTCATTACACATTCAAAAACAAGTAAACGTTAGCTAAACATAAATTGCAAAAAAGCAAATTACGTGCACCGGTTTATCAGAGAAAGTGCTCAGAAATTTTTTCAAAAGTGCCCCTATCAAAATTAGATGCTCAATTCTTAGAGAAAATGTTAGCCTTGTCAGAATCAAATGCAATTTTTTTAGAGTAGATGCATGATTTTCTTGACAAGAAATTGTGAGATGTTTTTGGGCAGTGCGTGAAACATTTTTGAAAAGCACTGTGAAACCCAACAACTTTAATTTAACTCATAAAAATGTTAGTAGTGAGGACCGTGGTCCCACCGAGCGTGCCATAATGTGTGAGGGGGAAAACCATTAGATGCAAACATGATTAATGAAATAAACTAAGAATCTGTCTAATTAAAAACACGTAATCTAAAATCTTATTCCATCACTCATGAAATGAAAAATCTAAGCTATTAAAATTACGTAATGAAATCCTAAGATTAACACAATGAATTCAAAGCAAAGGAGATATTACCATCCTATGTCGGAGTGTGTTTGCATGATGTTGGATTGTTTGTATCATTGTGAAGCCTCCATAGTTCGTGTGCAAAATCTTGAAGAGTGATGCCTTGGTTGGTTGATTAAATATATGGTTGAAGCTCTAACAATGGTGGTTGTGAATGTCAACAATACTTCATTGTGCAAATGATGTTGATTCTCTTGTCCTTATTTGTGAGGAAAGAGGTTTGTTATATAGAAAATGAGATTTGAAATGGACGATTAGGATTCAACAATGTTGGATCAAGACCAATGGTCAAAATGTGTTGAGAGGATTTAGACATGAGAAGATTGTGCAAAGTTGATTGCAAAATTTGTGTGATTGAGAAATAGATTGGCTAGTCAGGATTTAGATTGATCAGTCAGGATTTGGATGACCTAGTTAGAAGATTAGATTTCTTAGTTAGCAAATTAGATTTATTAGTTAGGAAATTATATCAATTAGTTAGGAAATTGATGACTTAGTTAGCAAATTAGATTTATTAGTCAAAAATCATAATTTGCTCAATTAGAAAGTGGGTGAGGAATATGAATTAATTGATTTAATTAATTAATTCCTTTTTGGAGTTGAACATGCAAATCAAGTTTGACTTCTGCAAACAAAGTTGCATTAGTTTGATTTGACTTTTGATAAATGATTTGAATAGTTTGATTTAATTATTCAAATTTTGGAGGGAAAGTATCATAATTAAATTATTATAATTTAATAATTCAATTAACTTAGAGGAATAAGGTGATTTAGTGACGTAATTAAATAATTGGTATTATTTAATCAATCAGGACGAAATAAAGTGAGATTAGGACTTCATTAAATAAATGTAATTTATTTAATTAATCAGAATGTCGAAACATGAATTAATCAAATAATATTGTTTTATTTAATTAATAGTAGAATTAGGGTTTTTTAGGACTTTATTAAATAAATAAAATTTATTTAATTCATCAGAAATGATGAAAAAGTGAATTAACTAAATAATGTTGTTTTATTCAATTAATAACAAAATTAGGGTTTTTAAGACTTTATTAAATAAATTAAATTTATTCAATTTGTCAAAATTGATGAAAAAGTGAATTAATTAAATAATGTTGTATTATTAAATTGATAGAAAAATTAGGGTTTTGGATGTTGTTTGATGTGTGATGTTTCTGAGATGTTTTGGGACATTGTGGGATGATTCTGAGACATTTCAGGATGATTCTGAGATGTTGTGGGATGATTCTGAGATGTTCCAAGATGTTGCAAGATGATTTTGAGATGTTCTAGGATTTTGTGAGATGATTTTTATATGTTCTGGGACATTACAAGATGATTCTGAGATGTTTCGAGACATTACAAGATGATTCTGAGATGTTGCAGGATTATTCTAAGACGTTTTAGGATGTTGTTCAATGTTTTTTGTTGCTTTTTAGGGTGTGTGATAGGTTTTAGGTCAATTTTACATGTCTATAATCTTATGTAATGAGACAAAATGATCTAATAATATCTCAAATAATAAAAGAATAAAAACACTCCCAAGTTTAGCTTAAGTGCATGAGAATAAAATAGCCTAATACTTAAGTATTATTAGCTAATGCATGATTAATCTAACACCCCCTTAAGATGAACTTAGGGAGTAGCTAAAAACCCTAAAATGAGAATGTATGATGGGTCCTGACAAACAAGATTTGGTGAGGTATACATTTACAAATAATCCAATCTCTCACAATCAGAGAAAAGTAGAAAACATCATGGGAAAATCTCCTCTCCAAAAGAGAGAAAGGCGAAATGAAGGGCTAAAAAAGCATCCAAAATAATGTCCCAAAAGAATAAGAACATGAAGAACGTCATTGAAGCATGAAGAATCTATAGACAATTATTGAATGATGACTACTATAGTGTTGAAATGAGGAACGTCCTCTAAAACAAATGATGATTAGGATCAAGTAGTTAGTAATCTACATGAGTTCCCCCAATGGAACTACTTGAATTAGATGGAAAACAAAGGAAAAATATTTGGAACTCAAAGATACAAATGGCACAAGTACCAATATTCTAAAGAACATTGATCAAATAAAAATGGAAGGTCACCTCCAAAAATAGGATTCTAAGAATGTCCATATGGTAAATGGTCCATCTCACCAAAATGTATGGGTAACCAGATGATGCATCTACCTAGCGCATAGTAACAAAAACTAGATACATAGCTCACTCCAACATGAAACCAAGGAAGCATTAGCTTGAATAACAAAACTTGGGCCCATAATGCTAACAAGGGAGAACCAAGACAGGTACACTAAATTTTTGTGTGTCACAAAGAAGTGCATGAAGGAGAACCAAGAACATTTGAACATGCATAAAAGAGTACCTATAAATATAAGGGTGTGCAAACTAAGACACATGCATGAGAAAAGAATCACTAGGATTCAATGCTATCATAGAAGGGACACTCACTTGAAAAAGGGACACAACCCCCCATGAAACTTTATATGATAGTGCAAGTACGAAAGGCACAACAAGATGTGCAAAATCCCCAAAAAGTATACACCAAAATGACACTTTATCTTAGTCATCTACAAAAGAGAATATGCTTATTAAACATGTCTAAAATACCCAAATAGGACATAATTCTAGAAATACACGTAAAACAGCCTAAAACAAGTCATCCCACATAAACATGAAGTTTCGAGGAACTCAAACTTCTAAGTAATTCACTAGAATGTGAAAACACCAAAAATTGAATAAAATATACCTAGAGAAAAATCTAGAAAAATTACATGGATTGCTATAAAGAGCTCTAAAAGATCATCTCAATGTTGTCGAAATCACAAAAAAATGAGAACCCAACTAAAATTTGTTAGACTAGGAGTGAAAACAACACATATGACTTTGATAGGTGATAAAATATACTAATAGAAAAAACTAAGAAAAATATCTAAACGATTAGATAGTACTCAGAACTAACTTTCCATTAATATTTTGTTTTCCAGTTTCAATAACCAAGCAAAAATTTATGCCTCTTGGAAAAAAGTTTCCCAATTAGGGAATCAAGAGAAAAAATAAGCCCCCTAGGGGCTGGGCATTAGTTTCCCATGTGACCATCTGCTACATTTTGGGTTTTAAAAAATGCCCACCAGCCCACCGGTAGTGGAGTGATGATCAAGTGGTCGGGGGTACCTGCCCTGTTGGTGGCACTACATTGGCTAGTGGCTGGTTGCTTAGTTGTTGTCGCAATGGTCTATAGGTTGCTAGCGGTTGTGGGCCACTGATTGACAAGCATTGTAGGGGTATCACTTCGTGAGTGGTACTCACTTATTTTTACCTTTTTTTGAAAAATGTGTTGTATATAGCCATACAAGGACCTTCCAACCCCCATAGAAAAAAAATTACCTTGGAGACTCCTGACACCAAAATTGGTCAAAGTTTATATCAAAATTCATAGAATTGGCCTCCTAAATACAACGATGAGGTCCTTTTATGCCAAAGTGTGCTGAAAATTCACCCAACTCCAAAAATCACAAAAAAACAATGGAGATTCTAGATTTGAAGCATGTAACCCTAGTTGAAGAAAACCCTCATAAGTCGAGAAGGGGTTAAATGAATCCACACTTTTATACCATGTTAAAATTGTGAATAAAATAAGGCACAAGATAAAAAATGAACAAAAACACCTTCCATGCAAGAGATCTACAAAATTAAAGATTTGCTATTCCTCAACAAGAAAAACTTATAGAATGAAAAGCTTCCATGAATCTCAAGAGAGATAATATAATGAGGGTTGAATGCTTCATAAGGAAAAACCTAAATAAGAAAGGGATTAGATCATGATATGTGTCAACATCTCATGCAATGAGATAGAATGATCTAATAATAGCTCAACTAATAAAAGAACAAAAACATTCCTAAGTTTAGCTTAAGTGTATGAGAATAAATTAGCCTAATAATTAACTGAAAATTAATTAGTAATTATTATCTAATGCATGATTACTCTAAAAAAGGATCCTTGGAACTTTTTCCTTGAAAGAATTCTGAGAAAATTGGCTAGATGGAAATGCTCTACCCTTAGCCATGATGGTAAATTGTAGCTCCTAGTTGATGCTCTTCAAGGGATCCTGGTATATTTTCTTTCCATTTTCAAAATACCTAGATATATTGCTAAGAAATTTGAAAGAATTCAGATGAATTTTTTTTGGTCCGATATGAAGGAAAAGAAGAATTTTCCTTTGCTAAGTTGGGATACTATCTATCTTCCTAAATTTGGTGATGGTCTTGGCATCAGAAAAATCGAACCGGCTAACAAAGCCCTACTTGCAAAGTTTGGATGGGACTTGCTAAGGAATAGGAAGAAATGTTGCATGTTTCTAAATATGAAGTATCTCAACAAAATCCCCCTGATCACTTGTCTCTCAGATGATCATCCCAATGGTTCTCTGATTTGGAACAATATCTATAGGATCAAAAAACTACTGCACTCTGGGTCAAGATGGAAACTTGGTAATGGCAAAAAAATTATGTTCTAGGAGGATCCTTGGCTGCTCGAAATACCTCTCATTCAATTTAACTTTAGGAATCTGATGGCTCTTGCCATGGTGTTTTTTAACAAAAATGTGAGAGACTATAGTTTATGCAGGCATCTTGATTCCTTGAAGTGGAAGATGCTTGAGAGTTGTTGCCCTCATCCTTGGAGTTAAGGCTCCTGGCTAAGACTCTTCAAGAAATTATCTCTCTAAATAGGATAACCATTTCTACTTAGGTGGATGAATTCTATTGGACCAAGGAAAGTAAGGGTAATCTCTTTGTAAAGTTTTCTTACAATTTGTTGTCTCTGCAAGGAACTCAAAATAGTATTTGGAAACATGTTTGGAACAAGCAACTTACACAATTTTTTATTATTTTTACTGGAAGGTGAGTCATAATAGGATCCTCACATAAGACAGCCTAAGTAAAATGGGATTTCAAATCCCTAACAAATGTATGCTATGTAAAAATGATGAGGAGTTTGTCCCTCACCTGTTACTCCACTATCAATTTATTGGGAATTTTATTTTCAAAGGTTAGGTATCCATTAGACCATGAATGGTGATCTTAAGAGTTTTTTTAATAACTAGATCGATCCCTTTCACCACCCTCTACCTAAAGAAATCTTGTGATAAGTCCCTCCCATTCTATGTTGGTGTCTATGGAAGGAAAGGAATAATGAAATTTTTAAAAATACAAAAAAAATCCCAAAGGAGGTCTTTAGTATTGACTATAGACTTATTACTGAAAATGTTTCCCTATATGTTTTGAAACCTCTAGAAAAACCTCCCCCGATCTTGGATATCACTATGGCCAATTCTTGGAACAAGACCTTGGACCTCAACTCCTTTGAAAATTCAAAATATTTGGCTAGGCTTAGCATTGTTTGGAAACCCCCTGCTATGGTTGGTACAAACTTAATTTTGATGGTGCGATGAAAAGAAATCCTAGACAGGCTAGCATTGAGGGCATCATCAGAGATCAAAATGGCTTATTTGGTGGCAGGGTTTGCTAGTGGCATCGAGATACAAACCTCTATGACAACAGAGTCAAGGGCACTCTTGAGTGGTGTTAGGATTGTTGTTACTCTAGTAATAAAGAACCTACATATAGAGGGAGAATCAAAAGTTGTGATTGAATCAATTAATAACAATTACTATCAGGGTTGGAATATCAAGGAGAATTTTTTAGATATACAATTCTTACTCAACAAATTTGAAAGAATGAAACCCACATCTTTCGTGAGGGCAATAGAGTGGCTGAATCTTTGGCCAATTTGGGTTCTTCCTAGGATTCATCTAAATGTTGGAGAAATTTGGAGAAATTTGGTGAGCCTCCCCTTAAATGTCCAAGGATTTATTCTTGAGGAGAAAAGGAGCCCTAACTATTTATGATGATGTCTAACATCTCCTTCATGGATTGGTACACTTGTCTACTCACCCTTGTTCTCAATATGACATCGAAAATATTTGATGATATGGATGGGTATGTGTGTATAACTGGGTTGTGGTTGCAATTTTTTATTTTTCCTAGTGGGCTTCCCCACGGGTTTAATGTGTGGAATTTTCATCCATAAAAGACTTCTCTGATTCAAGCTTTTCCATTTGGAACATGTGGGCGACTAAAATCCTTACTCAAACATTTTCTTAGTTATGGGGTGATAAAGGTAATGATGGCCTTTCTCTATGCCTCGATATACTTAATCAATGCTTATAATGGCTCTACAACCCTAAGCCTCTCAGAAATTCCTACTTGTACCTGGGAAAATCTTACTACCTTAATTAGGAAATATTTGCATATTTTTTTATGGTGGTTATCTCTTTGATAAGTTGTCTGTGTTCATTACCCTTTAGTATTTTGAAAAAAATCTCATTTTGCTAACTCGTGTGACCATTTTCTATCTATGTGTGAAAATGGGAGGAGACCATGTGAGAATTGAACGAGGTGCTTGTGAATAATTCCATCGGGATGCTCTGGTCTAGCATATTTGTGTTGAAAGTGGCATCACACCTTTAATGGAGTGCCTAAAGGGGAAAGAAGAGAAAATTTCAACTCAATTTGTGAGCTCTTGGTGTAAAAAAATGGTCACAGTGGGAGGGATTTCATTTGAGATAAATGAAGAGGTTATCACAAAAGCTATGGGGCTGCCCTGTTTGAGAAAAAAGATTTAAAAACACATGAAAGTGCAAGACATGGAGATCTTGCAAACCTTCTTTAGGGAAAATGAATGGCCTACGAAGCTGCATGTGGGTTTTAATTGGAGAAAGCTTCTTGCACCATGGGATAAGGTGTGTCTAGTTTTAATGAAGTATATCACATTAGAATGTCGATTTAAAGTTTCCTACTTTTACCATTTTCCTTTGTTGAATCACCTCCAACATAGAATGCTTATCAGTTTCCCCTTCTTCTTACTTTCATCCCTTGAAATTTTGGTTAAAGAAACCATGGACCTTATGGTGAAAAATCCTGATAAACCAACCCCTCTACCCCTACATCAAGGGATTATCCTTTGTCTTTATCATTTTCACCTTGCCCTCTAATCGTCGAAACACATTTATGCTATTAGAATCAAGGAACCAAAGCCCTATGATCCATCCCCTGCTAAACCCTCTCTAACTGTCTTTATTGTCCCTAAAAGAGAGAACCTTCTCACAACTAGCTAACCTCCTAAGGAATCCAAACCTAATCCCCCTACCAAAAACAAGAAGACTGGTGCGTTTCTAGCCCAATCCAAGGCCGCCACTAGTCTTTGTGAGCTAAAGAATACACCCACAAAGAAAGAAGGACAAATTACTTTTAAATCCAAGCATGAATTGAAGAGGGAAAAAAGGAAATCACCTTTCATGTTGGGGAACCTCCAACATATAGTGATGAAGACAACTTTGTTACAAAAGACTCTCAAGGGGATATGGTGGTGGCTGCTAGTGTTGAGATGGGGGTATTGCAAATATGAAGCTATTTTCATTGATGTCAACAAGCTTGTGTTGTGAATGTGTCATACTCAAATAACACCAAATAAATAAATTACGACATTATAAATAATAAATTAAAGACACATCAATTCTATCATAGCACAATATGTACAATAATAATAATTTATATTTATTTCCAAATGTCAAATTTACAAGTGACATGATTTGACTTAGGCCAACATTGCCACTTATTCAACTCAAGTGTACATCATATAGTACAAAGTATAATAATCAAAAAGGGGATTCTATGTGATTCCTCTTTAATGCTCACTACATTTGGTAGAAAAGAACATGGTCAGGCACTTTTCCACCCAACCACGAAGCTACGCTTCTCCAGAATTCTTCCTAACTCAAAGAATACCTGACCCTGCATGAAATATTTAGCAAGAAAATACGATATGCAAGGTGGAATTTTGTGTGTGCCTAACAACTACATGCATTTCTATATACATTTAGAACATGCAAGATCTATGTTAGGAAATGGCAGAGAGTTACATCATAAAAATTAGACCATTCAACATAATGGACTACAAACGATTGGCCAAGCATATGTTGTATACAACTAAAAATAATAATAATTTTTTGAAAAGAAAAACCTATACTCTTTGTTAACCTATTTTCAGCACTCGTCCTAGAAGGTAACCTCCCACATACATAAGATATCATACATCTTATCCAATTTACACAATTTTCAAAACATTCAACCTAGTTTCTAGTAGTTTTGCAAGCCAATCTTTTCATGATAAAGAATCAATATACACCATAGTCCACGTTTGTCTCATCTTGGCTATTCCGATTCAAAAAATATATAAAAAGAACTAAACCAGATTTGATAATAATGCAATCAACCATTTGAAAAAAATACATCTTCCATTTCATCAATTAAGATAAGAATATCATAGTACATGCATCAACATACAATTTACCAATATTTCCTTTATTCCTTTCTACTTGGAATGAAATATACATTTTCAAATAAATAAAATTAATTAATTTTAATGAAGGTATATCACATGTATGTGTAATGCATAAAAGGATGATTTATGCATGTACACATATATGGACTTCTTTTGAAACTGTGTATGCATATATGTTCTTTTGAAAAAGAAATATCCATTCTACATACAAATTTCCATGTTAAAAAAGATATCAAATTTCATCAGATGCACAATTAGATTTCAATGAAATATAAGGAACATAAATAACAAGTTGTCTCTAGACTTTGGTATGATTTTGAATTCAAAATTGAATGTCACAAGGTCATTTTACATAGAATTAAATTGTAATCGACGTCATTATTATATTGTGTTAATTAGAAACACAAAGTTATTCATTTTTCATTTTGATCCTTACGAATGTTCTGATTCATTTAAATCCAAGTCATAAAATAATCAGTCAAAGAATATTAAGTTTGGTTTAAAACTAGAATCATCCCTTTCGACTTAATGATAAGAGTATCATTCTATTTTTTATCAGAGATTATCAAACTTAAGAATATTATCAATGGTGGTTTTTCCCACTTTACACAATGAACTATGTAGGAAGCATTTGGTTCGACTTACACAAAAAATTGGTTCAAACACAAGGGTTTCCAGTGATTAAGAAATCAAATGCATAATCATTTGAAAAAAAAACAAGATCAATACATTTGTTACCACTATAGATTAAGGTCGATGTAATAGCAAGAAAAGACATTCTTTTTGTAGAGAAGGAAACATCATTTTAACCAAAAATCTCAAAATTGCGTCCTTCACTCTACAAGTTTACGGTGATTTTTGCTCTGTTCAAATATGGAAACAACTTCTCTCCCCTAGTTCTCTCCTTCATGGTCTACCCCCAAAATATCCTCCGCTTTTTTTCTAAATTACCCTTTTTCATTTTAGATCACCCACTTTGACCAAGGATTCATGCATTTTCTAAAATTGGAGGTGGTATTTACTCTCCCACGTCCTCCTCATACCTAGCCACCCACTCCTCCATGATTTTTGAGCATAAAATCTCTTGCCAGTATGGGCGTTAGTTAGATTTCATGGTGTTAAAGGTGTTGTTATTATTTTCCCATATAATTGATTAAATTGTTTCCCATGTGTTATCCATTCACATTTTCTAAATTTCACATAAATAATTATTTTCAACATTTCAAATAAAGGAGAACAATTTACCACTATAATTGTTGGGGTAGGAAGGGTCAACTTAGAACAAAATATCTAAGAAGAACACTGCCTTTGGTGATTTTCATTTCTTCAAATCACCCCAAAGACACAACAACTATGCCATAAAGCGAAAATAGGCACAATGAATATAACCCATTGATCCTTCTGAGAAAAGAACATGCAAACTAAAGCCAGATTCAACACCATGAATAAACAAACAAATGAACATATAGATTTATGTGGGGAAAACCCTTTCGAGTAAAAAACCCCACACTCCAAAAGATAGAGCCATTGTATTATTCAGCAACTGAATGGTTACAATACAATATCAGGCTCATAGCCATTATAGCAGTTACATCTTGTTCATCTGGATAAAAATAGGCAATAGCATAGATCTACAACCTTGCACTATTACAATGTATTCACAAGACATACAATGAAGATTCCCTTTAGCTCCTCAACCCACTCGCACAACTAGCCTTTCAACTGACACAACCTCATGACCTCCTCAATTTCACATCCGCTCAGGTTTAGTGTGTCTCAGTGTTCACGGTTACAATTCTCTACGCATACCGCTCAAACACACACACTCTAATCTCTGACCAAGCTCACCAATCATTTGATCTTTCGATCTGATCTCTAACAACTTGGTCTACTTTCAACTTTAGCTTCTCAACTTCGGCTTACTATCGATCAACATCCATCCTCACCCTCTGACTCAGCATCCGTCGGCATTCCATCGGCCTCAGGCCAACCTCTTAGCTTGAAGTCAAAATAAAATTCCACCAAACATCCATCAGGGTCTCATAATACCCCACGGACAAGCTTCACCATCTAGGGTTGTGTGCATCGCCTTTGCAGCTGACATTGAGCCACCTTGTAATCAATTCTACACTCTTATCAAACCCTCGAGACAAGCACCCAAGCTTTTGGCCACTAGTCATTTATATGCAACAACAATGCAAAATCAACCAATGAGATTTCACCACATGTCATACTACCATTCATCTGCTGCTTGCAGATTGGTCACCCTGAGCTCCATCTCTAACCATTCGTCAAACCTTCAAGGTTAGATGATCAACAACTCTACCACTAGCCGAGGTAAAATCCTTCACAGTATGGTAATTAGCCAAACAACCACCAATAGCCAACCAACCCTGTGTAACTGCCAGCCAACAAAACCGCAGTCAGGAGGAAACCACCTTCACTAACACCAACCACATGTCAGCCGCTGGAGCTCCTTCGAGGAATCTCTAGCAGCATCCACTATATTCCCCAAGGAACTCCCAAGGCGATGACAAGTGTCCATGACCGGACAACCCTTCACATAAAGCAACTCGGGGCCCACCTCCTTTCACTATGCACACCACCACACGTTGAATGCAAAAGCAATTACACTTGGCCAAAATGTTGTCAGTGGTACTTGCCTCAAGATGGCATGAAAGGTGACGAGCACCATTAGATCAAAGCCTCCACAACTGTCGATCAGGTTCTTCGCCGCTTGGTCACACTTCAACTGTTCAACACATTATTGGCATATTGGCAGGACATTAAATGTCACCCACCGATATGAGAACACTCTACCAATGAAGCCAAAGCTCGTTGCATCAACACATTGGTGGAACAACACAAAGTCTCTCATCAATAGTGATTGTCAGCCGATAAAGCATGCCGCCAAGCCAGACTCATCAAGCTATTGCCAGAACACCCCTAAGAGTCCCACCGACCAGATAGAGTCTCAGCGACAAGGAATAAGTTGAACGCATGAAGTCCCCAGACCAAAGCGGTACAAGCCAACAAGATTGAGGCACATATTTCCAACAATAATATGTATTTACAACACCATTTAAAAAAAATGAAATTAGCATCAAATAGATAAGGTAGAGAAAATGCTCCAATGAATTTTTTCCATAATATTATCTATGAAATCATTTATACATTTCACACAAGCAAGATGATATCTACCAAATTACAAGTTAAATGTAGATGCTATGATTTTTTAGTGGTGTGTGCACATTCCATATTCCAACATGCTTACCAATTGTCATCCAGCTAAACACTCTTTCCTCAACCATGTTCTTGGTCTTCAACCTGTTCCTACATTCACATACTTCCACTCACAAAGTTTCATCAACAACCATTAACCAGTGCTTGAAGCGAAAAGATTCTATTTCACATCATAACATTCATCCATCATATTCAATCGTATGAATATAAATATATTTCAAATAACATTGAAATAAATTTATTACAAGTCAAAAATGATAAATTTCATTTCCATAAATATTTAAATAACTTAACATTATTAAATGTAAGAAAAATTTGAGACGTGACATGCTGTCATTGGTATCAACTATGTAGTGGTTGAGAGAGACTATTGTAGTATTATTTTGTATTGCAAAGGTGTGTTCTGGTCTTGTTCTACATTTCTTCTAGGTTGAAGATCAACTTGTGTGGTTTAGATATGTTGGTTAGAGGTGATCAAAGATGTTATATCCAAAATTTGGGCTTTTGGATCGATGTGTAGAGAAATATATGTTCACTAGTGTGTGAATTGTGCATTATAGAGGTGTCTAGGAGAAATTCCTTTACTCTGTGTCTCTCCACAGTTGTGTTTTAGGACTTACGGTTCTGAGTGAGAGTTGATGGTGTTGGTGTCTTGCCTATGTCAAGAGGATTTGTGGTTTGGTGTTCCAAAAGATGGTCTTCTGAGTTACTGTGTGTGACAGTGTTGTCTAGATGTACTAGGCTTTTACATTCTTCAGGTGAAAGTTGTTGCGAAGGATTTTCATGGATTTTAGGGTGTTTGACGAATACTCTAGATTGTGTTGAAGCATGGTGTCTAGTTCACAAGTTGTATTTGATTTTGATGAAGCATGTACTTAATTGATTAATGGTGTTTGCATGGGTAACAACCAACCTGGTGTTTACACAACATGTGAAGTTTCTTCAAAGTTTGTGGATGCATGTTAAGATAGATTTGGGTCCTAGCTAAGGATTCATGAGGTCTACCTTCATTCCTATCCATAATAGGAGTGTTTTGGAATCGGTCTAATTTTAACTTGCACCTTTGAGGTACATTTCCAAACTTGCAAAGGGTTTCAAGGTTGAGGACGATAGAAGTATGAGTTGAATTATTGAAGGAGGTGAAGATAGATGCAAGATATGTGGATGTGTGAAGTGTATGATGTGAGTGATATGAAATTGAGAAAATAAGTACAAACATTCAAGTGTTGGATTGCCAGATGCAGCAAGTAGAAGGTGTCTACAATCATTCAAACATATTGCAAAGGTGTTAGAGCTATTGTGGTGGTATCTTTATTGCATTGAGATCATATTCTTTGTGTAACATTTCTTCTCTATCTTCTTTTCACTCTAACAGTGAGCCTTGGCTGTGAATCTTTATGGATAGTGTGTCCTATTTTGGTAGTGAGCCTTTGTATCAGTTTTTCTATTACTTATATTGTGAGCTAATCTTCATCATGGTTTTTCCCTTCTTGGTTTTTTCATGTAAATATAGTGTTCTCTTGTGTGTGGTTTTGATTTGTTTAATATTTTTTTATCTAATTTTCATGTTAAAACTTCATAATAGATTAAGGTTTTAATGAATGCTTGTAGATCTAAATATAAATGAGGGTTTTGGTGTTTTGATAACATGAAACTAATTCACCCCCCTCTTAGTTGTCTTATTCATTCAATAATTAGTATCGGAGAAAGGTTCCTTGGAGAAAAGATTAATAGCTTGAGGTAGATCTGGGATGGAAAACAAGAAGGAGATCCCTTTGTTTGATGGCAAAGACTATGTATTCTAGAGAGTGAATATGGAAGGCTATATGGTTTACCTTGGATATGATGTTTTGCAAGAAGTTAAGACTACTTACACTATACTTGCAAATGGACCGAGCACAAGTGATGAGATCAATACCTAGGAATAAAATGGTAAAGAAAGGTTCGTTCTTTTGAGTAGGTGTGCAAATTCTAAATTAGTGAAAGTTATGGATTTGAAAACTGCTAAAGAAATTTGGGATAAGATATAAAGTATTTATTAAGGAGATGATAAGGTAAAAAAAACTAAGATGCAAAATTTGAAGACACAATTTGAGAACTTGTGAATGTCTAAAGAAGAAAATATAACAAGCTACATGAAGAGAGTTGATGAAATTATCAGTGTCATCAGAGGTCTTGTAGGAAAGGTCAAAGAACCTAAAGTGGTCAAGAAAATTCTCAGAACTCTTCCTACATCTTATATTCATAAAGTTTCTGATATTGAGGAAATTAAAAATTTCAAAACTTACACTAGAGATTAGTTTTATGGTACACTAACTATATTTGAAATGAGAGAGTTTGGTCTAAATACTGGTGTCAAAGTGGAGATTGCTTTTAAGGCTGGAAAAATAGAGAAGACTGAAGATTCAAATTAGGATGATCTTGATGATGTAGAAGCTAACATTGTGAGGAGGATGAAAAAGGGCATCGATAAGTACAAAGGAAAATTGTCTTTCAAATGTTTTAGTTGTGGACAAATAGGTCACTATGCTTCAATATGTCCAAACATAAGTGTGAACAATAAGAATAAGGAAAACAAAGGTAAGATGATCAACAAAAGCTATTATGTTAGAGAAGATGCTAGTATTTCTGATGATGGATCTAATTATGGAGACTATGATGATAATGAATGCTTGTTATTGGCTTTAAAATATGAATCTATTTATACTAACTCTGAAAGATGTGTGAATGGAATTTCTCCAAAGACAAAGGATACAAAGGTTAAGGCTTAAGGTACTTTGGTATTTATTTTTCATGTTAGACAAGAAAATAACTATTGGATCAATGATAGTGGTTTCTCAAATCATATGATTGGAGACAACAGTAAGTTTCTCAAACTTGAAAAATATGATGGAGGACTTGTTAAATTTGGAGATGATTCAAGTGCTAAGATTTGTGGAATAGGTTCAATTAGTTTTGATGGAAAGCATAATACTGATGATGTTTACTATGTCAAGTGTTTAAGGCATAATATTTTGAGTGTTGGACGGATGTGTAGCAAAGGATATAATCTTATGTTTCAGGATGATGGATGTGAGATTAGAAAAGGGTCTAGAACTATCCTTGTTATTGGAAAGAGGACAGATGGAAATGTTTATCAGCTCAAGGGTGTTGATGGACATTGTTATATGACTCAAATTAATGAAAGCTAGTTGTGGTATAGAAGGATGTTTCACATCAATCTTGATAACTTGATTAGAATTAGTTTAGTTCGAGTAGTGAGAAATTTTCCAAGGATTACAAAGTCCATCAATGTTGTTTGCAATGAGTGTCATATTGGAAAGCAAACAAGAATTTTCAAGGGTAAAGAACAGTATTCTATCGTATTGTTGGAATCGGTGCATATAGACCTTTGTAGTCCTACAAGAGTGATAAGTATACAAGGTGACAAGTATTTTATGCTTTTTATTGATGCTTATTCTAGAATTACATGGGTTACTTTTCTTAGAGAAAAATATGAAGCCCTAGATAGATTCAAAGCATTTAAAGTTATGGTTGAAAATGAAATGGATTTGAAGATCAAATGTTTGAGGTCTGATAGAGGTGGAGAGTTTACCTCTAATGAAGTTAACTTGTTTTATGAGAATCATGGCATAAAGAGGCACTTGTTTTCCCCTAGTACTCCTCAGCAAAATGGAGTGGTTGAAAGAAAAAATAGGACTATTCAAGAAGCTACAAGGACTATGATGAAAGAAGCTAACCTACCGGAAGTCTACTAGAGAGAAGCAATTCATACTATTGTTTACATACTTAAAAGAGTTCAAACAAAGGAAAACAAAATAAAAAATCCCTATGAGTTGTGGTATGGAAGGATCCCTACTACCAAGTACTTTAGAGTGTTTGGAAGAAAATCATATATCAAAAGAGATGAAGAAAACATAGGAAAGTTTGATGCAATGTATGATAAAGGTATCTTCCTTAGATATTCTACTAAAAGAAAATCTTACATATGTTACAATAAAATATTAAGAAATATTGTTGAGTGCAAGTGTCAAAGTGGATGAAGATCTGTAAAATTTAGTGGTAATAGATGTATATGAATCAAATGAACCTTCCTATAGAGAAGAAGAATAAAAATATAAGGAGTAGAAAGAATAGGATGCAGAGGAAGAAGCTCTGGAAAATACCCCTAAAACCCTTAAGTATGTGAAGAGAAATAATTTTGAAGAATGGATCATTGGAGACAAAAGAAAATATGTGTTGAAAGAAGGAAAGCTACTGAAGTAGAGGTAAATTTATGTCTACTTTCTAAATTTTAACCTATGACAGTGATTGAGGCATGTAAGGATGAACATTGGATGAGAAGTATTGAAGAAGAACTTATGCAGATTGAGAAGAATCAAACTTGGGAACGTGTCCCAAGACCTACAAACAAAAACATAATTGGATCTAAGTGGGTGTTCAAAAATAAACTAAAAGAGAACGGATGTGTGGTAAGAAACAAGGAAAGGATTGTGTACACATCTAAAAATGGTCACGATTAACCAAACCTGTTAATTAATTAAATATGAATTATTTAATTAATATTTTTAAGTCATCTACATATAAATAAATTTAATTATTTATTTATATTGTTCATTTTCCAGTTCTTCTAATTTAATTAAATAAATAAGTTTATTTAATTAATGCTATCTTCCTCTTAATTAATTAAATAGATTTCACAATTTATTTATATTAATTATCACAAGTTTAAATTCTAAATTTAAATGATATTCTTCATTTAATTAAATATTTTCAATATTTAATTAAAACACTTTCTAATTTCTTCACTCTTCTCAATAATTAAATATTTTTGAATATTTAATTAAAAAGTTTTTTCTCTTCTCACATAATTAAGTATCTTTAAATATTTAATTAAAGGCTTTTCATTTCTCACACATAATTAAATATTTATTTATTTAAATTATGAGAGACACCTTTCATTTGTCTCTTCATTTTCCATCCATCTCTTAAACTTCCATCTTCTTTTTGAATTCTCGATCTCTCACCGTTCATTTTAACAGGTTTGAACTCAACCATCAATCTTGGCCAATTGAATTCTTGCCTTCGAAAATCTATAAATACAACCCTCTTATGAGTTGAAAAGAACCTCAAATCTTAGATTTTCATGCGTAGTTATTATAGTCGCATTGTAGCATTTTTAGCATTTAATCAGCATTTCAATTTCATAGCTTAAAACAGACTAGTAATGCACATGCATTTTCATTAACCTCATTCTCTCAAGCTGCCATTCTACAAACTACTGTTTAAAACAAACTAAGAGCAAGCATCTTGACACAAATCCTTGGAGATAAAGGACAATGGGATGAATTTGAAGGAGTTGCTTGTGTTTTAGAGTTTGCATTTTGCTTTCTTTAATTTAGTTTCTTTAATCTAATGTTTCATTGGTGTATTAGTTTAGATTCATTTTGATTCGCACATTCTAACATACACATTTATGGTGCCCACCGTGGGGCCAAGCTCCACATTTAATATTTATTTTTACAGATTTTTCTAGCATGTGATAGACAAAAATCACGTTTTGGTACATACAAGTCTCGGTTTGGCACATACGAGGACTATTTCGGCACATTTATGAGATCTTTCGGCGCATACGTTAACTGTTTCGACGCATCCATGGCTTGTTTCGGTGCATAAACACTCTATTTCAGTGTATTCTTGTGAGATCTTTTGGTGCATACATGGCTTGTTTCGGCGCATAGATGACCTGTTTCGACGCATACAATTGTAAAAATTTTAAATTCTGATTCCGACACAATCCGTGGACAATATTTTTCAAATTTATTTTTAATAGAATGAAACAATCCTAGGGTAGACATTTAAATCTGAATTAACCAATCCTAGGATAGTCACCAAACAAAAATTTTCTTTTGGTTAAAATGAGTCCCATGTTTTTAGTGAAGCAACATCTTCACTTAGTATAGAGAATTTTTCAATTTGGGGATTTAAAATTGAACCATTATTGTTTGTTGTGATTGTGGGTAATAGGTTTATGCTCTCCCCTTAACTGGGTGATTAGAACACCAGACTTACCTTTTATTTTCTGCAATTTAATGCTTTATTACATCCTTTAGAAGCCCTGCTCTTGTGGGAAAAAGTACTCACCCAAGAGGAACGACCTAAGTGGGAACACCTAAAGCCAAGGTTTCCAACCCATTTTAATCAAAAGCAAGTTGTTGATGAAAATCTAACTTGATAGTAGTAGGTAGGATAACCATCCCCAAAGCCTTTGTTCTAAAGGTTGGGAGGTCTCTCAAGGGAGTATATCTATTGCCACACTGAACGGAAATACTTACTAAGAACCATAGTGTAGTAGCCAGCCGCGTTAGTAACCAAACACCATCTTAATCACGGTGCAAGGGGAGGGAAGAATCTTCCCCCAGGACACTCACCATATAGTCACCACAAATTGTTTGCTCAAGGGATTCGGTATCCATTTTCGTCACTTTGAGTACGCCCTTGGAAAAGACAAAAACACGGGCGCCCTCTAGGGGGTGACAAGGCTGTGTGAGTCGACGCGATTTTAAGATGTGGGCTATGATTACTATGATGACCTAATTGATAAATTAAGAGTGAGTCTGACTAAAGTGTCTATCTTGTTTAAAACCTATGGAAATCTCAAAAACATACACTCTTTGTTTATATTTTAGGATTAAAAAAACAACTGTCTGCGTCTATGTTTTGTTTTTTAGTTTTAAATCAGATTAAGATCATCCAAAACAATTTTTTTTTATCAAACTGTCAAAATATGTCTATCTCAAGAGTAATTTAGCGCATCCGAGGTCTGTTTCAGCGCATCTGTGCTCTGTTTCAGCGCATTTGTGCTCTATTTTGGAGCATCTGTGCTCTATTTCAGTGCATATGTGCTCTGTTTCGGCACATCTGTGCTCTATTTTGGTGCATTCAATCTCTGTTTTGGCACATCTATTTTCTGAGCCTAGGTGATTTTCTGACTTTTAGAAATCAAGTCTTATCGGTTTAGTCTTTCCCATGCTCAGAGTTTGGAAGTCTACAAAATTTTCTAAGAAGTCCCTAGAAAGAAAGATTAGAAAGCCCAAGAAGTCTCTCAGTTATAAGAAGGTATTGAAGAAGAGGAAATTTCTATATCAAAGTCGAAAGGTCCTACTTGAACACAAAACCTTTATTCATCGTTATCACGACTATATTAGAGGTTTCACTGACGATTATGCTGTAGAACCCTTATACTCAAGAGCTTTCTTTCAAAGAAGAGCCCTTTCTCAAAGGCATAACCACAGTCAGCGTATTCATTCTTCTTATATTCCCCAACCTGCAATCACGTACGCTACTCATCCAAATCAAATTCTGCAATAGAGAACTCAAACACATTAGGCATCCATTAAATTCATCTTTCTACAAAGCTAAGATCAAACTTCACAAAGTGAAAAATCATCTTTATTTTTTATCTTTGGTTTAATTCCCGTAAATAGGATTTTCATCCTTTCAATCAGGGAATCACGAGCTAAAGATTAAAAATCTTTTAAGTCATAGAATATTCATTCTATCCTGACTTTCATATCCATCACCATTGCACTATTTCATTCCTTTGATCAAAGTTAGTAGGATTTGAGTAAAGCTTATGCCTGTTACCACGAGATCTCGAAAGCACATAGAAAAAGATGAAAGTATAGTGAGCAAATGGGGTGATAATAGTGAGAGAGAGGAAAACCTCTTTAACAATTCAAATACTGAAGAGCTAATGGAAGAAAAACTTCAAGAAGCAGAGTAGGATCCTCAATTCCATACTCTTATGGAAAGGATTTTAGAATGAAACAAGGAGAGATATTTTATTTCTTTCGCTAATCAAGAAGCTAAGTTACCTGCCGATTTTGACACAGAAGGGATTAAAGAAAATCCTAAAACCCCTCTTGACGATTTTAGCGCCCTTACTCAACAGATCAAGGAATTACAAGGGAAAATAAAAGAAATGAAAGGGGGAGCAACAAAGAAGTATGTTTTGGATGAAATATGTCCTTATCCATTCTATAGGAATCTTCGAATGGTTCCTTTTCCAAAAAATTGTGAAATCCCTAAGTTTGATAGGTATAATGGGAAAACTGACCCCATTGAACATGTAAGGGATTTTTGAAATATGAGCTTAGAATTTGCTCATAATGATACCTACTTAATGCGGTTGTTTCCACAAAGTTTGGGTGGACAATCCATGGAGCGGTTTTCAAAGATCACTCCCCACATCAAAACCTTTGAAGAATTGATGAATAGGTTTATATCACAATACTCTTACAACATTCAACATCAGATAACCATGCTTGATCTTTGTAAGGTAAAACAAAAAGTAGGGGAATCTTTCACTACATTTTTGCAAAGATGGAGAAGGGTGTTTGCTAAATACTCTCGTCCTATTCCTAAAAAATAAAAGATGGAGATCTTCATCAATAGTCTCAATCAAGAAATGAGTTACAGACTAAACCTTCACTGTCCTCAATCATTTGAAAAATTGATTGAAAACACAATTACCATTGAAGGTGCATTGATCAAGCGTGGAGTTCTAAAAATTGATAAAGAGGGTTCAAATTTGTACAACAACAACAACAACCATAATAACAACAATGAAAAGTCATGATTTTAGACTCGAAATAAAAACATTGTAAATGATGGGGTAGTAGGTGCTAACAACGTGAATACCAAGCCTACCGTCCTTAATGTGCTAGGTGTTCAACGTAACAATAATACTGGAAATTCTAGCACCCAAGGCAATGTTTCCAATCAAGGAAACACAACTAACAATCATGGAAATAATTTTGGCAATAATCAAAATTTAAATGCGCCTAGATCATCATATTTTTCGAGTCAACGGAGTTTCACTCCCTTGGGCCAATCTTTGGAATCCATTCTCAAAGAATTATTGAATCAAAATGCTATTACATTGCCACCACAAAGAGACTATGAGCCTCAAGTTAAACCACCATCGTGGAATGACTCACACTTCTATGATTATCATAGGTGCAAAGGTCACAAGACAAACAATTGCCAAGGGTTAAAGAATATTGTTCAAGATTTGATTGATAATCATACCATCACAATTGAGGGACATAATGTCAATAATGACCATCAAGCATTCAAGAATCCACTCCCTAATTATCATAAAGGGGAATCCTCGAGTGACAAGGGAAAGAATGTTAATAACATCCACGACATTATTATCAACCATATCTATACTGACGATCCTCAAATCAACGCTATCCGAATTAAAGGTAAGCAAGAATATCGAGAGGTCAATGTTATGACAAGGGGACAAGACAATATCATTGTCAAAGGTAGCTCATCTAAAGAAGCAATTCCCCCTCCAAGTCAATACAATTTGGTTGATCAACTGCCAAAAACATCAGCCCAGATTTCTATCTTGGAACTTTTAAAGTTTTCACCTGCACATAAGGACATTCTGGAAAAGGCCCTTGTTGATACAACTGTATCTCCTAATCTAGATATCGATAAATTTCAAGCCATGGTGGGACACTTTTTCTCCTACACATGTTTATCTTTTTTTGAAAAATATGATTCATCCATAACCCATCCGCATAATTCATCACTCTATTTAGAATTCATGGTTCACAAAGCCTGCATTAGACGTGTTCTCAGAGATGGGGGAGCCGAATTAAATATTTGTACTTTAAAATTGGTCCTAGCTTTGGGTATTCAGCAAACTCTATAGATCCACGGAGGAAAATTACAATCAAGGCCTATGATGATGAGGAAAGGACTTCCAAAGGTCTCATCATGTTACCAATCAGAGTGGGACCTATTGTGAAGAATACCTTTTGTCAGGATCTCGATCGGGATCTAACCTATAACATACTATTGGGTCATCCATGGATCCATGACATGCAAGCTGTTCTGTCTACTTATCATCAATGTTTGAAGTTTCCATATGATGGATAGGAAGTAACAATACCCGCTGATCACATTAGCAGTCAAACTTGTTCTAACTTAAGAGCAACTTAGGACACACTCATCCCACATAATAGAGAGGCCTTGGCCATCTCTACCTCCAAATACAAAGAACAAGCACAAGAAATGATAAGAAATTTTGGCACCAAGTTAAATTTGAAAGATAATGGGGTGGGAGAATATTCTTTATCAATATCTAATTTACCCCTATCCCCAAGATCCCATGGCCAACCGTCAACATCTACACAATAGGTTGCAACAGTTTTAGCCTCAACTTCAGCTCCCATCACCAAGTTTAATGGGATGTTTATCAAAGAAACTGAAGTAGAAGAAAAAGTTATTCTTGATTGGCTCTATAAAGATTAAGAATAATTCGTACATCATATCAATTTACCCACACAACAATATGGAAAGCGTTATTGTATCATGCAACAAATGGGTTATGAAGGAAATGGCCCTCTAGGTAAAAGGAAAGAGGGTATTGTTGAACCTGTCCAATTAAAAACAATGCATCCAAAAGATAAGACTGGGTTAGGATATGGTGAAGATGCTAAGGAAAAAGTAACACAAAGGCCATCTAATGAGGAGTTAGCTGAATCAATTCTAAGAATTCAAGCAGATAATTCTGAAACAGACTCAAATGAATATGAATGGGATGACTTCTCGGATGATACTTTCATCTCAAAGAAAAGGGTGGATTTCATACACAAATTCTCACCTACATTCTTACAGGGAGAAATCTCAAGACCTCCGCTTGATTATGTCTTACAAAGCGATCAAGACTTTAGTGAGACCAATTCGATTCAAAGTGAGATAGATCATTTTGAGGAAGATACCATCTTAGACTTCTCCCATTATAAGGTTGACAATAGCATCATGACCCTAATGGCCAATCACCTTACTCATCCTAATAATCCATTACCTTTGGTTCATCCTGAACTCATTGATTGGGAACAAGTCGCACCCATTGATGTCCCAACTTTTCCAAATGACGAAACCATAATAAACTTTCTTTGTTCATCCCATCTCAAAACAAGTTCCACCGGGGAATCATGAGATCAGAGTTTTCGACAGGAAAGTGCCAAGTTTCTCAGCTATGAAATAAATAATATAAAAGAAATATCTAATGGTGAAAACCTAACAAAGGTAGTATTAGATCAAGAAAAATGAAAAATGAAAGAAAGATCTAATGGTGAAAACCTAACAAAGGCAGTATTAGATCAAGAAAAGAGGAAAATAAAAAGCGTATCCAATGGTGAAAACCTTTCAAAGGCGCCAGGGGATGGGAAACTTGACACTCTTCCAGAGTATTATGTTGAATCATGGTGTGTGGTTTGTAATTTTTCTTTGAGTTTGATGAAGCGTGTACTTAATTGATTAATGGTATTTGCATGGGTAACAACCGGCCCAGTGTTCACACTACATGTGAAGCATCTTCAAAGTTTGTGGAAGCATTTTGAGGCATGTTAGGATAGATTTGGGTCCTATCTAAGGATTTTTGTGGTCTACCATCATTCCTATCCATTACGGGAGTGTTTTGGTACCTACTAATGAGAGATATTTATGTCTCATTTTATACCATATTTTAGCCCTTACATATGCCTTTGTATTCATTTCCATATTCCATTTCTATACCATTTTCCTATTCTATGTTGCATATGGTTTAATATATATAGGTAATATTTAATTTATTTATAAGATAAGATATTTGAATAAATACATATGATTGTATTTGGGTAACATGTTGATTATGTGTTGCAAAAAACCTTCCTATCACTTTCTTACCAGGAACTATTGTATATTACTTTTTGGCCAACAATTTATCTTTGTCATGTTTTCAAACGATATCAATTTCCAAAGTGGCGTCGGTTACCTATTGACTATGGGACAAATCTAAATCAGTACACAAACCTACAAATGTATATTTCTATTTGTTTTGGAGAAAACCGACAATCTTAATATTGCATATTTCTACTCATTATAACATAAGATTTTGTGACTATGTGATTCTCTTTTGGTTTCCACCTCAACACTATAATGCTGAACAAATATGTGATAGAGGTTTTTTCGTGTGAAAGAAAACAAAAAATATTGTCATTATCCATTCTCATTTGCAGTTATAACCAAAACTATTTTATTGTGTAGCCATAAATAATAAGGTTTCATGTGAACCAATAATGTCCAGTTTTTTGGCTACAGGAAAACCAAACTATTCTATTATATACATTTAGATATTGGTTATTATAAAATCAACCTCTATATATATCGTTTATATAGGTAGATTTATTCATGAAGATTTTAGTGTGAGCAAATTTTTGTACAGGATTTTGTATCAACGATAATATTTTCTGATAAATAAAATCAGTGTTGCATGATCAGTCCCATGTAGAGAAGCTTCTTGTATTTCACCACCCAACGGACTAAGGAGGGGCCCACTTCTTGGGATGTTTGGTGACTTTTAGCTTTCGTAGTTATATTAATGCATGTTTATTTCTATTATTTAATTGAAATTGTTTTTGTGTTATTTGCAAGTGTGGTTTGTAGTTCATTTAAATTTTGTAATTATTATAAGTTGATAATGTTCTTGTCGCCAGGAAGTGATAGTTCTTGTTGCTAGAATCAATTTTCATTTTGATTTGCAATAGATTTATTTTCATAGCTGAATTTCATCTTCACTCAGCTCACTATCTTCATCCCTTCGACAGACAGCCATAATACCTTTCACAAGTCTACAATCCTCGAATTTACATTTTAGGAACAAACTGAGAAAGTTAAAGTAAAAATTTTATAGCAATTTGATCCCAAGTCCCAATCCATATTTATGTCCATCATTTTGGTGTCGCTACCGAGGAGAGGTGTTAAAGGCTTGAAATCATAGTGGGCTAAGTTAGGACCATTGTGCCTCGGTGAAAATCTATGCAACTATCGACCTTGTTTAGATGATTAACCTTGGTTTGCTTTGTTTTAAATCACATAGATGCATTGTTATATTTTGAAGGTAGATCTTAGAAGATAGCTTACCATTTATATATTATCACTATTTTTTGTGAGTTATTGATAAGAAAGAAGTAATATTGAAGAAACAACACAAAAATGTCAAAAATGTTGTATTTTCAAGGTAGTGTAGACATGTCAATTTTGGGAGAAAAATTCTTCAAAAATGAAGAATCCAAAGGCCATGCAAGAGGGAAAATATTCTTGGCGATGGGGACTGTCCCTTGACCTTGCAAGGGGTGTTTTCCCTTAACCCCATTGGGGGTTGCCACCCCCAAAACCCACTTTCAAATTTAAAAGAAGAACTTGGTGAGGGAATCGCACAGACAAAAAGTGGTATTTTTATACCCCCTCTACATAAAGAATGTAAATTAGATAATCTTGATCTTCCAATACCATTGTCACAAACATCTACAGATATTATTTCCACAATTGAGAAAGAACAAATAATTAATTAATTTTTAGGACAATGGAATTTTAAAAATGATGATTTAACCATATGTTGTTCTGCTTGTTGCAAGGAGGAAGCTAAGTGTACATGCCAAGTTGATCAAAAGGACATTCTAACGGATATACAAGCTATAAGTGAGCCTCATCAAAATAAGGGTGAATGTGAACTCATCTCCTTTGTGACTCAAGAACAACTTCATGAATTAAATTAGGAAGATCAAGGTATATTTGATGATGTTAACATGTCTTATCATTTTATTGGACTAGACATACAACGCATTTCTTCACCTACTATGTATGGTGAATGGAAAAATGCATGCTCACAACAACCAAAATATCCATTATTACCATCTTCATCATTACCATATTTACCATACCCATCCTACTTAATCCCACCCACTATACATCCACAAAAATTCTTACCATTCTCATTATCCCATTCATTTCACCAACCATCCACTTCAACATATCTACCAAGGGAAACCACTTTTCCTACTAACATATTACATAATAAGGTGGTTGAAGCTGCATATAATAATGAAATTTCATAGATGCCTTTACATTCTAGTGATGCGCATGAATTTGGTGAAGCACACTTGAAATATATTTATGCAACTAAAGGGTGTGATTTTGGTTCAATTGAATTGGAAGAACAATATGATGAGATGAATGATGTCCAACTCATTTCTTATTTACTTGGAAAATCACAAAATCTAGAAGGCATTCACACACATAAAGAAGTAATTAAAATTGAGTCTCATTTTACAATTGACCTCATAAATGTGTGTGCTGAAATTAATCTTGCAATAAGACATGTTGAACAATATGCATTGGTCATTCAAGAAATCTATGATAAAATCCTACATGATCTATCATTTATAAATTTGTTTATATTCAAACATCTAGATCTTTGGAGGCCTATAGTAAAAATGTACATTCCTCACACACTTGTTGATTTAGAACCACTAATAATTGATTAAGCACAATTAAATGGGTTTAAATGAATTAATGACCGTACTACACAATGGTGTTTGTTCATTAACAAGAATCAAGGTTTTTATATATACATATCTTTTTCATTCTTGATTCTTTGGAATATCTTAAGATGACCATTCATTGACAAGGCTCAAGGTGTTATAATATATTTTTATTTCTTGATTCTTTGGATTATCCTAACACCCTCATTCTTTTGTAGTATGGAATTAAGTTGGGGGGGAAAGGAAATCCCTTGAATTTTGAATTCATTGGTTGACTCTTGGTAATGTCTTCATTGACTATTTCATTGGGATTTTTAATAATCCCACGCGTGTGAGCTTTGGACTAAATCAAGGTATGCATTATTGTGTTGATTAGAATTTCATTTATTTTATGTTTACACAAAAATTAATTGTCATTCATCCATTTTACTATTATTACATATTTATTCATATATATAACTCTATCATTCATTTTTCAATCAGCACATCGATTATAATGGTAAAGTTATTAAATGGATAATATTGCATTACTATGCTTGATATGCTTCGTCATAAGAATATGGTTACAGGTTTTTCATGGTGGTTACCCAAAACTTTTACACCATTAGTGATGCTTCTCTTCATGAACTTTCAAAGACACATTTTGTTAGCCTTGCTAATTAAATGGTGAACATCAAGTTTCTTCTATGCTACACTTTTGGAGATAACAAGAGGGTTTTTTTTTTGCCACGTGTTCAACACTAACATGCATAAATTCTATTTTTTACCATCCTTGATGCTAGACCATGTGGAGGACAAAATACAACTTGGTGTAACCACGTATCTTGCAGTACCATGTTCTTGGCTAATTATTCACAAGCCACACATCCAAAGACAACTTGAAGACATGTGGAGGTCCTAAAAGGAGCTTGAGCATATTCTACTATAGACCATTGCACTTCATCATAAGGATTGCTGCCTATCTAATAGCTACATGGATCTGTTGAAAGACTACCATTAGTCTTTCACTACATTTCCTTATCTTTAGAAGATTGCTTCTCTTGTCTGTAGTTCTTTCAACCAAGCGATTGGGCCTATATTCCAAACTTCTACAATCAACTTTTAGATATGGTGGCATGTGTTAAATGGGATCATCTTATGCAATCTTGTTATGCACATATGCATGATCACTCTTGATGAGGTATATTTCTTATCATTGGTCATCATTTCAAGCTCTACATCATGTAACTAGTTTCAATAGTGGCATTCATTGAAGAGATTCTTACGAAACTCTATGCTTTGGATGGCATCATTTTCATCATCCATATAAGGGTTTCTTTTCCTTTGATCATTATATGCAGTTAATAAAAAATGATAAAAAAAAAAGAAAAAAAATTGAAGTGAAAACTGAAAAAAAAAAGACAAAAAAAGAAAAAAGCAATAAAAGATCCAACAATGAAAACCTTCAGGCATTGTTGGCCAGTTAATATCTGAAAACCGGATTACGATAGATGCTAACTGCAAAATAAACTTAGGGGTGAAAACTAATTTTTCAACACCTCTAGGCGATGGCAAGTTGAAAATCGGGATACCGACGATCTATTGTCGTTATCAAAATTGGAAAAATAATAGAAAAAATAATAAAATAAACATGCAATCATCTATTTTCTCTATGGGCTACTAATTTTTCAAGTACACTCAGATGCTTCCATGGTTGTTTTCATCTATCTGAGTGCCTCTAACACCTCCTATCACTCACTTGTGTGGCTATGGTCTAGTTTTTTGTGGTCAAAATTTCTTTGATCACCTTTAGCATAAGTTACACATTCAGTCGAGGTGTTAGCAACAATGTAGAGATGGAATCAATTGCTTCCAGTGTGTTCTATAATGCTTCAGTTAGGTGGCGATCTTTCATGTGTTTCAAATGCATTTTCATAGTTGTTGAGTTATTTTGGCTACTAGACCTTGGCCTAAATGGATATGCAAGTTGGTAAAACAATCATTTTTATTTTTCATTATTTTATCTTATAACTTTATTAATATTTCTTATTAATTTAATCATATATGCAACATCCTTCCCTATCCTCTCCTTGTTTCCCGGGGATAGTCAACCCTTTAAGTTGGGGGGAGGAGGTTCACCATTCATTATCCTTATTTCCCATCTTCTCACCCATTATTTTTCATTATCCTTACTATCCCATCCTAATATCCATTATTTCACCCTTCATAATCGTTTCATGAACATTGCCTATCATTTCACCCATTTTGTATAGTTCATGAATATCCTAATATGGAGATAAAAAAAAAATTGTGATACTCCTATATATAGTATTTCAAAAACAAAACAAAATGCTATTGGAAAATTCCAAATAAACAAAATTGAAAAATATGAGAAAATAAAAAAATGATGAAAAAATGAGAGAGTTAAAGGAGGTATGAATAGTGAAAAAAAAAATACAAAGCAATAAATCTTGTTATGAGAAGTTAATGGAAAATGTGAAACAAAATGTGAAACAAAATGTGATGAGCTATAATAGTCAAGGGTGCAGAAGGTGAAAGTCATAATCCACAGGCTACCAGTACAAATCAGAACCTCTTAAAAATACTAATTGCATGAGGATGTGCAATATGTTAAGTTGGGGGAAATGATGAGAGCTATTTATGTATCATTTTATACCATATTTTATCCCTTACATATGCCTTTGTATTCACTTCCATATTCCATTTCTATACCATTTCCTTATTCTATGTTGCATATGGTTTCATATATATAGGTAATATTTAATCTAGTTATTAGATAAGATATTTGAATAAATACATATGATTGTATTTGGGTAACATGCTGATTATGAGCTGCAAAAAACCTTCCCGTCACTTTCTTACCAGGAACTGTTGTATATTACTTTTTGGCCAACAATTTATCTTTGTCATATTTTAAAATGATGACATCAACTTCCAAAGTGGTGTTGGTTACCTGTTGACTATGGGAAAAATCCAAATCAGTACAAAAACCTGCAAATGGATATTTCTATTTGTTTTGGAGAAAACCGACAATCTTAATATTGCATATTTTTGCTCCTTGTTATAACAAAAGAATTTGTGACTATGCGATTCTATTCTGATTGTCACCTCAATACTATAATATTGAACAAATCTGTGATAGAGGTTTTGTTGTGTGAAGGAAACCGAAAATATTGTCATTATCCATTCTCATTTGTAGTTATAACCAAAACTATTTTATTGTGTAGCTAGAAATAATAAGGTTTCATGTGAACCAATAATGTCCAGTTTGTTGGCCGCAGGAAAAACCAACTATTCTATTTTATACATTTAGATATTGGTTGTTAGAAACTCAACCTCTCTCTATATATATTATTTGTATAGGTATATTTCTTCATGAATATTTTAGAGTGAGAAAATTTATGTACAAGCATTTGTATCAACAATATTATTTTTTGATAAATAAAATTAGTGTTGCATGATCAATCTCGTGTAGAGAAGCTTCCTATATTTCACCACCCAACAGACTGAGGAGGGAGCCCACTTCTTGGGACGTCTGGTGACTTTTAGCTTTCGTAGTTATATTAATGCGTGTTTATTTCTATTATTTATTTGACGTTGTTTATGTTTTATTTGCAAGTGTGGTTTGTATTTCATTTAAATTTTATAATTATTATAAGTTGATATTGTTCCTATCACCAGGAAATGACAGTTCCTATCACTAGAATCAATTTTCATTTTGATTTGCAAGAGATTTATTTTCATAGCTGCATTTCATCCCCACTCAGATCACTATCTTCATCCCTTTGGCAAATAGCCACAATACCTTTCACAAGTCTACGATCCCTAGATTGACATTTTAGGAACAAACTAAGGAATTTAATGTAAAAAATTTATAGAAATTTGATCCCAAGTCCTGATCCATAGTTTTGTCCATCACTGACCTAATTTGAATTTTCACATTTGAGGTGCATTACCGACCTTGGAAAGGGTTTCAAGGTTGAGGACTGGATAAGTATGAGTTGAATTTTTGAAGGGGGTGAAGATAGATGCAACATAGATGAATGTGTGAAGTGTATGATGCGAGTGATGTGAAATTGAACAAATCAGTGTGAACTTTCAAGTGTTGGATTACTAGATGCAATGAGTAGAAGGTGTCTACAATCATTCAAACAGGTTGTGAAGGTGTTGGAGATATTGTGGTGGAATCTTTGTTGCATTGAGATCATGTTCTCTATGTAATATTTATTCTCTATCTTCTTTTCACTTAAGTAGTGAGCCTTTCTGGATAGTGTATCCTATTCTAGCAGTGAGCCTTTGTACCAGTTTTTCTATTACTTATATTGTGAGCTAATCCTCATTGTGATTTTTCGATTCTTTGGTTTTCCACTTAAATCTAGTGTTCTCTTGTCTGTGGTGTTGAGTTGTTTAAGTTTATGTTATATGCATTTCATGTTACAACTTCATAATAGATTAAGGGTTTAATGAATTCTTGTAGATTTGAATGTAAATGAGGGTTTTGGTGTTTTGATAAGATACAAATGATTCACCCCACTCTTATTTATCTTGTTCATTCAACCAGAGGTGGAACAAACAAGTGTTTGGAGGTCCAATAGACTAGTGAAACACAAGAAGGAGGTCTTGGTAGATGATATCTCCAACAACTCAAAGTAGGAAAAAGGCCAGGAGGATAGTAAACAAGACACAGTTGATGAGACTGAAGAGTACATGGAAGGACCTAGTCTCTTCCCTGAGATGAATTGGATTATTTAGGAGGAATCCACATTGGATTCCTCCAATCAGAAGGCTCGGGTGGAAGAGACCAAAAGGTCTGATGTTGAGAAGGACGAAGACCTCAACAACTTGGTTGCTCATGTCACCATACCAAAAAGGATGTTTATGAGGTTGACTTGGTTCACAATCAAATTCATTCACCACTTTTTTGTCACTCTATCAATAGTGTTGAAAGATGAGGTCAACAAGAATACTGCTAAGGTTGAACCCAAAAATAGTTGGGTTGGGGATGATGTGTTGAAACTCCTCATGGAGGAGTGGGAGAGTATTGCTAGGTGATGAGGGTTTTTTCTATTTTTTGGGTGGGTTTTTTTTTGTCTCTATGTCTGGACTTTAAGCTATAGGTGTCCTTTTTCTTTTTGATCTAAAATCTATCCCTATGGGCTCCTTGTGTTAAGGGTATTGAACCTTGTAAATGTAGCTTATATTATAAAAAACAAAGGCTCCTTTCTAGACACCATTTACCTTTGGGATATGAGGACCCTTATTTTTTTAAATTAACTGCATTCGTATACATGGACATGGGTGATCACACAATACTGGTTTACAATTTTTGGCCAAACTGGACACTAAAATATTTTTTTCTAACTAGATCTTCACTTTCGAGCACCTATAGCGGCCAAACCGTGAGGAATTTGAAGATGATGCAAACTAGTGATTTGTGAAATTTTGTCTGTAGATTCTAAATATATTTTTTTCAAAAAAATTGGAATCAAATTGCACTTCTTTTTCCATCTCCTTCAAAAACTAGTTTTTTCAACAAAAAACATTTTTAAGGAGTGACACTCACCGTATACAACATAAAAAATTTTCCATGAAGGATAAAATTCTAATTCTTTCGAATTTAGATTTGTATCTCCAATATCTAGTGCTTCCAATTGGTCTCATAGTTTTTTATTGAATATTTTTTCCTTAATCAAGTTTCAAAGTCAAACCAATTACAATTCAAACATAGGCGAACCGTATACAATATAACGTTTTTTGTATTTATCAAAATTGAAAAAAAAAATTGGATCAAGGACTTCAATATCTGGTGAACTCATATTTTTCAATTTTTTTTTATAATCTGCTATTTTTCCACATGTGCAGAACAGAGAGCTTGATTTTTGGTGAAAAACTTATGTTTAATAAAACTAAAAAAGTGAATACATAATAGAACCAAAAAATATTAAAATTATATTCGTTGGATAGCTCGTTCTGAGAACTAACATCAACCAGCTGGGTCTGTGAAGTCTCCTTCATTTTCATCCTCAATCTGAGCTTCGAAGCACAAAATTCTAGACTTTTTGGTGCCTGAGGGGGAGAAGGATGGAAAAGGGGGGTTTGAGTGAACCCCTAGGGGTTCGCTCAAACTAGGGTTCATTCAAACCCCCTCTCCACAATTGGCTTTTTTTCGAGAATGGTGGGCCCCATCATTAAATGGGTTCACTTGAACTCGGGTTCTAGCGAACCCTATTTTGGTTCGCTCAAACCAAATAGTTCATTCAAACCCCTAAAAGCAATTTTTTTTGCATGGGGTCATTTTTTCAACTTTTCCTTCCTCACTTGAATTGTAAACCACTGTTGTGGGTTTACCCACATGGATAGATTACCCCTCATCAAAGCCTCATGAAATGACTTATTTTGAAGAAAGCTTGAGCCTCTAGGTGAGGCCATACCCAAAAGAGGAAAAAATACCCCTATTTGAAACCCCACACCACTCTCATAGCCCCAATAATGCCTTACAAAAATTGTAAGAAAAAATAAAAAACCATGTCCAAGTTTCCCCCATCGAGCTTGCTACACCTCCGCACTTGCATGCAACCTCCCCACACACCTACAAACTTCCCATGCACTTGCAAAAGGTCCTTTCTCAGGAAAAGACCATGGCTAGGGCATGCATACCCTCATCTATGTTGCACTAGAAACTCTTTGCATTGCCATCCCTCTTTAATAATCAAAATTGTCTTTTATATTATCTATATTTTACTATTGTCTGTACATCTTTAATACAATATTCATACTAAAAATAGGATAGATAAATATAATTATATAAATAATTTTTTTATTAATGGGTAAAATAAGTTTTGAATTATATAAATAGTCATACTTATATAGCTATTGATATATATTAGAAACCAGTATATATTCATTTAATTTCATACTAAAGTTTAAATATAATATTAGTATTTGGTTTAATAATTTATTATCATAAAAATTTGTAATATGAATATTTATAAGAATATGAATACTCTAAATAGTGATTTTTTTAGTGGCTAATATTCATCAATTAGTTAATAGTTGAAATTGAGGATTCTAAATTTGGCTAATACTTCAAGATGTAAGACACCTTGAATCACCGCATTTTTATAAAATTTTATTTTAGTCCTAATTGAATCACCAATGCATTTATTTTATTATTTAAAACTCAAAAAATTTGTACAAACATTCAATACCTAATTAGATTAGATCCCCCTAAATTTTATAAGTTATAATAGAAAATGAAATTAATTTTTCAATAATATTATATAATTATTGGTTACTTTAGGGCTATATCACTAATTTTTAATCACCACCATTAGGTTTATTTATAATCTAAAGATTGGGGTTAAATTTCATGGCCAAAATATACTTGTAGAGCTCTAATGCCCATGGGGCTTGAAATTGAACTCAAACCAATAGATTATAAATAAAATCAACAATGGTGAAAATAATTTAGGCCGATCTAAAATATTCAATGTTTAATTAAAAATATTAGACATGAGTATTACAACTTAAACTTATAACTGTAGACACATAAAAATGGCCTAGACCCGCAAACCACATTCTTCTTTATCATGCTTTGTCTCAACATAATTAAAACAATTTATTATGTCATATAGTCCAATGTCAACTATTAATTAAATAATTCATAATTATTTAATTAATTCACGTCTTTTATTCCTCCTGGCTATTTAAATAAATAAATTGCATTTTTTATTTAAATACGTCACTAATTGCTTATGTCACTCTATAATTAAATAAATTCCTAAATTTATTTAATTATTACTTCCTCTTGAGTAATTAAATAAATAAACTTTATTTATTTATTTAATACGTCATTAATTTTTTTATGTCTGCTCATAATTAAATAAATTCTTATTATTTATTTAATTATTATCCTCTCCAACTTTCTTTCTAATTTTAAATAAAATCATTTATTTAAAATTACCCACTTTCTAATTTTCCTCCACAATTGAATAATTTTAATTATTAAATTGTCTTATTGATTTTCTTTCTAAATTTAAATAAAAGCATTTTATTTAAATTGGCAACTTCCCTCTTTCCAAGTAAATAATTTTAAATTATTATTATTTACTGTCACATGAATTCACTATTTTGGATTTAATTTAAAATATTAATTTCAAAATAGCATTTCTCTCCACAAAGTAAGTTATTTCTAAAATAACTTGATTTTCTAAATATCTTCTTCTTGTTCAATCTTTATCTTTTGATTTTTACTAATTTTCATCTCACTGTCACGCTTATTCTCCATCCTTGATTTAATTTCTTAAATTAAATCTTGTCCACACATTTGGGATTTTTGCCCTAACCCTAATTGAGAGTTGTCATTTTTGAATCTTAACCATTGATTCTAAGGCATTTTATCATTCTCTCATCTCATCCGTCCGTTCAAAATTGCATTTTCTATAAAATGACAATTTTGTTCTTATTTCAAGGATCTTGAATTTCTTAATATTTTTAGATTCCTTGTTTCATTTATTATTCTTTTGCATTCTAGCAACTAATTTTTGAATACTTGCATTTAGAATACATTTTCTATTTGCATAGAGTTTTTACAGAAATCCTTCAAAGTTTTGCTTAGGACTAGACATTTTAGAGTTTTGCTCACACACAATCTAAGGGCACTCATCATCACAGCAAGCTTAAGGAGGTACAATGGAAATCAATCATGGAGGAGAGAAGATTGGGTGAGACTGTTCTAGTTTCAGTCATTTTCTCATTTTATCTCTAATGTATTTCATTGTTTGTTGGATTTTATTTGATATATGCATGCATCATTAGACTAATCATCTGTTTTGTAGGTTCTCGTATGGCGTTGGTTTTTTTTTTGCAGGTACAAGAGTATGAAATGATGCAACTGCCAACCTCCGCATTGAAAATGCTCTGTTGCACCGCATTTGCACTCGCGAACGACACATTCAACCTGTCGAACTGCATTTGAGATCGCGAACGATGCATTCGACATATCGCAATGCATTTGACACTCAAAGAGCCACAACTGACATTCTGCACCGCATTTTCCAGAACCCGAACCGCAAATGCAATACTGAGCCGCATTTACTATTTCGTGTCGCAAATAACTGGTTATTCTCATTCTTAAATTGTTGTCTGGATCCGACGCGACTGCGGCCAGTAGTTTTATTGATGTATGGAGATTAAAATGAACCAATCCTAGGATAGACAATTAAATCTGGAATTTATCAATCCTAGGATAGTCACCAAACTTTATTTTATGTTGGTTAAAAAGAATCCAATACTTGTTGTGAATCAACATCTTCACTTAGTGTAGAAAATCGTCATTTGGATTTAAAACTGAACCATTTGTTTATTGTGCTTGTTGGGTAATAGGTATATGCTCTCCCCTTTACTGGGTGATAAAAAAACTAGACTTACCTATTTCATCTTTATGCATTTTATGTTTTATTAAATCCTTTAGAAGGCCTGCCATAGTGGGAAAAAGTACTCACCCTACAGGAACAACCTAAGTGGGAACAACCAAAGCCAGGTTTTCCAACCCACTATAATCAAAAGTGAATTTTGGGGAAACCCATATTCAATGGAAGTGAGCAAGATAACCATCCCCAAAATCTTTGTTCTAAAGATTGGGAGGTCTCCTGAGGGTGTTTATCTATTGCCACGCCGAACAAAAACCTTTACTATCAACCATAGTGTAAAAATCCATCTGTGTTAATATCCAAACATCATTTTAATCATAGTGCAAGGGGAGGGAAGAATCTGCCCCCAAGACACTCACCATATAATCGCCATGGATTGTTTGCTCAAGGGATCGAGAAATCTAACCTTGAGTATGCACCTAGAAAAGACAAAAACACTGGCGCTCTCTAGGGGGTGACACAGCTATGTGAGTCGACGCGATTTTAAGCTGTGGGTTGTGATTGCTATGATGACCCTTTGACCATTAAGAGTGAGTCTGCTTGAAGTGTCTTCTTGTTCAAATACCACTGAAAATAAAAAAGGGTCATGCTCGATCCTTGAACATACACTCAATGTTTTAGATTCTATGTCTTGCCTAAATCAACAAACTCAACAAATGAACATCAAACTTGCCTAAATCTAAAACAAACTGGTCAAACTGCAAATGCCAAAATTTATTCTGAACCGTAATTGCTCTATTAAACCGTATTCATCATATTACACCACAATTTCCTATTCCTGAGTTGCATATGCTCTTCCGAGCCGCAATAGCCAATTGAAACGCAGCAATTTCCTATCATTCAATGCATTTTCTTTACTAAACACCGCAATTGTTGTCGCACCGTATTTACAATCCTAAAACGTCGCATTTTCCATTTTGCACAATACCTGCAACACATCTACCATATTGCAACACATTTTCTAGAATCTGAGACGCATCTGAGTGCTCTACAACGCATTTTCCTTCCTGCAACACAATTGATTCTTGGAACGACGCATTTTCCTGTCAACTCGGGAAACATTTTTCCTGTCAGAAACCCGAGGCCAATCATTTTGCAAACATATTTTTCCTGGCATCTTGTTCCAGCAGCCTCTGTCCAAAACCAGGAAACCAACTTGTCCAAGTCATCCATCCTTGCATCTTTAGTTTTCATTTAGCTTGCAATCCGTCATCCTCATCTTCATAGGCAAAGTCTTAAGTCCTCAAATTTACACCTTTGGGATAGGCAAACTTTCCTTCCTTTGTCAAACCATTGTCTCAAAAATACATTGTCATTGGACCAAGCCAAAACAAATCAATCCTAAGTCATTTTCCTTTGGTGAGCTACTTGCAACTCATAAGTCTAGTGTGGAAATCTCACCTTGTCATTTTATCATCTTGTCCTTCAAATTGGTCCATTGACAATCCAAAATTGAGACATTGGCCAAACTTTGAATGGTTAGAAAACCTTTCCTAAAAGTATTTTGACATAAGACTCTCACTTTAGTCTTCATTACCATTGCATTTGACATTCCTTTTTGTCCTCATTATCACTTTGCATAGTCTTGGTCTCATTCCATCCACCATCATGTCTTCAAGTCACTATGACATGCTTGCTAGTCGAATTGAATGCCAATTCAATAGTAATGGTCAAGCACAACTTGCTAGGGACTTTAAAACACTATAACTCCAATCCAAGTCCAAATTCACCTCAACCTCTAGTCCTCCATCCATCTATCCATATTACCAAAAATCCATGAGTCCTAGTCCTCTATCCATCTACTATCAAGAGTCCCCTAACACCATCCATGGCACTAAGTCACAACAAACTTCCATTAGTCATACCCACCCTAACTTTGACAAGGGAAACCAACCCTCCATTAATCCATTCCAAGCCTCCACATCATATCTTAGTCCTTCATCTTATCTCAATCCTCCATCACGTCATATCCTAGTCCTCCATTCACGTCATATCCTAGTCCTTCATCATATCCTAGTCCACCACCCAAATCATATCCTAATCCTCCATTCAAGTCATATCCTAGTCCTCCATCCACGAAAAATCCTTGGCATGCATTCATGTCTTATTCTATCCCATCATCCCTCAACCAAGTCCAAAACTCCATGTCCTACCCTAATCCAGCATACACCAATCCATTTCAAGACACTCCATTTGGTCATGAAAACATATCTAGTCATGGTGTCCAAAGTCCCACCTTCTTACCTACACTTGAGGATACATGTCAAGAGGAAAGTCCAAAGCACAACATTATAACATCACCATCATGTCAAGATCAAAGTAATCCATTCCATGAATCCATCTTTACGTCCATTCAAGACGTCCTCCTAAACAATCGTGGTATATCAAATACACCTATCCTTGGTCAGGAGTCCATCCAAAACCATGCCACTCAAGACAAACCTATTCTTGGTCAAGACCCTATTTTTGACCATATCATTCCAACTGAGCCCATCTTTGATCAAGGCACTACTTTTGAAGAAGTCCAAAATGATCCATTCCTTGACCTATATGCCATTCACAATGAAACGCTTGAAGACGATTCCATCCAAACTTCAAGTATTGACACTCCCAAAAGTGAGACACTTGCCTCCATGGGACACATAGATGATCTACCACTAGAACAAGAGTCTCCTAGCATGGACATATTTGCAAATGATCAAGCTATAACTGAATTTAGTGGGCTCTATGACAATGACCATGAAGATGGTTTCGACATCAACTTCAAAGCACTAGCAGAATCATCAAAATCTGATATGTCTGAAAATCAAACCGAAGATGTTAGTCAAAAATATGTCCAACATGTCAGTGAAGCTACAACATCCTATCAATTAGGATCATCTATCTTTTTTAGAGCAGGATTTCTTACAGATGAGAAGATTTCAAGAATTAATTTCCACAATAAGAATGGGTCAGCGTCTTGCTTCCAAAATAACAAGTACCCCATTGCAAACAAAATTTTTTAGAACATGCATTATCAGGGAAAAGGATTAGGCCTACACGAGAAAGGAATTATGGAACCTGTACAAGTTCAAGCACATTACAAACATCAAGGTCTTGGCTATTCATCAGTCGAAAAATCAGATAATATTAGTGGTCCCCCCTCGATACTGGGGGCAACTTTATCTAATACAAATGTCAAAATGGGTATCATGAGTAGTCCTTGTCATAAGATTGTTTCCAATACCCCTTCCCTCCACACCCCAAACCATCATTCCATCATGAATAAACCTTTCATTTGGAACCAACAAAATTCTTACAAATCCAAAATCAAATGTCAAAGGCCAAGAAATCAAACAAAAAGTCAAGGGGACAAATAAAGCTAAAATGGATCAAGTCAAGAAAAGAAAAGAATGAATCAGGCAAAGAAAATATGCCAAATCCAAAAGTCAATCAAAATGTGGAACCACAGCACAAGATGACTCTCACATATAATACATGTCCACCTCCATCAAAATGGCCATCAAAAAAGACATATAAAAATGTTGGTTCCAAAAAACATCCTAACCCGACACCTAAAGTTTAGAGAATAAAAATCAATACATCCAAACATCCAACCAACTCGTTCATGTCCACCATCATCCGTCATAATCCTACATCCTCCTTAAAGTCCAAACATCCCATGTCAAAAATACGTCACATCTTGGCAGCAACTCTCTATCATAAGGACCCTCATGGCACTCTATCATGATGAGTGTATTCAGATAAGGCCAACTCTAGTATCAACAAGGATCACAATGACATCAGTCAATTGTATGCAAGCACTATCATCCTGACAAGGCAACTACTTCCGAAAGGTCATTATTGGCATGTCATGGCACCAGTCTCTACATCGGCACCGTCAAAGGATTTAGCACAGTCAATGGTCATCTAAAGCATCAAGGCTATCTGGCAAAAATGCAAAAAGACAAAAAAAATCAAAAAATCAAAAAAATCATCCCTTGATGAAAACCCAGCAAACAGGCATCATGGTGACACCAAAAAAATCAAAGAATATCAAAAATAGTAAAAAGAAAAATTTTGTCCAATGGTGAAAACCTGGCAAACAGGTGCTTTGGATAAGTACCATGATGAAAACCTGGCAAACAGGCGTCATGTGTAGAATAAATTATCTATGTCGACCATTACACTTGGGGGCAACTCGTCTCATCTCCCATTCCCTTCACATGACATTTCCATCTATCCATCTAAACCCTATCACTTTTGTCCATTTTCCCACCTATTTTGATCTTGATAAGGACTAAAATACAAACATAAGTCATGCTTTGGGAAAATTCTTGACATGTCTATCTTTTGGTCATACCTTATTCATTGAATATCATGTCATTACCTTCATAGCCTCCTTTTTCACTATGTGACATCATCCTTGGAGACCATATGATAATTCTCTTAGTCCCAGCCATCCATGTCTTCTATCTTTTACCAAGGCCATCCATTGTCCTTTTATACCTATCACCCATCTTGGTTTCCCTTGTCAATGGTCTAAAGATCCCTGGTCATCCCATCTAGTCCTCACCAAATCATTCCAAATGCAACAATAAGGAAAACCTGGCACATTATCCAAAACAATCCTTGACTTTATCCTTGGCTCTGTTGCGGACTTTTATCCTCTTGTCATATCATTGTCATCTTCACATTGTTTCGGGATGTGTCCTTCCCGCGTCAAACAATGTTGTCTTTTGTCATCATCACCCGTCAATTAGTATCCAACTTGACTAGCAGCAAAATCATGGTTGTCTTTGGATTCATGTGCGTCAACATCATTCACATGCATTTGTCACAATTTTCACAAAGCATCAAAAAGTCATATAAATCAGAAAAGTCCTGAAAAAAAGTTCTAAAAATCATATAAAGTCCTGAAAAAATACCTAAAAATTGAAAAATGTCGTGAGAAAACACAAAAAAACATTCAAAAAGTGTCTAAATACCAAATACAAAGTCAAATTTAGTCCAGTCTATCACATCAGTCAATCTTTATCCCAGTCTGAACTACGTTGTCTCTGCGCATTTGCTACGTAGGCAAGATTCATCTTTGAATCCCCGAGACATTAGGTCAGTCCTTTTAGGCTTGTCAAAATAAAATCATGAGTCAAACATGGTTGCGTCAGTCAAATAAGGCAGACATAGTCACACTTGAAGCAAGGCAGTCATTCGAAGCGTCAACGTCAAAATTGGTCAAAATCAAACATAAGCCAATCAATCATATAGTCAAAATCAGTCAACTTGCCAAATCATTAGTCAAAATGTCAATCTCGTCACTTTTTGGTCCTCTTCAAGATGTGTCCTTGGATTTGGACCTTGTCAAATTTTACTTTCCTTTTTCAGGATGTGTCCTTCCTAACCCTAGGCACCGTCAAAACCGTCAAACTATCAAACAATTAATCTTCGACAAACAAACATTGGCAATACAATTAAATGGCTATTAATTTTTGGCTATTTTTTCTTATCTTTTTATTGAATTGTCTTTTTGTCATGTTACTAGCTACCTCAAGGATGTCCCATGAAGGATTTAGAGGTGCGATGATGTCTCATGACCTATTCCAGTTTCTTTGACTATTGTCTGTGGATTGTCTTGACAAAAGGACTAGGGAAAATTGACCTCTAGTATAAGTTAGAACATTCCTTATCTGCAATCGTCTATTTTGCAAGTGGATGACCTTACACACCTTGATCTATGTCATACCCTGGTGTTTGTTGTCCATTTGTGTCATTTTTACCGCCCAATGATGATTCAAGCAACACTTATTAGTACCTTGGCAAACGTTGAAGGATTCTAACATTCATTTCTTTTTCCACATTAACTTGCATCTCCTTCCCCATATCGACATCCATGTCTTATATCCTAACATTCATCTTTTTCTCTCTAACATTTCTTCTAGTCCGCATCAGTATCATCTTTATCTATCTTTCCTATATACTTTTGTCTTTCATCTATTTCGAGAGCGCACTCATGTTCTCAGAACCCAACTGTCCTCTCGAGAGGGCATACCGCTACCTCCTCGTCATTCTTCCTCATCCTATTTTGCACTAGGGCATATTCTGGATTTGTTTTTTTTTGCCATAACGCGATAAACTGCATTATGACAAACAAGGAAAAATGTAGACACATAAAAATGGCCTAGACCCGCAAACCACATTCTTCGATATCATGCTTCGTCTCAACATAATTAAAACAATTAATTATGTCATATAGTCCAATTTCAACTATTAATTAAATAATTCGTAATTATCTAATTAATTGACGTCTTTTATTCCTCCTAGCTATTTAAATAAATAAATTACATTTATTATTTAAATACATCGCTAATTACTTATGTCACTCTATAATTAAATAAATTCCTAAATTTATTTAATTATTACTTCCTCTTGAGTATTTAAATAAATAAACTTTATTTATTTATTTAATACTTCATTAATTGTTTATGTCTGTTCATAATTAAATAAATTCTTATTATCCTCTCCAACTTTCTTTCTAATTTTAAATAAAATCATTTATTTAAAATTACTCACTTTCTAATTTTTCACAATTGAATAATTTTAATTATTAAATTGTCTTATGGATTTTCTTTCTAAATTTAAATAAAAGCATTTTATTTAAATTGGCAACTTCCCTCTTTCCAAGTAAACAATTTTAAATTATTATTATTTATTGTCACATGAATTCACCATTTGGGAATTAATTTAAAATATTAATTTCAAAATAGCATTTCTCTCCACAAAGTAAGTTATTTCTAAAATAACTTGATTTTCTAAATATCTTCTTCTTGTTCAATCTTTATCTTTTGATTTTTACTAATTTTCATCTCAATGTCACGTTTATTCTCCATCCTTGATTTAATTTCTTAAATTAAATCTTGTCCACACATTTGAGATTTTTGCCCTAACCCTAATTGAGAGTTGTCATTTTTGAATCTTAACCATTGATTCTAAGGCATTTTATCATTCTCTCATCTCATCCGTCCGTTCAAAATTGCATTTTCTATAAAATGACAATTTTGTTCTTATTTCAAAGATCTTGAATTTCTTAATATTTTTAGATTCCTTGTTTCATTTATTATTCTTTTGCATTCTAGCAACTAATTTTTGAATACTTGCATTTAGAATACATTTTCTATTTGCATAGTATTGGAGGTACAATGGAAATCAATCATGGAGGAGAGAAGATTGGGTGAGACTAATCATCTCTAATGTATTTCATTGTTTGTTGGATTTTATTTGATATATGCATGCATCATTAGACTAACCATCTGTTTTGCAGAAATCCTACATTACAATAACTAGTTAATCACTACCACCATCAAACCCTTATATATTCAAAAGATTTTTGTAAAAAGATTAATTTGCCATGGTAATTAGTGAATTTGACTATTTTTCATCAATATTAATTGAAATTTTAAAAAAAATCATCAAAAATTAATTAAATAAAAATTTATTTTATCAAATTTTATTAATATATCTATGAATAAATTTAAATATTGATTTTAATGACAACTTTCAACACTTCTCAAATTAAATTTGTTTATGGAACATTTGAAATGCATCATTTAATATATTCTTAAAAATAAATATAATATCATAGATTAATTCAATCACTATAAATTGATCTCCTTTTCTTTGATTGTTTTATTCAATACACTAACCTACCTATCAATAGCTTTACAACTTCCCCAACTTCAAAGTCTAGATGATTATCCTATTATCTCACTTTTAAGTCTATGCACACAACTATGTTTAAGAAAGGCCGTACAAAACACAATAGCAATCATTCTCACTATCCTCGAATATAATTTTTTAATTCTCTAGAATAGATAGACTAATGTGACATACCAAGAATTTTTAGATTTATAAAATCTAAATTAATAATTTTTTAATTATTTTATATTTTCATTATAGTTCAGAGTAATTTTATAAATGAATATTTGTTATTTAAAAAAATATATATTTATCAATATAGATAAGAAAAAAAATGAGTTTTATTTTTTTAAATAAAATGAATGTCATTTTTATGATAATTTTTTATGCTAATACTTTATTTATTAAAATTTCATGTTGTCTTTATTTTAATTCTCTATTCCCCATTAAAATGGGTTGTATCTTGTTTGGTACCAAGAGTTGGGATTTGTGAATGCAATGGCAATGGTGAATTATTAGGTTATTACAAGAGGCTTGAAAGAAATGGAAAAAATATTGAGAAAATAATAAATTTTATAAATAAAAAAAATGCACAAAATGGATAATATAGCCTCTAATTTATTTGAAGTAAACATGTGGTGTGTATTGAACATTATATGGCTTGAACTATAATGGATCAAGAATTTTTCATTATTAAAGAATGAAAATAAGGATTTGAAATTCAAAGTTTAAGCTCCCAATAAGACTATTTAAAAATTTAAGAAAACTCACCTAGATGGAAGCAATGATAATTGAAATTTTAAATAGTGTTTTGTCTCTAGTAACTTCATGGTTTTCTTTCAAAAAGATATATTTAGCTATAAAATACAATTGATCCTACAAGATCTAAGGGAACTAAAAATATAAGCCATATCTTGGCCCCACTTATTAATATCCTATTTAAGAAAGATGTGATATTGATAATTCTTTGTCAACCTCAATACAGTATATTAAGAAAAGTTAGTTGATGAGATAATAAACTCTTATCATATTCATTTTTTTTAGGATAGTTTTCATTTTCCTTGAAATACTATATATATTTTATGTATTTTCAACATTTTTGAAAAGTGTCTTTAGATGCCTATGGTATAATTAAAAAATAATTTATAATTAAGATTCCTTGAGAATATTGATATTAATTGTTATATGCATTCATGAAATAGGTGGAGCACAATGGCGGCTATTGGAATTGACTATGGACTCATTAAATTCAATTTTCTAGTTCTAGGTGCTAAAAGTAAGGAGTGGAGAATCTTTGTATGATAGATGGGACCTGCATGAAGTAGGTCTTGAGTGTTATACTTGATGATGTAATCTATTATAAGTTATAAAATCAAAGACACATTTGTGGTTACGTTTGCCATTTAAAGGGATGTTTCATTATGACCATCTCATGTACATGTGAAGTTATTTATCGGTTTACTATTATCAAAAGATGTTGTAATGCCCTGCCACGTAACCCTAGAGGAAGTTGCAATTAACAACTCAAATGCATTAATTTTTTTTTGTTTAAGTACAATTAACATGCAAGTTCACTACCCAATGCCAACAACCTCTAAGGTTACGAGACTTTGATTACTTTAAAACCCAATCATACATTCAACTTAATTGAATCCATAACATTTATCTACTTAAGAAATTAAGAACGCATACATTCCATACATGATAAATTACATCATCACAATAATAGGTACAATATGATTTCATATAACAATAATTGAGAAGAAGATTACATCTCTCGTTCCCCAAATGAGGTAAATCCAATAAGCATGATTACAAATTACAACTTCCATGATGGGGAGTACTATCTCTCAAGAGCACATTTTCTCTTTCTAAGACCTACTCTTTGGTCTTACTAGGGCATTCTTCTCTACCCTACTCAGAGGTCACTCCTAAGACCCCTATCTCCTTATAGAACTCTCCACCAACTTCAAACACTCACCTTTGGGCTCAACTTTGCCACAACATTTCCCAAGCCATTCTTGGGACTAGGAATAGGTATTCCAACTATTCCTTGTTTGATCTTACTTCACTCTGATCCATCTTGTTGGATTCCTTCTTCATTTGTCCATCGAATTCATGTAAACCTTGTTTTTAGGCCCTGTAGCCTTTTTGGTCAATTAGGCCTCCTAAAACCAGTGTTCTCGGAATAACTCCAAGACTTCCTTAACAAACCCCCAAACTATTTAGGGATTCTCTCTATAGACCTCCTAGGCTCCAAGATTTCCTAGGTTTTAGACCTCCTTGGTGTCCGTACATAGGTCTGTCACCAAACCCCTATTTTCAAGGGTTTCTCGGGCATGTGACACTGTCTGGTTTCTTTAACTTCATTGAGTGATTTAATGGCCTCATTTTCACTTCTCCTTGCATACACATGTCCAAGACACATACCCCTACACCTCTACACCATTTATTGGCACAAACCAATCCGTTAAGCAAGCCCTCTTGCTTCTATTTTGTTCAAGCACCTAGCCAGAATGCCTCTGCACTCGCCTAGAGCTTGATGGAATTATTATCTCTCCTTCAATCAAAGACTCCACAGACCATATTTACACTATATACAAGGCCCCCTACTTGATTCCAAGAGGCCATGGAATTTCAACCACGGGAATTCAAGTGGGGTGCATCTTTTACAAAACTGGCCCTAAACCGGGCAATGAAACAGATGAACACAAAGAATTTACAAACTATTAACCAATCGTGCCAAACAACTAAACCAATGCCACACAAAGTAATTACATGTCACAAATTAAAGATTCAATGCATTATTTCAGTCCTTTCAATCCATTAATTGACTGGATCAAGGCTCTGTTTCAAAAACATAGTCAAAAAAACTTGTTCTTTCCAAGACACAATCCGTACAATAGTACTTCCAATTCTTCCAACTCTTCCAACTGTCAGGTTAGGGTTTGTATGACCTTATATATCCTATCCCCACATGTTGGGACCCTTAGGTTGGGCTTAGAACAGCATAAATGCTTCCTAGTGTTTAGGAAAAGTTGTCATGACAACTTTGCAGGATGTTCTAAGAATACACAAAACTCAAGACTCTAAACAAACTTGCCACAACACACACACCAAATCAACCTTGGGACTTTATCAAATAGTCCTTATTACCTTGGTGGTTGGCTAGAACCACGTACAAGCCAAAATTTTCTAAGACCTTTCAAAAGACCTTAAGGTGCTCCTGCACCATTCTCCCCCTTGCAACAAGGAAGTTAAGGAACCTGTGGTTTTAAGAACTCCTCACTCATACCATGCTTCTTGAAGTCGCTCTCTGCTATCCAGGTATCCTCTGACTCTGGTTGGTATCTCCATTTCACTAGGTGCTCCATGTATGTCTTGTGCCTAGTCTTCTTCTTCACCCTTGAATCCAGAATCTTGTCAACCTGTGGTATGATCTGATCAGTTACCTTGAGTTCTTCCACATCCTTACTCACCTCAGTACTGTACTGCTCATCATTCATCTCTGGTCCTTTATATTTCACCAAGTCTTTCACATTGAAAATAGGATAAATGGACAACTCCTTGGGTAGTTCCACCTTGTAGGCATTTTGACCATATTTAGCCAACACTTTGCATGGCCCTATCCTTTTCATCTGTAGCTTACTTGGTATGCCCTTCTATAGGCTAGCCTTGTTCAAGTATACCATTACCAAATCACCTATCTCAAATTGTAGATCTCTCCTCCCTTCATCTCTTTTAGCTTTCAACTTTTGATTAACCTCCATTATTGTCTTCTTTACTTGCTCATGAACTTCTCTCATTGATTGAGCAAAATCATCAGCATGACCACTGATTTCTTCATAACCCTTTAGGTCTCTTAGCTCAAGTACACCTCTTGGATGTAACCCATATACAATTTCAAATGGACTCTTACCAGTAGTCATGTTTGTGCTATCATTATAGGCAAATTATTCCTATGGAATAACTTGTTCCCATCCTTGTCCATACTCTTTATTCAAACACCTTAACAAGTTATCCAGTACCCTATTTATCACCTCTATCTATCCATCTGTTTGAGGATGGTATGCAAAACTATGAGACAAGTTGGTTCCTAGCCTCCTCCAAAGAGTCTTCCAGAAGTGTCCCATGAACTTCACATCTTTGTTCGCAACTATGCTCATTGGCAACCCATGTATCCTTACTATCTCCTTGAAGAATAGGTGGGCAATGTGACTAGCATCATGTGTTGTCTTTCATGGGATGAAATGACTCATCTTACTGAATCTGTCCACTACCACAAACACACTGTCCAAACTAGTTGGTGTCCTAGGTAACCCTAATATGAAATCCATACTTATGCACTCCCATGGTCTATTTGGGATGGGAAATGGTTGGTAAAGATCTGCATTTGTTGATGTCCCCTTTGCCTTCTGACACACTCCACATTGCTCAACATAACTTCTTACATCTCTCTACATTTTAGGCCACCAATAGAATCTATCCACTAAGTCTAGGGTCTTGTTTAACCCAAAGTGTCCACTCAAATTGCCATTGTGCTTTTCTTGGATGAGGTTCTCCCTCATAGAACCTCTTAGAACACATAGTTGTTTCCCTCTAAAAAATAGACTATTCTGTAAAGTGTAGTCTGCATACTCACTATGAAAGTGATTTTCAAAATCAGTACACACCTTATAGATCTCTGAGAAATCTGAATCTCCTTGAACCCCTCAACCCCTGTACTCTGCAGCTATATCTCCTAAATGGTAAGTAACCTTCTACTAAGGGTATCTACAACTTTGTTATTGACCCCTTTCTTGTGCTTGATAGTAAAAGTGTATGATTGTAGAAATTCCATCCACTTTATATGCCTCAAACTAAGCTTCTCTTGTGTGTTATGTAGTTTAAGGCCTGGTTATCAATGTATACCACAAATTCTTTAGGCAACAAATAGTGCCTCCACTTCTTAAGGGCTTATACTAAAGCATATAGCTCTAAGTCATTAGATGAATATCTAGACTTTGCTTCATTTAGCCTCTCACTAAAGAATGCCACTGGCCTGCCTTCTTGGCTTAAGACTGCACCCACTACTATGTTGCTTGCATCACATTCCACTATGAATAGTTTATCAAAACTTGGTAAAAATAGTATTGGTTGGGTAGCTACTTCCTTTTTCAATCTCTCAAACCCCTCATTGGCTTCTTTGGTCCACACAAAAATTTTCTTAAGTCCTCCTTTGATGGTGCCAAGGACTGGTGCACAGATTTCACTAAATCTCCTAATAAACTTCCTATAGAATTGGGCTAACCCATGGAAACTTCTGACTTCAGTCCCTGTCTTGGGAATAGGCCAACTGAGAATGGCTTCAACCTTGCTCTTATCCATCTTCAAGTCCCCTTGAGATACTAAAAATCCTAGGTAGACTAGCTCTCTTTTCATAAACTCACTCTTCTCAAGATTTATGGTGAGCTTCTCCTCTTCAATTTTCTTCAACACAAGTTTCAGGTGCTTCATATGTTCCTCTTTTTTTTTACTAACGATGAGGATATTATCTAAGTAGACTACCACAAAGACTCCTATATAGTCCTTCAAGACCTCATTCATCACCCTCATAAAAGTGCTAGGTGCATTCGTAAGCCCAAATGGCATTACCAACCACTCATATAACCCCTTTGTGGTCTTAAAAGCTGACTTCCATTCATCTCCCTCTTTCATCCTAATCTGATAGTAGCCACTTTTTAAATCAATATTGGAGTAATACTTAGCACCCCCTAAACAATCCATTAAATTTTCTATTCTAGGAATAGGAAACCTATATCTAATAGTTATCCTATTTATTTCCCTAGAATCAGTACACATTCTCCACTTATCTCCCTTCTTAGGAGCCAACACCACTAGGACAACACATGGGATTTTGCTTTTTCTGATCAACCCTTGGTCCAAGAGCTCTTGAACTTGCCTTGCTATCTATTTGTTTTGCTTCGATGTCATCTTGTATGCAGCCTTGTTAGGCAATGTTGCTCCTGGCACAAAGTCTATTTGATGACTGATTTCCCTCTTAGGTGGCAGTGTGGTTGGTGTACCTTCACAAATAATGTCCTTTAACTGGTCTAACAATTGCTTCACTTTTGCTGACATAGGTGACTGACTAGGTGACTCCTCCTCCTTTGGCTTCAACATGATAGCATAGCCAACTCCTTCTTCCTCCTTCATGTCTTTTAATAATTCCTTCCCACTCATCAAAAGTGTATTGGATTCTGCCTTCTCCACTGTACCTTCTTCTATTAAAGACGAAAGCTTGTAAGTTACTCCATTCTTTTTGAATGAGTACTTATTCTCCTTGCCATGGTGTACTACCTCCTTGTCATATTGCCATGGTCTGCCAAGCAATAGATGGCATGCATCCATTGGTAACACATCACATAGTATCCTATCTTGATACTTCCCTATGGTAAACTCAACCCATACTTGCTCATTGACCAATATATTTTGCCCCTTATTCAACCAAGTAACTTTATAGGGACACACATGAGGTATCTTAGTGAGGTTCAACTTTTGTATTGCCTCCTCTGAGATGACATTATCAGTGGATCCTGAATCAATGATGACCTTGCATACCTTGCCTAGTATTTTGCACTTGACTCTCAAAAGAGCTCTCCTCTATTTGTGTTCATAATATGTAGGTGCTTTGATCAAGATTCTTCTCAACATGAGATTATCTCATTTCTCTGAATCTAAACGCACCTCTGAGTGTTTAGAATAGTCCTCATCATGGGCATAAGCAATCCTTTTCTCACCTTGTGAAGATGTTGGCTTATTAGGACACCTATATGTAGGGTGACCCAATTGCCCACAATTGTAAAACTTCATGGAAGCAAAGTGAGAGTTTCTCCCAAATCCTCCCGATCTGCCTCTTCCACCATTGTAAGAAATTCTACCTCTGTATCCCCCTCTACTATTTGTCTCATGGGATTTTTCACCAACCTTAGAATCTCCTTGGCCTCTGTTCTCATTGCTCCTTCCACCAAAACCTCCTCTATGTCCACCTCTAGGGTCTCTGCCTTTTCCTCTACCCCTAGTACTTGAATCTTGTATCTTTTTCAGTTTTTCTTCCACTTTAATAGCCATCTGATAACAACTATGGAGGGTAGTAAGTGTAAAGAGACTCAACTCTTCTTGTATGTTCCATCTAAGGCCGTTTAGATACCTAGAAACCTTAATGCTTTCACTTTCTTGCACTCTAGACCTTAGACTTAGTTTTTGGAACGCTTTTGTAGTTTTTGGAACGCTTCTGTGTAGGCAGCTACATCTAGTTCTCTCTGTCTGAGGTTTTGCCTCTTCTTATGCAATTGGATGTCATAATCCTCAGGTAGATAGTTTTCCTTTACTTTATCCAACATAGTTTTCCAATTTACTATTGGCTTCTTGCCTTCCTTCTCTCTTTCTTCTTGCAAAAAATTCCACCAAGTTAATGCTTGTCCTCTTAGCCTTGATTTGGCTATCTTCACCTTTTGTGCCTCTGTAACCCCATCACATTCAAAGTGATTTTCCATTCCCTCAATCCATTCCATAACTAATTTTGCATCCATTCTTCCTGTGAAAACATGAATTCCTTCTAGTGCCTTGCCACTTAGTGCCTTTAATGCCTTTAAGGGTTCCTCTGCTAATGGATTTTCAGGTTCTGGTTCTATTTCTTCCTCAACTTGGTTCTTACCCTTGTCTTTAACCCCTGCTAACTGCACTTTCATCTTGCCTACAGTATCTGCAACCTCTTCTAGTTTGTGCTTCATCTCCTCCACAATTTTTTCAAGACATCTGTTCTTTCCTTGTTGCTCTATCAAATCTCTAGCCAGTTCTACACTGGTCACCATGGTGTTTTCCCCTATGGATTCACGTCCCTCTGACATATATTTCTCAATTCCCAAGCCTTTTAACATAGGCTCTGATACCAATTTGATGGGGAGTACTATCTCTCAAGAGCACATTTTCTCTTTCTAAGACCTACTCTTTGGTCTTACTAGGGAATTCTTCTCTACCCTACTCAAAGGTCACTTCTAAGACCCCTATCTCCTTATAGAACTCTCCACCAACTTCAAACACTCACCTTTGCTCTCACACCCCTGCTAAGCACCTTTGGGCTCAACTTTGCCACAACGTTTCCCAAGCCATTCTTGGGACTAGGAATAGGTCTTCCAACTATTCCTTGTTTGATCTTACTTCACTCTGATCCATCTTGTTGGATTCCTTCTTCATTTTTCCATTGAATTCATGTAAACCTTGTTTTTAGGCCCTGTAGCCTTTTTGGTCAATTAGGCCTCCTAAAACCAGTGTTCTTGGAATAACTCCAAGACTTCCTTAACAAACCCCCAAAATATTTAGGGATTCTCTCTATAGACCTCCTAGGCTCCAAGATTTCCTAGGTTTTAGACCTCCTTGGTGTTTGTACATAGGTTTGTCACCAAACCCCTATTTTCAAGGGTTTCTAGGGCATGTCACACTGTCTGGTTTCTTTAACTTCATTGAGTGATTTAATGGTCTCCTCTGCATTTCTCCTTGAATACACATGTCCAAGACACATACCCCTACACCTCTACACCATTTATTGGCACAAGCCAATCCGTTAAGTAAGCCCTCTTTCTTCTATTATGTTCATGCACCTAGCAAGAATGCCCCTACACTCGCTTAGAGCTTGATGGAATTATGAGCTCTCCTGCAATCAAAGACTCCAAAGACCATATTTAAAATATATAAAAGGTCCCCTACTTTATTGCAAGATTCCATGGAAGTTCATCCATGGGAATTCAAGTGAGGTGCATCTTTTACAAAACTGGCCTTGAATCGGGCAGTGAACAGATGAACACAAAGAATTTACAAACTGTTAACCAGTCATGCCAAACAACTAAACCAATGCCACAAAAAGTAGTTTCATGTCAAAAATTAAAGATTCAATGCATTAGTTCAGTCCTTTCAATCCATTAATTGACTGGATCAAGGCTCTATTTCAAAAACACAGTCAAGAAAACTTGTTCTTTCCAAGACACAATCTGTACAATAGTACTTCCAATTCTTCCAAATCTTCCAACTATCAGTTTAGGGTTTGTCTAACCTTATATATCATATCCCCACATGTTGGGACCCTTAGGTCAGGCTTAGAACAACATAAATGCTTCCTAGTGTTTAGGAAAATTTGTCATGACAACTTTGTAGGATGTCCTAAGAATACACAAAACTTAAGACTCTAAACAAACTTGCCACAACACACACACCAAATCAACCTTGAGACTTTATCAAATAGTCCTTATTACCTTGGTGGTTGGCTAGAACCACTTACAAGCCAAAATTTGCTAAGACCTTTCAAAACCTTAAGGTGCTCCTACACCATTCCACCTCGAATACAAATGAGGGGTAATAAATTAAAAGATCAATTGAAATGAATAAAAGCATAAAGTAATGTAACTGGATCCCAGAGGCTCTCCAACTAGAATTCTCATCAACACGAACAAGAAGAAACCCATCGGAGTAAGGTGCGCATTCCACCCAGCCAAGTGGTACCCAAAGGACCACCTCCCGTGCTAGAAGATAGTAACAAGGATTCCTATACAAGACCATCTACCTCTAGGCATAGGCTAAAACATAACTGAACTTAATCAAATACAAATACATCACTTAACACAATGGTTACAATGCTTCCAAAGTTTATTAAAAAATTGCATCACGAATACATACATACATATAGTTGACTTAGGAGAAGTGTCATCACAATGTTACATGGGTTATCCTGGTAAGTCTTCCTAAGTCCCGGCCCCCCATCTCGAGTTCTCCTAGAAACCTCTAACAACTTCCTGCCCCTCATGCAAACCAATGCGGAATCAATTATCTCTTGTAGAGACAAGATAACGATCTTGCCATTCTAGGCCTTCTCGTCCCATCTCAAGTCTACACAAGCCCTTTCGTCCATGAGTGAGGCACAATTAATCTTATTAAGTGTTTGATACTACCTATTCCTCTAATAATTTTTTTTACGTTATCACTAGATTAACTAACTTACAACGAGTTACCCTAGCACCACTTTGTGTGCTGACCCTCATTGCAAGCCACTCCTCTAAGACAAAATGTGGAACAGCTCCACAACCCAAGGGTAAACTAGTGCAACTTAAGGATATTAAATCCCCATCCAAAACACAAAAAACCATGCATCCTCGTTCGTGATAACTGGGTAATAAACTGGATACAACTCTACGCACTACCCAAGAAAATTCAAAGGTCGACTAACATAATAAGGTAACCCCAATTAACTAAAAAGCCCATCTAGAAGACTTATTAACCCTTACTAAACAATTTCCCCCAAAATGAACACTGAAGGAATTTACATTTTAAAAGAGCAAATAAATAGGAATTAAATCTACTTTGGATTTCCTAAATCTACTTCCTCTAATAACATTCAGTAATATATAGCTCAATACAACTAATTTAATAATGTCTCTTTAAGACAAATGATGAAATTTAAACCAAACATTTAATTCCTTAATTGCTTGTAATTAATAATAAAATAAACATTTACTGCTTCGATTCAAAACATACTATTTCCAAATCATCTATTTCTTCTTTTAAAAATAAATCATTTAAAAGTCAATTAATTCATCCATTAAACACAATATCTGAAAATCAAATATTTGTTTTTTCAAAATATATATTATTTTAAAATAAGCCAATAATTTGACTAATAACATATTATTTTAAATCCCTCCAATTACATTTAAAACAAGCCATTATTTAAATCGTCAATCAATTATATATACTTAAATCCTCACCTAAATATATATATATATATATATATATATATATATATATATATATATATATATATATAACATCTTATATTCTTAAGATTTTCCAACCCCAATATAATAATATATATAAATATATATACATAAATATACATATATATATATAAATATATATTACTATATACTCATATATATACATATATATATATTAATACATATATATAATATATATATATTTTTTTAATATTATAGAATATAATATAAAATATTAATTTTTTTTTTTTTTAAACGAATTTGAAATGAGTCAACCTGCATTTTTTTGGGGAAACGTGCGAGGTTATAGGGGTGCACAAGAGAATTAGGGTTGGGGGTAGTTGGCTTAACACGGCCGAACCCCCAAGCTTGGGGCGACGACTGTGTTAAGCATAGTTGAACCCCCAATGGGGGCCGAGTATGTTTAAACATAGTTGCACTGCATTAATGGGTGTGGATGTGTTTAAACACAGCTGAACCCTACCGGTCAATGCGGCTGTGTGGGGCACGTTGGGTGCAGCTCCTCACAATGCCTCCCATGGGGGTGGTTGTGAGTTGAGCCCCCAGCCCCCACAAAATGAAAAAAATTAACTAAAATAAATAAAGTTTAAAACGGACTACGAATTTTGAAATCCGAAAAAAAAAAATTTGATAGGGTTTCAATTTTATTCCACAATAAAAAAAAATGAAATATAAAATAGACATATATATATATATATATATCATCTCTTCAATATATATATATATACATATATATATACACAAATTTATTAATTTTACTAACCCAGATGAGCAAATGTTTTCCAAAATGATCGTATACTGTCACATTGCATTTTTTATTAAAGAGCAACCAAATGAAATAGAGATTTACAAATTTGATAAAGATTCAATATGAGTTTTTCATCACAAATTCTTTTTCTTTGTTTTTCAAAACATGATTTTGCAAACAACTTATCAAAGCTTTGAATTTTTTTAAAATAAAAAATAAACTAAGTATAATGAACCCGGTTTCCAGAAGCTTGAGAAGATGTCAAATGGTGCACTGGTTCTTCCTCTGATTCCAGCTCCTTCCCAACAATTCCACAAAGCTTTTCCACAATTCCAATCCAAAACCCACAACCATAAATCTTCTTCCCTTCTCTATTTTTCAATTTTTCATGCTTATAGCAAAACCCCATGAAAATAAAAAATAATCAAAAAATGAAATATCTCCTCAAACACCATAATCAATTTTCAGAAACAAAACAGAAAATATCTCAAAATTTCATTTTTGCATTGAATTTTTTTCAAAAATGCAATTTAAACATTTTTCAATTTTCAATTAAAATTTCTTTCAATTCTAACAAAGTAACTTAATTCAATTGAATTAATTTAATTAATTCAATAAAGTAAATATAATCCAAGATAAAATTATTTTATTAATTAAATTAAATTAATTAATTAATTAAATAACACCTTCTAACATAATAAACCAGATTAATTTAATAAACAACTTAAATATTTAATATCATTTAATTACCTTTTTCAACTTGCAATTAAATGAAATCAAGGTGAAATTGAATAACGTTAAAACAACTGAACTAGACTAAAACCAGCGACACACTATGACCAGGGTGATTACTTGACACAAAACAACTAGCTACTATCTCCCAATCAAATACCGTTGGGAAATGGACACACTCAAACCTGTGAAACCAGGTGGAGTCAATGTCCTATACCTGTTAACCTACGAACAAAGAGTATATTGAACATGCATATATATCATAATAAAACACACCGTGAAGGGGAAATCACGAGATCGCAGGGCGCTCACAAGCGAGTGGTGCAATTCCGTCCCCTTCACCAATACAATGTTACAAACTGACAAATCTAACATCAATAATCTAATCAAAAACATAAAACATCATTAATTCAAATATCCACTATACTAATCTAAGGCATGCCATAATGATAACATCAAAATAAAATACCATCACATCAAAATATAACATCACATCGCTTTACAATTAGCGATCAAATAGTAACCGAGTACCATAGTCAAAGTACTAATAGAAAACACAACATAAGAAAGAACATTGTTCGATCAATCGAGCAAAATGGAGGGGTGGTACATCCTCCCCCTAGGGTCAGGCTTACTCCTAGAAGCCTATGAACAAATAGGGATAGAGCTCCCTCATTCTAGCTGCATCTTCCCAAGTGGATGACGTATCATCCCTAGGATCACACTGGACCCTCACTTGATCAATATCTCACCCTAGAAGAGCGAGCGTTCTGTGCTCCATTATGGCCACGGGCTCCAAAGCCAGCTGCTTGTTCTCTACCTATAAAGCATTCCAATCAAGAACATGAGAAATATTTGGATGGTACGACCGAAGAATGAAAACATGAAATACATTGTGAATATGCGAGAGACTGGGTGGTAAAGCAAGATGATAAGCAACTAGACAAATCTTCTCGAGTATCTCGAAGGGTCCAACAAAGCGAGGCGCCAACTTAGAGCCCTTCCCATAACAGATTGAAATCTTTCACGGATGCACCTGCAAGAAAACTCTATCACCAACAAAAAATTGTCGATCCACTTTATGCGCATCCGCATACTTCTTTTGCCTATCTTGAGCTGCCATGAAGTGCTCTCTAATCCTAACCACCTGTTGCTCCATATCCTGCAACATCTTAGGACCCAAAACTACTATGTCCTCCAGTCGATCCCAACTCAAGGGAGTGCGACATGGATGCCCATACAATTCCTAGAATGGAGGCATGTCGATTGAACTTTGGAAGCTATTATTATAGGTGAGCTCTACTAAATAGAGATAATCTTCCCATTGTGTTTGTTGTTCCATCAACATATGTAACATATCCTCGAGGATCTGATTGACCCTCTCAGTCTTCCCATCTATCTCTAGGTGATAAGTTGAACTGAAGTTCAACTGTGTCCCCAGCACATGCTGTAATGAAGTCCAAAGAGCTAAGGTGAACACTGGATCCCTGTTAGAAATAATTCAACGTGGAATACCATGTAACCTCACTATGTCCTCCATGAACACTCTGACTATGGACGATGCAGTATAGGAAGAGTGCATAGGTGAGAAGTGTGCTACATTCATCAACCTATCAAATATCACCATAATTGCATCATGCCATCTCGAAGAGTTGGGTAAACCAACAATGAAATCCAATGAGATTATATCCCACTTCCACTCTAGTACTAAATGTGGTTGCAAAAGCCCTACTGGATGCTGGTGTTCAGCCTTCACCCACTGACACTCTAGACATCTCGACACATAATCCACAATATCGTGCTTCATTCCTGGCCAGAAATACAACTAACACATATCTGCATGCATCTTCTTCACCCCTGGATGGGCTGAATAAGGTGCATGGTGTGCCTCAGTCACATCCAAGGTGTGAAGGTCACCTGATTAAGGAATGTATATGCATCCCATGTGCCTCAATATCCCATCTGGATCTAGAGAATATCTTGAATACCTGCCCTCAAGAGGTCTACCTGCCTCTATCTCTATCCTAACCTCCTGATACCAACTATTCGTTGGAAGGGAAAAAAGAATTTGACTCCGCAAATCTACAACAAGAGTCAACTCAAAAAACTCATTTCTCTGTCTACTGAGTGCATCCGCTACGACATTCTCCTTTCCCTGGATATACTTCACTTAGAAGTCATATTCAAAGAGAAACTCCATCCAACGCCTCTACCTAGCATTAAGGTTGGGCTACGTGAAAATATACTGAAGGCTCCTATGATCACTATGCAACTCAAACATATGGCCAAGAAGGAAATTCCTCCATCTCGTCAATGCATGAACAACTGCCGCCAACTCAAAATCATTTGTAGGGTAGTTTAGCTCATGATCCTTGAGCTTCCGTGACTCATATGCAATGACACAACCCTCCTGCATCAACACTGCTCCTAATCCTTCCAAGGACACATCTATACAAACTACAAAGTCCCTAGTTGGGTCGGATATCAAAAGTATTGGTGCACTAGTCAGCTTCTCCTTAAGATTCTGAAACACTACCTCACACTGCTTTGACCACAAAAACCTCTTCCCTTTTCTCTGAAGGGAGGTGATAGGATACCCTATCCTCGAAAATCCTTGTACAAAATGCCTGTAATAACCCACTATCCCCATAAAGCTACGTATCTCTGCCATATTCATGGGTGCAGGCCAATCTGAGATTGCTTGGATCCTTGCAAGATATATCGAAATACCTTCCCCTGAGATCACATGACCAAGGTATTGGACCTTAGTCTTGAATAATTCACACTTCGACAGGTTAGCATAAAGTTGATTATCCCGTAAGCACTATAATACCTGCCGCAAATGTTCCTCATGCTCTTCTGTTGTCCTAGAGTATATCAAAATGTCATCAAGGAACACAAGGACAAACTTGTCTAAGTACGTATAAAATACCGCGTTCATCAAAGTCATGAACATAGAGGGTGCATTCATCAACCCAAATGGTACTATTCTGAACTCATAGTGTCCATATAGCGTTCAAAACATCATCTTAGGTATGTTTGAGTCAACGATATGAAGCTGATGATATCTTGACTTAAGATCAATTTTTGAAAAGATTGTGGCACCCTTGATCTGATCGAATAGATCATCAATCCTAGGAAGTGGATATCGATTCCTAATGGTCACTTTGTTCAACTACCGGTAATCAATACATAATTGAAGTGAACCATCCTTCTTCACAAAGATAAATAGTACTCCCCATGGAGAAACACTAGGGTGAATGAAGCCCTTTGCAAACAACTCCTCAAGTTGCAAGCGAAGCTCTTTAAGCTCCTGGGTGGTCATATGATAAGGAGCTCATGAAATGGGTTTCAATCCAGGTACAGGGTTTATCTTGAAGTCTATATCCCTCTGAGGTGGCATCCCTGGAATCTCATCTGGAAAGACATTGGAATACTCCTAAAGAATGGGGTGACTATCGAGAGAAACTTTCTCTTATCCACTTCCTAAATCCAAATCATCCACTGCAAAAATGAATAAATAGCAACCTTGACACACACACCTTCTCAACTACATAGCTAGGATGACTCTCAAGGAAATCGGCCTCTGAACTCCCACTATCTCTACTCCTCTGCCAGATGCATCAATGCATCAAATCGACTTACGTTGACAATCTATGACCACACTATGTGCCTCTAACCAATCCATCCCTATGACAATGTCATAAGAACCCAATGGAATAACTCAGAGGTCCATTGTAGTATGGAGAGGTCCAACCTCCAATCTACACTCTGGTACAAGGGAATGAGATGTGACTTTCGCACCCGAGGCTAACTCAACCTACCACCTATTGACTTGCCTTACTGCCCCCGGTCTACATTGCATCACAACGGAAGAAGAAATGGAGTCTAATGCTCTAGAATCAAACAAAATAGTAACTGGGTTACCCAACAACATACCAAATATCTTGACGACGGTACCCTAATGCTCTGCCTAATGATTATCAACCGCTGCGAAAACACAATGCCCTTTGTCTACATCCCCAACCATCAGCTTAGATGTCATTGGTCCCTATGAAAATCCAGGTGTGCCCCTATTAGGACACATTCTAGCTATGTGACCCTACTAGCCACATGCAAAACACCCAGTACCTCTACCATAGCCCCTGCCTCTAGGTGGTGCGCTAGACTGTTCCACGCTACCCCTGAAAGTGGACTGAAAACTCTGCGCTGGCTGCCCAAAGATGAAGCATTTCACATGCCTCTAGTTTCTATCCCCCTACCTCTATTGGAAACCTTTAGGTTTCCCCTTAGAAACCTGTTGTTGTTAACCACTTTGCGATGGTCCCTGCTGAGACCTAGAAGGTGCACCTCCCTGAGACTGACCTCCTCAAGCACTAGACCCTGTTGTTAAACTGCTGCCAATCTGAACACCCATGTGGCCCACCAGTGCCATGGTTAGATTCTCCTCTACTAGAGGTGATTTATCCATTGCTATCTCCATGGTTTTGGGTTCGAAAACCCTCACACCTCTGATAAGATGAGAATTCAATCCCCTGATAAAGTGGTGAACCAACATCCCCTCATCGTCTCCTATCCCTGCAAACTACTTGAGCTCATAGAAGCATTGCTCATATTTCTCAGCTGACCAGGCTAATTGATGCAAAGCATGAAACTCATCACCTTGACCCTGATGCCAATTCTCGGATAAGAAACGATTTCTGAATCACTCTAGAAAAATCTCCCAAGACACTGATTTAATATCAATATGGAGCTTCTTCTCCTCCAACCTCCACCATGTGGATGTGAACCCTCACAGATGCATGATAGCGCACCGTGCTTTGGTATTGCTACTATAAGGATGCATAGAAAAGCACCTATCAAGGTTTATAAGCCAAGTCTCAGCTTCTAATCCAGTGCCTGCTCCATCATATAATGGTGGATGTGCCCTGAGTAGATCTCTAATATGCACCTTTGACTAAGATGGAACTTCCCTCTCACTAGGATTACCCTGAACCTCGACCTTCCTTTGACAAAGGAGCGCCAATGCTTCCTCAAGTGCCCTACGTGCAACCTCAATCGTTGGAGGATTTTGTTGTCCGTCACTGCCCCTTGGGGCATTCTGCGATGCCTGATGTTCTTCTTGATCTAGAAGAAGTGGAACATGAGGAGGAGAGTGATGTTGACTCCCATCATGACCGCCTACACGGCCACGTCCACACCCTCTACCTCTTTCGTGTCTGGGAGGCATAATCCTGCATAGACACACCAAGGTATTAGGCAAGGTACACAACTTAAAACCTATACAACTAAAAGCTTAATGGGTTCATCATAATACTAGAGTGCCCAGTGTTTAAACTCGGGCTATGATACCATGTGTAATTCCCTACCACGTAACCCTAGAGGAAGTTGCAATTAACAAATCAAAAACACTAATTTTTTTTGTTTAAGTACAATTAACATGCAAGTTCACTACCCAATGCCAACAACCTCTAAGGTTACGAGACTGCAATTACTTTAAAACCCAATCATACATTCAACTTAATTGAATCCATAATATTTATCTAATTAAGAAATTAAGAACGCATACATTCCATACATGATAAATTACATCATCACAATAATAGGTACAATATGATTTCATATAACAATAATTGAGAAGAAGATTACATCTCTCATTCCCCGAATGAGGTAAATCCAATAAGCATGATTACAAATTACAACTTCCACCTTGAAAATAAATGAGGGGTAATAAATTACAAGATCAACTGAAATGAATAAAAGCATAAAGTAATGTAACTAGATCCCACGGGCTCTCCAACTGGAAATCTCGTCAACATGAACAAGAAGAAACTCATTGGAGTAAGGTGCATGTTCCACCCAACCAAGTGGTACCCGAAGGCCCACCCCTCGTGCTAGGAGATAGTAACAAGGATTCCTATACAAGACCATCTACCTCTAGATGCAGGCTAAAACATAACTGAACTTAATCAAATACAAATACATCACTTAACACAATGGTTACAATGCTTCCAGAGTTGCCAGTATTGGCATGGTGTGGTGGTTTAAAGGTGGAATTTTTGTTCTTCCCACCAAGGTTCAAACCTCATTGGGGTGGTATTGTTGAATGATTGTATTCTGGTTCATAGCTTTGGTCAAAAGCGTTTACCCCTTGAATAATAAATAACAATGCTTCTAGATTTTATTAAACAATTGCATCATGGATATATACATACATATAGTTGACTTAGGAGAAGTGTCATCACAATGTTACATGGGTTATCCTGGTAAGTCTTCCTAGTTCCTGACCCCCATCTCGGGTTCTCCTAGAAACCTCTAATGACTTCTGACCCCTCATGCAAACCAATGTGGAATCAATTATCTCTCATAGAGACAAGATAACAATCTTTCCATTCCAAGCCTTCTCATCCCATCCCAAGTCTATACAAGCCCTTGCATCCATGAGCGAGGCACAATTAGTCTTATTAAGTGTTTGATACTACATATTCCTCTAATAAGTTTGTTTATGTTATCACTGGATTAACTAACTTACAATGAGTTACCCTGGCACCACTTTGTGTGTCGGCCCTCATTGCAAGCCACTCCTCTAAGATAACACATGGAACAACTCCACAACCCAAGGGTAAACTAGTGCAACTTAAGGATATTAAATCCCCATCCAAAACACAAAAAGTCATACATCCCCGTTTGTGATAACTGGGTAATAAACTGGATACAACTCTACGCACTACCCAAGGAAATTCAAAGGTTGACTAACATAATAAGGCAACCCCAATTAATTAAAAACTCCATCTGGAAGACTTATTAACCCTTACTAAACAATTTTCCCCAAAATGAACACTGAAGGAATTTACATTTTAAAAGAGCAAATAAACAGGAATTAAATCTACTTTGGATTTCCTAAATCCACTTCCTCTAATAACATTCAGTAATATATTGCTCAATGCAACTGATTTAATAATGTCTCTTTAAGACAAATGATGAAATTTAAACCAAATATTTAATTCCTTAATTGCTTGTAAATAATAATAAAATAAACATTTACTCCTTCGATTCAAAACATACTATTTCCAAATCATCTATTTCTTCTTTTCAAAATAAATCATTTAAAAGTCAATTAATTCATCCATTAAACACAATATCTGAAAATCAAATATTTGTTCTTTCAAAATATATATTATTTTAAAATAAGTCAATAATTCGACTAATAACATATTATTTTAAATCCCTCCAATTACATTTAAAACAAGCCATTATTTAAATCGGCAATTCAATATATACATTTAAATATTTAAATCCTCACCTAAATATATATATTTAACATCTTATATTCTTAAGATTTTCTAACCCCAATATAATAATAATATATATACATAAATATACATATAAATATATATTACTATATACTCATATATATACATATATATATTAATATATATATATATTAATATTATAAAATATAATATTAAATATTATAAAAATATTATAAAAAAAAAACGAATTTGAAATGAGTCAACCCACATTTTTTTGGGGAAGCACACAGGGTTATAGGGCTGCGTGTCAGACATAGGGTTGGGGGCGGCTGGCTTAACACAATCACACCCCATTAATATAAGTAACATTTATAGGGTGTTGTACCCTTTACACAATGAGCCCAAAGGGAGAAAAAGGAGCAAGACCATTAAACATCCATTTTTTTTATAGTAGCAGCATATGAGAGACATAGACATAGCCAAAAAATAGCAGAGACACAACACATCACAGACCCAACCACTAATTGTCTATACCCTCCCATTTCTTGACCAAGAGGCTTAACACATCTTCCTCAATCCAGTTGGGGCCTTCATCTATGGTGCTTTTTTCAATTTCCTCTTTGAACACATCCAAGAGAGTGATATTTGACCTATGAATCATCTTGATAGTGAACCGAGCTAGGCAATTTACTTTACGATTCAACTTAGCAACCTGCTCCTGTAGCACTATGAGCTTGTCCACCTTGTCTTCCTTTCTCTAGATCTCTGCATTAGCACCAGCCCTAGAATCCAAGCACTTGGTAGAGTCATCTCGAAGCATCTAGTTCAAATCAGATAAGTGACTTGGGTCTTCGATGGGTCTTTTATCTTTCCACTTCTTAGGAGCTTTAGTGCCTTCAATATTATTGCCAATATGAATTGAGTCACTAGATATGTCATCAACAGGGGTCTCCTTCTTATGTTTCGCCTACCTCTAGGACCTTCTCAAACTTGTCTATTTCATCCCCATCTCAAAGCTAGCACCCACTACCATATCACCTTCAAAATCTTTTTCCTTGACATATTTACCTTCCTTGGAGATTGAAAGAACCCTCAGAAGTTGAGGCACATTTTTCCCATTTTTTTTAGTTGCAAGTTTTCTGACCTTGTTGTGTTTCAGCTCACAAACCCCATCCACAACACTCAATTGGGCCAACCTGACCTCATTTTTATTTTTCTTTGGGGGAGGAGTGGCTAAAGTCTCAATACTAGGATCATCCTCAGGGATGGGGGATTTCCTCTTCAAGCCCTCCGAAACAGTAGGGGAAGGGTTAGCAAGGTTATTTTTTGGGGATTCTAATTCTTCAATGCGCACAACCAAGATGGGTTTGGGAAGGACCAGAGCCGAATGGAATTGGTCGAGCTTGTGGATAAGACCTTGATGTAGCGGTAAAGGAAGCAGAGAATCGGGGTTAAGAGTGGTAGTTTCCTAGGATTCTTTGATGGAACTTTCCAAAGAACATAGCAAAAAGAAAGGGAAGCTAAGCAAAATCTTATGCCTAAGATGATTTAACAATGGTAAGTGGTAGAAATAAAATAATTTGAATCTGCCATAAAATAATTAGAATCTACCCTCAAGAGTTACATATTTCATGATGGTAAGGCAAAATTTATCCCAAGGCTTAGGCAGTGCTTCATGATCAAAACCCGATTGTTTTTTCACTGGTTTCTCATTTCCCTTAAAGAACACATTCAGACTCACCAAGTCCTACATTTTAGTGTGTGTTTTATACTTCATTCCTTCACAAGAGAGGCCAATAGCCTTTCCAATCACCTCTTCATCAATGTCAAAATCAATGCCACCCATGGTGACTCATCAATCCTTAGAGGAAGTAGCAAACCGGGCCGAAAACATCTCGTCATACCCCACAAGATTCTCCATAAGTGGTGCTAACCCACCTTTCAAATAGATATGCCAAGCCAGAGGGTCCTAGTGAAAATCCTCACAATTTTTTAGCTCAGTTCTAACTCTATCTTTGTCCATCATGACCCACAACACATAATAGTCGAAAGAACACCACTTGAAAATAGAATGATTGCTAGAGAGAATACCGTTGCAATAAAATTTACAATGCCAACCGAGATGAAAATGCATAATAAAGGTAAAGTGCTGTTTACATGTGCCGATGTTCAATCCCGATGACAAACACCACACTGGCCCATAATCATCACAAAAAAACCCAAGATTAAAATAATTAAAAATAATAATGGGATCTGGATTTAAATCCCAAGAGCGAATGAACTTAAATGAGTTACACACTTCCTAGAGCCAAATGAATGTGGGGGGAATATTTTAAATGTTCAAGTACATCTAATAAAATCTAAGGTGAGTCAAAAGGTGCCTTAATTTGGAATTATTAAACAATATGGTGGAGTGCATCCTCTTACATGAACTCCCAAATATTTGAAAAGATGTGTTGTACCATTGACAAGGCAGCCTAAAATGGTTAGGGTCCCCACCAAAGATAATTAGAGGATAAAACCCCCCCGTAGCCACCCACTTGAGCCTAGCCACCATAATCACCAAAGATCGAACCAACCAATGATCTATCAAAGAATGCCACATGTACCTCAAAATGAATGATAGATTAATCATGATTAATAGAGTAATTCATTTGCTCCAAGAGGATTGACCTTTGAATAGACATCGATGAAACATCTATCTTTCTCCAACATTTGTTGATCTACCAAGTGGACCCCAAGTTGGCGAAGCCATCAACCACCTGGTTACCTTCCCAAAAGATATGACCTAGGTGATACCTTTCTAACTTAGAGATTAAAGTATTAATATCCAGTAGAATATTTGTTAAGTCCCAACCAAGCAGGAAACCCAAGTTGATAGAGTCTATCACCATTTTAGAATCCCCTTCAATCTCCAAATTCTTAATGCCTAGAGTGACATAAATCTCAATCCCCTTGAGCAGCGCATGAGACTCAACCACCATAGAAGAGTGAAAACCAATACCACCAGCATACCCAACAACCAAGTTTCCTTGACTATCTCTTATAAAACTGCCTATACTGGTTGAACCAGGGTTCCGCTTAGCCACCCTATCAAAATTCAATTTAAACTGACCCTCGATCAAAGGTTTCCAAACAGTGTTTTCCTAGAAACAGATTTGGAGTTTTCAAAGGCATCAATGCCAAACACTATTTTCCAAGATTTAGCCATCTTGATCTCCCAAGTAGCTGGGGCAGTATTCGGTGGTTTCCACTTGAGAAAGGAGATACTTTCAAAGATAAGTCTCAACCCACAACTGAACACATCCTCTAGACTCTTCTCAATGTCATGAAACACCTTGTTATTCCTTTCCTTCCAGATGCACCAACTAATAATTGGGGGAATTTGTCTCCAAATTTCCAAAGGAAGGGGGTGTCAAAAGGGATCATTCCACCCTTCCACAAATGAAACCAAATATTTATCCAAGGTCTACTATGTATCTAGTTTTTGGAAAAAAAAGGTCCCAAACACCAACAACAAATGGATAATGCAGAAGCATATGATCCACAATTTAGTTGTTGTCTTTGCACAACAATCACCTATTCAGGATTTGGAATCCAATCTTTCTTAGATTATCTTGGGTTAGGATCCTGTTGTGGCAGGTTGTCCACCAGAAGAAATTTGTTTTAGGAATCAAGTGATAGTTCCATACCTTCTTCCATAACTTACTTTGTAGGCCTTTATCCGACAACAAACTATAAGCCGTCCTGATAATCAATTCTCCCTTACTATCCAAGGCCCAAAAGATATATTCTTCAACAACCGATAAAGGAATTTTGTGCTAAGAGATTAAGACTTGTAAGGAAGAATCCAAACCTTGCAAGTTAGGAGAAAGAGGGCCACAAAAGCTAATATCTTTCTAGCACCTAGCACCCTACAAACCATGCATGTAATCACACACATTCCTACCAAAGAACCGAGAAGCAGGTTCCATCAAATTTTTGAACTCTGAACAGGCCAAGGGGGAGTCTAAGAGCTAGGAATATTCCTAGAAGCAGGTCTTATTTCCTTTTTCAATTTTCCATCTTAGACTAAACAACAAAAGCTTCTTCATTTTGCATATATTATTCCAGGCTAGAGACCCCTGAGGATGTTCATTCTCAATACATCTGATTAGGGGACAATTGACTAGGTATTTGGCTTTCATAATTCTGCACCAGTCCTTTTTATGTCTTAACTGGTCCCACCCAACTTTAGCAAGTAGAGCCTTGTTGGAAGCAAGTACTTTCCTGATGCCCAGCCCCCCCCAGTCGCGGAAGGAAAAATTTCTCCCAATTGACCAACGACATCTTTTTATCTTTAGTACCAAACCATAGAAAGACTCTTTGAATCTTCTCAAACTTCTCAACAATGTTACTGGGCATTTTGAACATTGATAGGAAATAAATAGGAATTCCTTGGAGGATAGTAGTGAGAAGTTGTAGCTTTCCCACATGGCTTAGAAGAGAACCTTTCCATCCAACAAGATTTCTCTAGAATCTTTCAAGAAAAAAATTCCAGAAGTTGAGAGTAACTTCCTTAACAGTAAGGGGAAGGCCAAGATAGACTGAAGGAAGAGTGACACTCACACAATCCTGCAGACCAGGAGTGCAGTGAAAGAAATAAATCATAATTTTATTGTAATTGATGCATTGACCAGAACAAGCTGCATAAAGATTGAGGAAACCTTTCCACTTCCTAGCTTCAATCATCGAAGATTTTCTAAAAATCATAATGCCATCCACAAATTATTGAATAGTAATAGGATCAAGGATGGAGGTCCATTTGACACCCTTGATGGAGTCCTTTGACAACATACACGCCACATTCCTGCTCAACTCTTCAGCCACCATAATGAATAAATAAGGGGATAGGGGGTCTCCCTGTCTAATTCCTCTCCCAACCTCAAAGAACCCTTGGGATAATCCATTGGCTAAAACTGAATTCTTCACCATGGAGACACATTCCATAATGATATTGATTATTTTTTGGTTGAGGCCAAACTTAACAAGAACTTTGAGGAGAAAGTTCCATAGGAATTTATCATACACTTCGGAGATGTCAAGCTTAAAATCCATGCTAGGGTTTTTACACCTATCCGTAGAGTGTAGAGTTTCATGAGTGGATAGAGAAACATCCAAAATATGTTGGCCAGGAACAAAAAAAAATTGACTGGATCCAATCATTTTCTCCAAAAGGGGTTTCAACCAGTTCATCAATATTTTAGAGAAAACCTTATAAGCAGTATTGCAAAGACTAATAGGATGGAAATCAAACATGGTTAGAGGGTCCTCAGATTTGGAGACCAAAGCTATGAATGTGTGGTTCATTTGTTTAAACAATTTTCCAGAGTTGAAAAAATCCATAGTAGCAAGGGTAAGGTCCTCCCCCACAATCTCCCAAAAGATTTGGAAAAAATTCGAGGGGAAACCATCGGGCCTAGGGGCTTTATAGGCACCCATACTAAACATAGTAAACCAAACCTCCTCGGAAGAAACCACTGTCATAATTGAATCATTATCCTCATGGGTTACAAGGGTAGGGAGAGGTTCTAATAGTAGATCAACCAACCCAGGGTCAGGAGCCTTCAAAGGAAGTGAGTAAGCATGCTTAAAGTGATTAGCAGCCAATAGACCAATCTATAAGGAATTACTAACTTCATCCCCAGCCTCATTTTTTATTTTTTTTATCTGATTCCTTTTTCTATATTTAAGAGCCAACACAATCACATTAGTAGGGACTTTGTTGATTGTATTCTTATTGCTAATTTTTTACAATCACATTATCATCATTTGGTAATCCTTATATAAGAAATTAAATTTATATTTGTATACACTAATAAGAGATTTTATTGTAGCATTTTCATCTTGGTACTCAATATTTGGTATTAGAGTTAATAGTTCCACATAGAGGAGGATGCATTTTTATTGAACTTTGAAGGTTTTTTGGTTGAAATGGAAGATTTTATATTATGAGGTTTTATAAAAAAAAATTAAGGATTGAAAACCATGGCTTCTACTTTGTATATGGATATTGAGAAATTCAATGGTACTAGCTACACATGTGGAGGTCAAAGATGAAAGATATAATTGAAGAAAGAGATCAATGGTTGCTTGTTTCAAAACAAAAGAATTCATCATATGTGTCTAATGAAGATTGGTTGAAACTAGAAAAGAATACATGAGGAACCACTCATCAATGTCTTATAGATTTTTCCTCTTGAATATTTTTAAATAGAATACCGCATTCAAGTTGTGGAAGATGATAGATGATAACTATTAAACCAAAATTATTAATAACAAGTTGTATCTCAAAAGATGGTTGTATCATTAAAAATGAAATATTGTAATTCTATTTTAGACCATTTCAATGTGTTTAATATAGTTTTAAGTAATCTTAATTTCATAGATGTTAAGTTAGAAGAAGAGGGAAAATACATCGTATTAATTTTATATTTACTTAATACTTGCGAAATATGTTTTTCTATTAGTGGTAGTGGTTTAGAGCCAAAAATGGATAATCTTATTGTACCACTTTTCTTTTAGAGGTGATGAGAAGGAAATCTATTAATGGAGGCTTGAAAGATGATTTGTGTGTATGAAGAAGGTCCAAAGAAAAAAGAGGGCCTAAAGGGGATAAGAAAAAAGATGGATCAATTTCTATAGGATGTTCTAAAACCCAAGGGAAGAGTAGAGTAAAATGTTGGAACTATGGAAATAAAGAAGATCATGAAGAGGAAATTTAGAAATAAGAAAGAGTTTAGATTCCTTCTTTAAAAATTCTTCTAACGATGGTGATAATTTTATGTTTTATTTATTTACACTAACACTATTAGTGATGATACTTGGTTGATTAATTATGTTACTCCTACAATAGAACCCTCATGAGGAGTGGTTTTTGCACACATTTATCTTATGATGGAGTTTTTTCTATGGGGACAATAGTACCATGTAGGTTGTCAAGAAGGGAAAGGTATTGTAGTTATGTTTTAGTGATGGAAGAGTTAAAACCCTTGATGATATTTCATATATTTCACTTGTGAGAAATTTACTTGCTATATCTAAGTAAAATTATTTTTGGGTGCATGTGACATTTTTAAAGTCTAGTTACAATTTGGTAAGAGGGAACTTTGTGGTTTCTAGGGGGTCTCAAATTGGGACCTTGCTTAGGATGAATGCCTCCACATTTTTTAATTATACCAATGTCACTAGAACTAAAAATGCATGTATGTTGTGACACCAATATTTGGGTCACATAGATGAAAAATATATTAAGACCATTCTTAATAAAAAATGTTTGATGGTTTTTTATTATTATATTAGAAAAATCATTTATGTGAGCATCATGTGTTTATAAAAAAATCCTATTGAAATCAATAGAGCTAAGAGATTTTAGAAATAATTCATTCAAATGTCTAGTCTAGTCAATGTGTGTTCTATGGAAAAATCTAATTATTATGTTACACTCAATGATGATGCTTCTAGATATGCCTATATTTATTTTATGCATTCAAAATCTGAATTTTTTATTGATTTTAAGAAATGTTGAACCAAATTGATTAAAAATTAAATAAATTATAATATAAAGTTGTTTAGATATGATAATGGTGGTGAATAGTTTTCTAGAGAATTTGATAAATTTTGTAATCATGTAGGTATTGTTTGGTAGAATACTAAACCTTACACTCCCTAAAATAGTGTGGTAGTAGAAATAATTTACCAAAAATTTATGGAAAGATCTAGAAGTATGCTAAGTGATATGCAACTATATTAGTGCTTTTGGGAAGATGTAAGTATTCTATTTTATTTGATTGATGCCTCCTTATTCAACTCTTGTTGATAAAATTTCTTATTAAATATGGATAGTTAAGAGGCCTTTAGTTTCAAATTTAAGGATATTTTGTTGTGAGGTTTATCTTCATGTTATTGAAGAAAAGTGATCTAAAATAGATCCAAAATCTAATTAATATATCTTCATTGGTTACAATGATAATGTTAATTCTTTTGAGCTCTATAATCCTCTAACTAAAAAAACTATGTTTATAGAGATGTGTTTTTTATGTATTTTAGAGCTTATTTAGATGAAGAACAACCAAATTCAAAAGGAAGAACAAAAATAGAAAAAATAGGAAGATACACATGAAAGAATAGTTAGATGGATTAATGGATGAAAAAGAAGATGAGGTTTTAGATGAGACTTTAGATTATTATGTGTATTATGAACACATAAAATAGTAATGGTTAGATCCAATTACTCTACCTCAAGGAGATACACAAGAAAATGAAATCTAGTTAATATGTATAACCAAAAAAATCTCAAAATTGTATACTTTCTTTGTTGAGTATTGAAAATAAACCTAGCTATTTTAGGGAGGATCTCTCTTCAAATGATAGTGAGTCTTGGATGCAAGAAATGTAGGAGGATATGATGGCCTTAAATACTTTTGACACTTAGGTTCTTGTTAGTTTTCTTGAGGGAACAAATCCTATTGGTTGTGAATGTGTGTACAAAAATAAATTTGATGCAAATGATCAGATAGAGTGGTAAAAGGATAGACTAGTGGCCAAGGAATAATCCCAGAGAGAGGGAGTTGGCTTTGGTGAAATTTTCTCTCCTATTGCTACTTTATCTTCTATTAGATTTATTTTATATATTGGTGTATCTTTTAATTTTAATATTGAGAAAATGGTTTGTTAAAATTATTTTCTTGCATGAGGATCTTGAGGAGAAGATTTAGATGTGACAACCTAATACTTTTGTTGTGAAAAGGAAAGAACGCTTTGTTTGAAAGTTAAAATGATCATTGTATGGTCTAAAATGGTCACCTAAGATGTACCAAAAGTTTGATGTCTTTGCATTAATTTTATTTTTTCTTAGGAGAGAGGAATATCACCAAGTGTTTATATTAATATTACCAATCATTAGACTCTACTCAATATCTTGTATATGGATGATATGTTGTCTATTGGTAACAACAAGGTGATGATTAAGGATATCAAAACTTAGATTTATAACACATTTTACATGAAGGAATTAGGGGTCCTGAAGTATATTATTAGGATGGAGATCAATATAGTAAGTATGTAGACACCATTTTATGAAAGTTTAGTATGCATGATTTTAAACTAGTGATTATTCTATTTATTGTTAGTACTAAGTCTAATTTAGAAATATTTCCTAAATCAGATGATGATTTTTATGGTATTTATAATGTGCTTCATTCAATTTCTATTGGTATATTTACGTAAGAAAGTTTTTAGCAGACTAAATATTTCTCAAGTAATGGGTGTTTTTAGTAGTTTCATGTCTAAACTTGCTAGAGAGTATTGGAATATTTTAAGAGGGTATTTATATACTTTCATGAAACTTTTTATTACTATTTGTGTTATTATGGTATTGATTATGTGGACAATTCATTAGACACACAAGGATTTTTCGATGTAGATTAGGCATGCAAATTGCATGGTCGAAGGTTTACTAGTGACTATGTGTTTTATTTTTTTGGTAATGTAGAAAGTTGGATGATTAAAATTAATTTCATGATTAATTTTTCCACCATTGAAGAAAAATATATGGCTAATATAAATGCCTCTAAGGAGAAAATTTGCTTACATATAATTAATATGTATTATTTTTTATTGTATAATTGTTAGAATTTGATGTGATAGTAAAAGTTCTATTATATGAGTAGGAATCCGATGTATCATGCTTGTACTAAGAATTTTGATATTAATATCAGATTACTAGAGATGATTGAGAATTGTAAGCTTTCTAGAGAAGGTTTACACTCTAGATAATGTTGTAGATTTACTTACAAAACCAATAACCATAGATAAATTATCTTGGTGCATAAAGGCCATGTGCCTTAATTCATATAATTTAATATAGTTATGTTTTTAATGTATAATATCAAGTGGGATAATGTTAGGATTAAGGTATCATTTACCTTGCAATCTTATGTATATTTTATGTATTTCAAACACTCTTAGAAAGTATCCTCGAAAGCCTAGGGTGTAAATGGAAAACACTTTGTAATTAATATTCCTTTGGAATATTTTCATTATTTTTTATATAAATTCATGAAGGAAAAATAACACAACAATGATGGTACAGTTGCCTATGGCCTCACTAAATACACTTTTTGAATTCTAGGTTCTAGTATCAAAGAGTGGAGAATATTTCTATGATGGATGAGATCCACATGATTTGGCCACTTCAAAATTAAGTGTTATAATTGAGGATATGAGCCATTAGGAGTTATGGAATTGAGGATCCCTTTACAATTATGTTTACTATTCAATGGGATAACTAGTTGCACCATGTGATGCTCATGTAAAGTCATTTATTTTTTTACTATTCATAGAAGATGATATCCAAGGTAAGTCTGGGGTTTTTTCATGATGCAATGGATTTGGTATCCATTGATTTGGTAAACCATTTATAGTTTTTTCCTCTCTCCATTCATATATATTGAGGGTATGAGATTAGTTTCATACCATTAATTTACAAGTACACAAGTGCTATCAAAGTGAAGAGAATATTAGTGTGTTGGATGTGTCTCTTTTTTGAATATTAATACATACTTTTCCTCTTTTTCATGGATATTTTCTATAAAATATTTACTCTATGTAAATCTTATGTTTTTTATTAGATAAGCAGGGAAGGGCCCTGATCCCATGGTTACAGCAGTAGACAAAAGGAAATAAAAAAAGGTGGGAAACAACACCACCAGCAAGCCAAAAAATATCAACAGTATTATCTCATAGGCCAACATTAACCATAGTAACCATAGACCAACCAGTACTAATAAAAACTAGTAAGATTCTAGAAGCATACTTAAATCTACGTAAACCATTAATTGAGTCCACAGTGTCCCAGGTGGTATTCCACCAAATCATAACCATAAAAACACAACAGTCTGAGAGATTAAAACAAAATGACAAAAAACTCTATGTAAATCATATGTTCATATAGTGTGTCAATTTAATTTTTATTATTCAATTTATTTAATCACATAATCATCATTTGGTAACTCTTGGATAAATAATTAAATTTCATATTTGTGACACATGTAAGATATTTTATCATAGTATTTTCACCTTGTTTCTCAACACAACTAATGCTACCAACATATAACGAGTTTGTGGATTTATGTAGGAATTAATTTTAAGTGGATATGAATTTTTTTAAGGAATTATAGGCTAGAATATTAAAATAAATTGATACGGTAAGCAAAATTTATAGGGTGTTGTACCCTTTACACATCGAGCCCCAAGGGCCAAAAAATATCAGGTCCAAGTTATCAAAAAAAGCTAGCCAAAAAATAAAAACAACAAAAAAATAGTACACCGACCACAGACTAATAGCAGACGCACCAAAACATAGACCAAATAATAGCTAACTGGAATTATCCCAGTTTTTAGATAGGAGGTCCATGACATCATCCCCGACCCACTCTTGATTCTCATTTGCATTATTTCCCTTCGGCTCATCTTTAATCACCGCAAACAGAGTGTTGGTGACGAAATGAACTAGCTTCACAGTGAAGCAGGTCAAGCCCCTAAATCTCTTATCTAGCTTGTCCATTCTTTCTTCAAGCACACAACGCTCCTCTCCTTCATCAATGGCCTTCAGTTCCTCAACATGCTCAACATCCAATGGGTGTGAAGACTGAGAGGCCAAGTTATCTTTCAACTCATTACTTCTGACAGGGATGGTGTGGGGTCCTTTCACATTTTCCTTCTCTTCCTCCTCGAACATCTCCTCCTCCTTGTAGTCTTTACTATCCGACTGCTCCTCCTCTGAGTCCACCACCACCTGTCTTTTTTTTTTTGTTTTTTTCCAATCTCTCAGACCTCCGAATAGTGGTCTCTCCGCCAATCATAACCATTGCCTCCACCACTGTGTCACCCTTTGAATCCTTCCCCACAACATTTTTTCCTCTACCATCTTTCGCCATAGGCTCCATTAATCCATTTTTGTCATCTTTTCCCTTTTTATTCAGTGTGGCTTTGTAAGCAGTTTTGGCCGAAGTAGCCTTGAGCTCACATAGACTAGTTGCCACACTCATCTAAGTGTTACCTGTGTTACCTTTGAATTTTTTAGCAGCATGCTTGGGTTTAGGATTATCAGTAGCACTCAAATGGGGTTTTTAGATGGGGCTTTTATTCTCAACAAGGGAGATGTTAGCAACAATGAGGGGTTCAACTTCCTCCACATGAACAACATAAATGGGCTTAGGTGGTCATAAAGTGACGTGGAAATGATAGAGTCTCATGATAAGCCCTTGGTGGAAAGGGAGAGGAGGGATATCTTTTGGATTAAGGCTAGCAGTTTCCTTGCATTTTTCCACCGAAATTTCCAAATCCATAAGCAGAAAGAAAAAAAAACTTAAAAGAACTTTGTGCCTTAGATTATTCAACAGAGGGAAGTGGTAGAAAATGTAGGTTTTAAATCTACCTTTGAGCATCAAGTATTTCATGAGGGCCAAACAAACTTGGTCCTAGGGTTGTGGAAGGGCCTCTCGTTTGAACCCTGACTGGTTGCAAACCGACGCCTCAATCCCCAAAAATAATGTGTTCATGTTGTCATTATCCTAGGTCCTAGTGTGTTTTAGATAATTTTTTCTCATGCATCCTAGTAGCCTGCACAATCACACATTTACCGACTTAAAATGATATTCCTCCTAGCGTCACTCTCTGGTCCTTCTAGGAATTGTAAAATTGCACGAATAGGTTAGGGTCATGACCCATGAGATTCTCCATAAGGGGAGCTAAGCCACCCTCGACACATATGTGCCAAACCAAAGGATTTTTTTAGAATTTACCGCAGTTATCAGGCTCAATCCACACATGATCATCACCCATGATTTCAACCTGCATAGAAGAAAACCAAAGAACTTGTAAAAGAAAAATGTTAGAGATACTAGGTAAGTGAAGGGATTTCTTCACATAATTGATATTTGGGAAAATGAAGCTACGTTGTTTAATCAAGGCAGTGTGCAAGTCACACGTGTGAAAATTAAAATCGCCTATCATAGTTTTAGCAATATCATAAAGGGGGATCTAAAGACGATTACGGATAGATAACCAAGATATGATGGAAGAGCGAGGTTCATTAGCCATGTTGTATTTCCACAAATAGCTAGGAAGAATGGCTGCTAGGCCAAATTTAGTAATAACAAGGTAAGCAGGTTTGGTATGCTGAATTAAATTAGTGGAGACAAAAGAGCCAAAAGAGAGCTTTCCCTCATAATGAGCCATCACATCAAAATTTAAAACCATGGGCTTGAGGATGAAATGATAATTTAACACAATCCCCATAAGGAGATATCACAAGGTATGACCCTTCAGATTCATGATTACGAAGTACATGTCATACTCCTTGTAAAGCCACCTTCATTTAGCACGTGATTAGCCCGTAAATTTGAATTTTTCCACTCGTAGGCCACCTAATCTTTAATGCCCATCCACCAAGCCCAAATTACAACCATGTGGACCCCATAAACAACCCCCATAATCAATAAATTTGAAGTCATCATAAAAAATGAAGGTTTTGTTCTTTCAAGATTAGGTCTTGAATTCTTGGCAGTAAGTTCCCCATATTTCTCCAACATTTAGAGCAATAAAAAAAGGTGTCAAAGTTAGCTAAGGCATCTGCCACTTGATTACCCTCCCTCTAAATGTGGGTAATTTTCCTTAACCATAGCTTAGATAAAAAGAGCCTTATATCCAAGAGAATATCCTTCATACTCCATCCAAGTAGTCTACCAAAGTTCACGGCATCGGTAATGGATCTAGAGTCACCTTCAATGTGAAGGTTCTCTATCCCTAGAGAAGCAGCGCACATGCTTCCACAATCAAAGAATATTGGAAGCCAATACCCCTAGCATAACCTGCCACAAGATTACCTTTGGAATCTCTAATCACACCTCCTATACTTGTTATGCCCGGTTTTCCTTTTGCAACCCCATCAAAATTGAGTTTAAACCATCCTCTATCCGAAGGTTCCAAAATGGTGTTACTCCTAGCCAGAGATCTAGAGTTGTCAAAAGAGCTTGCATCCAACTTCTGATGCCAAGCCTTCGCCATTCTAATTTCACATTCAGTGGGTCCCTTCTCTGGAATTTTCCGATTGAAGATGGAGATGTTTTTGTCAATAAGGTGGGCACCAATACCAAATACCTCCCTAGAACCCATCTCAATATTCCTGAATATCCTTTTGTTCCTTTCCTTCCATAAACACCAACAAATAATGGGGGGGACCTGGTTCCAAATTTCTCCAGGCAAGGGGTGAATATAAGGACCACACCAGCCCAAAATAAAATATTTGATATCCTTACAAATGGTCCAAAGAATACCCAATATTTCAAAATCCAATCCCCAAACTTCATAAACAAACAAGCAGTGTAACAGTAGGTGGTCAATAGTTTCCTCATAGCATTTACATAATAAACATCCACTGGGGATATGAAATCCTCTTCTCCTCAAATTGTCCTAAGTAAGGATCTTGTTATGACAAGCGGTCCACCAGAAGAAATTAACTTTTGGGATCATATGGTGGTTCTAGACCTTCTTCCAAGGATCAACCACAACACTCTAGTTTGTCAACAAATTGTATGCCGATTTGATAGACATATCACCCTATTTGTCAAAGGTCCAGAAAAATTCATCTCCCAAGTAGGATGAGAGAAGCCTAGTAAGAGAAAGTAAATCCTAGAGAGACTTAGCCAGGCAACAAAGATCCTAGGAAAAGGGGCAGCAAAGGGCTAAATAATTCCACACCCTAGCCCTAGGAGTCCCAAGAACATAGTCCCTAATGTATATACCGAAGAACCTCTGGGGCAACATCATGAGATTCCTAAAAACAAAACTTTCCAAAGGGGTGTCTAGTAACCAAGGATCTTCCTAGAACCTGATCTTATTACCATTTCCTATCTTCCATATTATCCCACTTCTAAGAAGACTCTGTGTCTTGCAAATGCTCCTCCAGGCTAAAGAACCCCGAGGATGAGCCTTAGAAAGGCAACTGACCAAAGGCTCATTCTGAAGATATTTAGAATTCATGATTTTGCACCAATCCTTAGTGTTCCTTATTTGATCCCAGCCCACCTTGACCATCAAAGCCTTGTTAGTGTTGGCTATATCCCTGATCCCAAGACCACCATAATTTTTGGGCTGATAGACCTTTTCCCATTTTACCAGGGCAAATTTCTTCTTATCCTCAATCCTAGACCAAAGGAAATTCCTTAGAATTTTTTCAAATTTCTCAACAATATACCTAGGTATCTTGAAAATAGAGAGGAAGTAAATTGGTATACCTTGAAGAGTATCAAAAAGAAGTTGGAGCTTCCCGACGTGGCTAAGAATGGAACCTTTCCATCCAACAAGTTTCCTTTCAATTCTTTCAAGCATTGAGTTCCAAAAGTCAAGGGTGACTTCCTTGATAGTGAGAGGGAGCCCAAGGTAAACTGAAGGAAGAGTCCCACTCAAGCAACCCAGAACCGTAGTCACCCTAGCTTGTAGGTTAGGAGTTTTTTTAAAGAAGTAAATCATTCTTTTGTTGTAGTTAATGCATTGACCAGAGTAGGCAGCGTAGTTGTTTAGACAATTTTTCCATTTTCTAGCTTCAACCACAGAGGCTTTCCCAAAAAGGAAGGTGTCATCCACAAATTGTTGTATCACAACCGAGTCCAAAGAAGAGGTAGCTTTTATTCCCTTTATAGAGCCCTCCAATAGCAGACTAGAAAATTTCCTACTCAACACATCTGTTATCATGATAAATAAATAGGGTGAGAGGGGATCACCCTTCCTGATCCCTCTACTAGCAGAGAAGAACCCAAAGAGGGCCCCATTGACCAGAACAAAGTACTTAACCATAGTAACACATTCCATTATGAGTTTGACCATAGACTTTGAACCCAAACTTGGTCAAGACTTTAGGGATGAATTCCTAGATAACCTTGTCATAGGCTTTTGAAATATCCAATTTGAGGGTCATCCCCACATAGTTACATCTGTCCATGGAATGGAGGAGCTCATGGGTGGTCACAATAGTATCAATAATATGATGACTAGGAACAAACCCTTTTTGGGTGGGGCTAATGAGTTTTTCAAGAAGAGGTTTGATTCGGTTCACCAAAATCTTGGAGAGGATTTTCTAATAGGTATTTCATAGGCTAATAGGTCAAAAATTAGACATGGATTGAGGATCACCAATCTTAGGGATTAGAGCAATGAAGGTGTGGTTCAATTTTTTGAGAATTTTACTAGTTTTGAAGAAATCACGAGCAGCCAAAACAAGGTCCTCACCCATAATCTCCCAGAATAAAAGAAAGCAGGGGGAAAACCATCGAGGCCCAAAGCTTTGAATGCCCCCATACTAAACGTATCCAACCGAACCTCCTCAGGAGTAACAACACTAAGAATCCCAAGATTATAATTTTGGATGATGATGGTCAGTAGGCGGTTTAACAACAGATTATCCATGGCTAGGTTGGGCGCCTCAGCAAGAACTCAGTAGGCATAGATATCACCTCACCCCTCATATTAGTTAGTTTAGCAATTTGATTCCTTTTCTTATGTTTGAAAGCCGACATGTGAAAAAAGGAGGTATTCTTGTTTCCCTCTTTCAGCCATTGGACCCTAGATTTCTATTTCCAAAATATTTCCTCTTTCCTGGGGATTTTTTTCCCACTCCTTCCTATTTTCAAATTCTTTATTGTGATTTTGCTGACTGTCATCCCCTTCCTCCATTTTCCTTTGTAGTATTTTCAATTTTTCTTCTATAATCTGTTTCTTTTAGAAAACATCACCAAAAACATGCTTGTTCCAACCTTTTATCATGCATTTGATATGTTTAAGTTTGAAGAAGATCCTAAACATGGGGGATCCACGAATAGGGATGTTCCACCATTCAACAATTTTATTCTTGAAATCAAGATGGGAATTCCACATTATCTCGAATCAGAACAAGACATAACCCACAACAGATCAGTCATTGGAGGTCAGCAATAGAGGATTATGGTCGGACACCATTCTAGGTAGGGCTCTGATATTAGCACTCAGCAGGCTAGTCCAGTGATAGGAATAGAGGAACCAATCCAACCGAACTTGTATCAAATTTTCACCCAAACACTTGTTGGACCAAGTAAAGGCTTGGCCAAAAAGATCAATGTCAACCAGGCCAGAAGAGCTCAAAAAGTTAGCCAGGTCAGACATGTTATCCAAGTAATCTACTATACCACCACTTTTCTCTGAAGGATATAGAGGAGAGTTGAAATCCCCAGCCACCATCCAACGAGAGTCAATATTGTTTTTAATCCAATCAACAAGATCCTGCCATAAAGCACTCCTAGCATTCCTCTTATTAGGAGCATAAACATTGATTAGGGACCAAGTTCCACCTGGGTAGGAGAAAGATACTCCCAGGCTGCTCTTGTAGTGGAAAATTTTAGAACCCATAAACCTAGAGGGGTTCCAAAGTACTGCAAGCCCACCCGACACCCCACCAGCATCATCATAGAAGGAAGACGCACCGGGCCAAATAAACTTAGCAATCTTATCAAAACTTGTCTTTTTCATCTTGGTTTCTTGTAGTAGGCACACATCAATTTTATGTTCAAGAACATAGTTCTTTAGAGAAAGCTTCTCGTGGGAGCTGTTGATCCCTTGAACATTCCAAGACATGACCTTCATTTCTAAATTTTCTTAGAGGACTGTCCAATGTCCTCTGTTTACCTAAGGCAATCTCATTTTTAGTCTCTCTCAACCTAGTATGTCTTTGGCTGGGTCTGCCTAGTTTAGAATCTCCTCCCACATCTGCCTTATTTTTCCTCCCTCTCTTCTTCAGGGTTGTCTAGTTCTCTTCCTCTGTGGATTTCTCCAGCAACAAGTCCTTTGTATTCTCTATAGATTCATCTACAACTCCATTACTCTCATCTTCCCATATCTCACCTTCTTCACCCATTGTTTCACTTGTCCCAACAAAACCCACCACTAGTAGGGGGGCAGCAGTAACCTCATCCAAGCCTGAAATGAGGCCAAGGGTCGTGTTCATAATCTCATGGGTATTTTCAACAAACTCATTTAGAGTTAGAGAGGCAAGACTCACTATGGGATCCACTAGGCCAGTAGGGGAATCACCAAAGGAAGGTGAAACACTCAGAGACTTGGCCAGAGGGACACCATCCTTTGGTAAATTATTCTCCACAGGAGGCCTGTGACTACCCACAGTAATACCCGAGTTAGGCTCTCGATTAAACAAATATTTACAGTCAAAGATAAGGTGGCCAAATTTAGCACACTTCTGACAATAAACAACAACATTTTCATAGCACACTGGTTGGTTCCAGTTGCCAAACTAAGAACATAGCTTAATTAAGTTAGGAAGAGTCTTGTCCACATAGATATTCACATACAAATGAGTGAAGACTAACCTGGATTTCGATTTGGTGATGGAATATGAAGTGATAAATTGTCCCATAGAGTCCCCAATGCTCTTAAAGATGGCTTCATTCCAATATTCTAAAGGTAATCTAGGTAGCTGAACCCAGATTGGGGCCCATTTATTTAGATCCATAGCAAGGTCGAACCCCGATTTCCATCGACATAAAGCCAAGCTATGCTTCCCATACACCCAGGGCCCAGAGGATAGGATCATCACCAAATCCTCTGAAGCCGTAAACTTGAAGAGGAAGAGGCCACTTGCCATAGCACAGATCTCCACACTCCCCTTGAGGTGCCATTTAGCAGCAGCCCACTTTTGAACCATATCCACAAAAGGATGAAAGGACAAGAAATGACCCAAAACTGCATTCTCCATGGAGGTGAGAATCCTATCACTGACAGAATCTGAAATCTCAAAATCCATCCTAGAAGCAGTAAATTCCTTAGAAAGAGAATGAACATGATAAGAGTTATGTTTTCCATTGGTCAACACATCCTCCCAACCTAAAGTTTCCAGAAGAATCTTCACCACCGACATAATTTCAGCAGATACGACCAAAATCACAAGTGTCTCTGAAAGAATCGAAGACAAAGGCGTTGACCCATCAGAAGTGGCCCTCGAGGGACACGAGTCTACATGTGATAAGGAGAGGCTTAGGTTAGGAGGGGACAGAGGGGGACCGTGGGGTACCCCCAGGGTAGAATCCACCATGCGTGTAGGAAGTTCAAAACGCAAGGGAGAGGGAAGCGGGATAAAATTGTTGTTAGAATATTAAATGTTAGAATCACTAAGGCTTTTCAAAAATATCCATCTCATGTTAGAGTGAAATATTCTAATAGGAACATTGATAAACTTCAAGATTTTGTTAGAAATACATTTCACATCTAGGAATCAAATGATAATTTTAAAAGGAAAGAATGGATATATATTGGAAAGGAAGTCTAATATAATTTAAATTTAACAAATAATGTTTGGTTTAATTTGATTTATTATAATATATAGAAATATACAATGATGTTCCATAGAGCAGATAAATAGAAAAATTGTATTGATCTTAAAATTATATCAGATAAATTTAATTAATAGTGTTAAAAAATAAGTGTGCCAATCACCCTAATAAATAGAAAACTAAATCCAAATATTCATGTTATTAATATTTTTTTTCATAATTGGAAAATTGTATTTGGTGGATTAATCTATTTAAAATAAACAGGGAATGTTACAAAGATATAACATTAGTTTTTTAGAAAACTAAGATACCATACATGATTGCATGTCATAAAATAGGAAATAAACTTTGGGCTTATGACCATGGACCATACAAAATTTAATGGCATGTGTTTACTAATTTTAAAAATATAAAAATGTATGTATAATATCAATCATGGATAAAATGTAAAGCATAATTATATTTATCGTATGCATTCTCTAAAAAAATTAAGAATTAATTTTTTTGTAAAGGTATATTAAGTTGAGACCAAGGATTGTATCTTAATATAGATGAATTTGATCCAAATAGAAAGACAATTCTCCAAATTCCACTAAAGAGTGTGCACATATATACTTTTTATGATTTTGTGGGGATAATTAATAAACTTATTAATTTACCAATTTTATTTTTATACAATAAGATTCCAAAAAAAGATGTAGAAAAGGAGCTTATATTAATGTTCCATCAAATCCATCAATGAGGAGTGATAAGGCTTGGTATTTTATTAAAAATTTAGAGTATCAAATAAGTAGAAGTGATGAATGGGAAACACATAACTATCTCATCAATATAAAGGGTGGTCAAAAATGAAAATTGTTCTTCTTACTTGAGGAGAAAAAACACACGGAGTTTACTCTAATATTTTCTCCCTTTAATGAACATGGAAAGATTCATTGAAGGTGATGATAAACACTCTACTAAATTTGTAACAAAGTTTACAAAATATTTTATTCTAGTATGGGATGACAACAAAAATCACTCGTGACATCATAAGAATTCACATGATCTTTAATTTAATAAAGTGTGTTGTGTGTAATTTGTATTATTTGAACTAACTTTTTTTAATATTCTCTATGAACATAGTCCTTGGTTTATAGTATAAAATATTTTACATTTGGAATAAAAAGGTCTAGAGAGTCTAATAAGCTGGAAATGGCTACTTGTCACAGGTCTACTCAACACTATGGAGGATAAGTACCATCTCACATATTTATATGAGTAATTAGTTATGTAGATGTATATTTTATAGAATTAAAAAATATATATATAAATATCAATAATATTAATTTTACTATAAGAGAAGCTAGTACAAGATGAAAGAAAATAACGAGAGATAATATTATCTCAATACTGTTTATAAAATTAAGTTCTTATAAATTGAGACAATATGAAATATAGTTTGACATGCTAATTTAAAAAACAAAAAAATAGTATAACGATTTGATAAATTATCAAAATTAGATACTTCATGCAATAAACAAGGATCGTATATAAATACATATTTGCAACTAATATTACTCTTGATTTTATTGAACATTCATTTATTTAGGAAGTTAAATTTAATAATGATATAATTATATTTTTTATTTCTAAACTTTATATATAATTTTATATATTAAAATAATATAGTAGTGTTATAAAAATGTTTAATGTGTGTTATTGCTTTTGCAATACACCTAAATTTCTTAGAGAGAAATTGGGAATCCCCTTTTCTAAATGATGACTTTAGAACCTTTTACCTTTGATTTCATATATATAGGATCATGTGTACCGTTACCTTCCTAGGTTAATAATATTAATTTATATATCTAAAATATTTACAAATATTGTTATGATATTTTGATATTTGTAAAGATTTTTTTATCAAGTTTTCAATTGATTTTTCACATTTCACATTAAGTTGCAATGAGTACAAATCTATGTTGTGGTTGGTTTATATATGTTATTATAGATATGATGAGGTCTACACCGCCCAAACCACACAAAACACAACAATAGATACCAACATAGAAGATGCGAGACAAAAAATAACCCACTTTCAATTATTTTCAAAAACATGAAATTATAGATTCAAAACATACATGCTATAGCCTCATGGGCTTGATTCATTACAACAAAATCAACTCTAAAAGAAAAGCTATTATTCAGAGCCACAATCTGCACTAATGGAGCCACCTTCTACAACCCCCACTTAACCCTTTTATTTTACCCAATAACCGCCCTAGAATGTTCTAGAAAGTTCAACTTTCCCTTTTTGTTTTGGTGCAAAAAGTCTCACTGTTTGATTTTTGGCCTACGAAGAAATTTTTAATGAAATTCACTTTTTAGAGTACCAACTTCACAGGGCCAATAATTTTGATCCAGGTGTCCAATTTTCTATTATTGTATATCGTTGGAAAGCTCTCAACGATATCTACAACACATGAAGCCACCATAGGTCGGTTTGACCACTTTTCAAGTTGTTTTGGGGCATCTAAAGTTTTATATTTGAATTTGAAGTTGCATTGGATAAATTTCCCGGGACAAAAACTTAATTGCTTCCAAACCATTCAAGGTATTGAGGTGATTATTTCGTGACCATAAATGTTTTTCAGCTTTGCTCCTTCAGGTAAATTTTTAGGTCCATACGAGCCCGTTTAGACTGACTTAATAAAAATAGTAAGTGACTGTTTTTTGCTATTTTTGACTCGTGACTATCTTATGCCCCTTAAGTGCCATCATAGAACTCAAAAAAACCAAATAAAATAAAATAAAACATTTTTTTGGGTGATGCAATATTTCCCTGCACCGTTGGATGCTCTTGCATCAAGATATCAAATCTACATTTTAATTTGAAAATTAGTATGGATGTATATAATCCATGCTTTATGACTCTCTATTCATAAATATATTATCCCTATGTTGAACCACTTTTTCTATTATGTATTTAGTGGTCCAATTTGAATCTTTTTCTTAATATATCTCATCCTACTTTAAAATTCATGTTTTTATATACTTAATTTCCCTTTGTTTAAATCCATTTCTTTGCACAACCTTGGATTTGGTTTCAAATTGCTTATTTATAAACAAAATAGCTACTTATAGTAAAGTTTTCTCTTTGAAATTTGAAATCTACCTTATATCGAAGCTTCTCAACTTTTTCCTATTTCATGGTTGAAACACCTTTTTCTACTTCTTGTGCACATAGGTTTTATTTTAGTGGTGAGATATTCAAGTTTATATCCTATTCTTTTCTTTAATTTTTAGATAGGACATGCATCACTATTGAGGATAACTTATTGACTTGTGTATTCAATTTCTATCGATTGATCTCCATGTCTTTTTCCTTACCATAAAATTTGGTTTCAATTGAATGCCAGGCTCTTTCTTAAGATTTATATTTTTCACTCTAATTCAAAAATAACTTATAATACCTAATTTCCAATAACTTTAGCTATTTAAAATAGCATTAAACGTGAGTGAGAACTATTCTTGGAACCTTGGATACTAGTATAGCTAGTATTCCTTACCCCAATTAATAGTTGGAATACCTTATTTCTATGATCCTTCTAAATTTCATATTGTTAATCATCTTAATATAATGGGTGAATGAATCACCTTTTTCTTTATTTCCCATTGAATGACCCATCACCATAGTTAAAAATATATCATATGAAGAATTAGTTTATTTATTAAGTGAACCACTAAATTATATAATCAACCAATGCAGTTGAGTCTTTAATTGTGATAAAATATGGTCATAACATTGTTTGAAGATATGAATGTGTCATGTTATAATTAGATGAGAGAAGAAATGAATTTGATTAAAATCACATAGATTAACCCTTTGTTTATTCCCCCATCATTTGATCTTTGATAGATTTTATTAGACCATTGATCACATCCCTCTTTAATAGCTAGGTTTTGTAAGAAATGCACATGGGGGCTCAGTTAAGTCTACTTGAACTAGTTCTCAACACTTTATTGGTGAGATATTCAAATATGGCTACCCATTTGTTGTCACAATTTAGGAGAAAACCAAATGGTTACATGTACCCATTGGTGAAACATTGAGTTAGGCCCTATGCTGAATTTATTTAAGTGGGAAAGTAGTACATTTTTAAAGGGATACATGTTACAATTTAGTTTAAATATGCAAAATGGTAGAATTGGATGAAATTAGATATTTTTCTCTCCGCATGGGAAAATTTTAAAGTGATAAATAATTTTTAAAGAATCTATGTGGAACAACATGATTGATCCATAAAAATGAAAAAAAAGGCAGCACAACTTTATTAAGCCAATTTTTATCATTTCATTGATTTTGAACCCACTCATTCTCCACCATGGAACTCTATCAATTTTAGTTGATGAACAAACATAAGGCCGCCACCTTCTTATTACATGTTGTGGTGTATTATCACAAGAAAGACATATAGAGTTGATCTTGCCACCTATCCCACTTTAAACAATCATGTTATCTTGTTGAGTTGTCACATAATTAAGCACTCAAATAGCTCTAATGACCTATCCTAGGTCTAAAGATTAATTAAATCTTGTTTTGAAGTAAAAATATCTAATTTTAAAGTTTAATGAGGATGTTTATGAGCTGAACCATGAATTACTGAACCTTTGGACACCAAGGTTTATATGTTTAGGAAACAATTCTCAACCTTGCATCCTAATGTTAAGAACAAAAAATGTAGATTTTGGTTATGGGTTTGTGCAAGATCATGGGGGGCCAAATAGTGGCGATGCAACAAAAATATAGAAATATAGAGAATTAAATAGAGAATTATAACTTTACATTGATCTGGATCCCTCTAAGACCCTAAAGTTAAAAAAATGATAAGATCAATAAGCTTCCTTGACCAAAGTTATGGCCTCCACAAGTTAGGCTACCCACATCAAAGATGTAAGAAATTTATGATGCATAAGAGATATAAGAGAGATTTACATAATAACAAAAATATGGTGTATGTTATGACATGCCACATTGAGCTATATTTGAATGGAGATAATGGATCCAAATGAAGCTCCATAGTTGGTGATTGGATTATGATGATATTATAATACATGTAGATAATACACTATTTTTAGTTTGTGGACTTGTCTTGGGATTTGGGCATTAGATTTTTCCTAATGATTTGGGTGCTAGATTTTGACTAAGGATTTGGGTGCTAAATTTTGGATGGTTTTAGTTTTTGATTTACTAATTACCATATAATTTTTTCATGTATTACCTCTCCTATTTATTAGGTGCTTGAGATGGACATTTCACAGTTTAGTTTTGCATGTATTATTATATTTATTAGCAAGGTACAGGGCAGAGAGTAAAAGATACCCACAACTTACCACATAGGACATATGAAACCTCAAGTTGACAAAGAAGATAGAGTAAGGGGTACTCTATAAGGGTCACATCTCTATAAGAGACAAATCATCGATATATGTATGTAATAGATAATAGATTAGGAGGGAATCGTAGGTAAAGATATATATTGTAGAGAAGGGAGATTCACTACTCACGAGTCTCTTGCTTTCCAAGAGAATCCCAAGGAATGAACTACCCTAAACTACCTTGGATTTTGATTAATTGAACTAGAAGGAAGAATGAAGAAATTATAAAGAATAGCCCAAAGGTAGAATATCAAATAAAGTGATTAGACAGATTGCCCTAGACTAAAAGAGTAGGATACTAGATCTTTGTAACAAAAGTAATGAATTTCAACCAGAGGATGACAATGCAGGAGTAGGATGCCAATGCGATGCTTTGGGATCCTAGAGGTGCGGTGGCATCCTAAACGGACAGAGTGCTAAACCTCCATATAAAAATGTCATAGACCTACTAACTAGCTCAAACCTAAGGTCCATTTATCTAACTAGATTGAAAAAAACCAAGAAATGCTAGAAATACACAAGGAAAATGGAGATCCAACTTACAGAGGGTCCTCCTTTTGAGATATTCCTCCAAGCTTCGCTCGGATAACCTGCACACAAGACAAATGAGGAAAAATGTTGGGGATTTTTTTGGGCTTTCCGTAGTCAAATAGTTTATCTATTTGTAAATAAACAAGAAGCAAGAGAGTGTTACCAATAGTTTGCAACCCCCTCTTGACTTAACGGACACACCATTGATTGCTTGCAAGAGAGATTTGGTTGTTGGAGATACCTCGGTCTAGAAGGGCTTCATCATAGAAGAAATATTAAGAAGAGAAGAGAAAGAGTGTAGAGGCAGAGTGAGAGAATAAAGTGTTAGAATCTAAGAACTTACAAAATGAGAGAAAATTAATGAGTTTTATGTTATTGCATGGGCGGGAGGAGCTGTTACTCTTAGATTTTGATTGTAGGGACATGTGTCACAAGCCAAATATTCCAAGATTTTTTTTTGAGCTCAAACAAATGTAGGGATGATAGCACTCTACGTGGACATCCACACATCGTGCAGGTGTCTAGCTCATCTTTTTTTGAGAAACGAGGTGGTGAACTATTGTCAATTCATCATTGTTCCCTATGGAGTTGAAATCGCAAAATTTTGACCCATAAGGTTCTCATGTCAGAAATGTGACTAGGTGCAATAAATGTGGGGTCAAATATGTAAATGTGAAATTTCCCCTAGGGTGCAATTTTATGACATTACATTTTTCCCTCACTTTAGTGGGATAGATTTTAGGGGAAAAAATAGCCACTTTAAAGTAGAAAAGAGATCACATAGAACAAACACAAAAAAATTATGAATTTGCATGCCAAAGGGATACTATATAGGTTGTAGAGGTTGAGCAAGTAGGTATTGATGATGCCCTCAATGATTGAACTCGCTAAAAATTATAGCATTTGACATGAGATATTACACGAATTTTTTCTTTTGCAAAATTCAAATTTTAGGTCAGATCAAAAATTAGAAGAAGCTACCAAGGTGAGAAGAATTCTCAAGAAAAATTCAGTGATTCAAAAGAAAAATATGATGAAGAAGTGAGTATATGTCCCCTCCTTATTTCTCCCCTAGCTTGGTGGGATAAAATAAAGAAAAATGATGAGACCATGACCACTAGAAAAAACTTTCCCCAAGGGGCCTATATGTACCTAGGTGGGCCCTTGTAAGGTTTATTTTCACTATTCATTATGAGAATTTTGTTGACTTTTGTGAGAGAAAAGATAGAAAAATGCCATGTAGATGAGACTATGAAGAGCCCAAGATTGACCAACTATGATAGGAAGTTTTTGAGGGCCATAAGGTTGCCCAGGTGAGTCCTAAAACTTTGATCCTTGTGCATTTTTAATAATTTTTTTGTAGTTTCTTGCACATAGAGGAGCACATGTGTCCTAGCAGCGTGAATGCATCTTTCTGGTGCACTAGCATCTCGCCTATGCATTGGAGGCCTTCGGCCATGTTGGATTCTGCCTTGTGTGTTGGTTTCCAACCAACTATCAATGGTAGACCTTGAACACTAACGTGGTGCACATACATCTACGTGGCATGCCTATGTCTCAAAGGCTAACTTAGATAATTTTTTGATGTAGAAGATATAATTTTTTAGGTAAATGGTTTTGACTTAAATCTTTGTTCCATTTTTGTAGGATTATCCAGAGATCAGAGAGATTCTTGATGGATGAGTGTGATAAATGATACGCAATCAATTGCAACACATGTCTATGAAGGAGTAGGGACATCTTTGACAAGTCAACCTCTAGTATGTGTACACCATGCCAGAGATGTTTCATGACCGCATTCTAATGGCATTGATGGAGCGGTGGGATGTGACCACCTCAACATTCCAGCTGTCGATAGATGAGATGACCATCACCCTAGAGGATGTATATCAAATCACCGATCTACCCATCCGCAGACAACATGTGACTCTAGAATACATGTGCTCTACCTGAGTGAGCCGAGGGCATCTAGTACTTCTTAGAGCTCAAGGATGGTGGTGATGGGACCAACCACATCTACATAAACTAATTTGAGAAAGGAAGTGTAGTGGTCCCCTTGTATAGAGGGTGATAGTTGTCATAGTGTCCATGTGGGTCACCATGAATGGGTGAGGCTCTCACCTTCATGAGGACCTCTTCCATACCATCAAGGTGATGGAGTAGGACCAAAAAATATTTATGTGGGTCCACAACATGCTCGCGTACCTGTACCATGAGATAGGTAGGTTTATCCACTACGAGTATGCAAGCCTCACCACATGCACCCTGCTACAGGTGTGGGATTTTTCTCATATTACATGCACTCAACCAATTGGGTATCCCCGAGTGAGGGACTATATAGTTCCCATGGCTCACTGGTATGAGCTCGTACAATAGTGGAGGCATGGGGAACTCCAGTTTTGGTGTTTACAGTTTGACACCTTGTAGGTCGACCAGATTTGATGGTGGCCATATAGAGATTTCAATGGGTAGAAGAACATAGGTATCTATGGAACCTGTAGCATGACCATTTTTTGTTAGGTTGTACTAACTATATTATTATGTCCTCCTATTGACATAGGTTTATGAGATAGTTTTTCATTATACAGACCAACCTACGAGTTGTCCCATCTTACACATGGGTTGTTAGGAGCACTACAAGGTTGAGCAATCATCAACATCCAACCATTGTTGAAATCGTCCCATCAAACGATGAGGTGGATGACTGGGATCAACCTCTGATACATATTTTGGATGACATAGGAATCACTCACAACTTTAGGATCTGATGAATTTTGCATCAACCTGCCCCTTTTTTCCCAATGGATGCCCCAGGGGAGATCTTAGTGTACAAGATGAGTTGGTGCTAGTGATAATAGGATGGGAAAAGTTGAGAGAAACAACAATAGAGTGAGGAGGTGGGAACAATGGTAATGAGGCTGAGGTGGAAATGAAGGTTGTCATCTCCTTCATCCGCCATCCTAGTCTAAGTGGTGATGTCAATAGCATCCATAAGCCTAGTGGTGGCCTCAATAGTAGTATGACATGGGAGGCACATGACCCAACATCACTCCTCCCCTTGACCCGCACTAATAGTCTATGGACCCAATTACAAGAGGTGTTTATTCCATTTATTTTCAGTAATTTTAGTGTCATCTTATGTATATGCTCATTTTTTGGTTTATGTATATATATATATATATCATACAATACTAATGAGTCCACTCTCTTTGTGGTTGTAGTGGACACACTGGGGTGGAATGCACTCATTGTGCAGTACATATCAAGGTGCCCTCCACCATGCCAATCCAAGGGAACTTCCTATAGGCCTATAGGTTAGCTTCAATGGGGTGGAATGCCCATCTCTTTGAGTTGGTTACATGCCTTAGGATAACATAAAAGGAGGTGTGGGTAGAGGTTTTCAAGGGACTGTCGATGCTACTACTATCGTGGGATAGAGAAATCAATTATCAGCTAGGCTATAGACTACACTCTATGAGAGAGATGAGGCAAGGATGAGTATTGAGAGTGCTATGGAGGTACGCAACACTCTTCAAAGCCAAATTGATGATCTTGAAGGGTAGGCAGTGACAATGATGTCAATAAGTGATTCACAATTGTAGGAGGCCCTCAGGAAAGCAGAGTTGCAAATAACCTCACTATAGGGAGAGATCAGAGGACTGCAAATATGGATGTTAACCTCATGGTCACAAAGATCCCACTCCATATCCACCATCGAACTAAGACCACAACCACCACTAGAGTCAGAGAGCTCAGGGAGCCATGCACTTGGGCATTAGATGTTCATTTAGATAAATACCATTTTTGTAGTGATTACAAAGATATATTTTGTATAGCCTTATTTTGTATAAACATCTAACACATATATACAATCGCCACTATTTTTTATGACAATGGAATGATACATGTACATTTGATAGATATATATACAGACATACATATATTTATGAGATGTCGATTTCGATATCATGGTTTTCATTGTTTTATGTGTTTTTTTTACTTTCATGCATGATTATGTGATGGATGTTATACTTATGGATGTATATTTAGACTAGATTTTATCATGATCTAATAAAAACACATGGTTGTATGTTAATTAAATACAATGATGATCTAATTTCCTAACCAAAATATGTAATGTGATGCACAACATAATAAAATGCATGATTTTATGTCTTTCTCTCTCACACACACAGTCACATCATAACACAAAATCTAATAATGTGTTGATGAAGGGATGCCATCATATGACATGTTGCAATCCATGAGGGACGGGCATTTCACATGTGATACATAGACACTATGCATAGTATTTATGAAGGTGCATCACATTAACATGTACTTTTAGAGGCTTCCCATCCATATATGACAATTCATAGGCATCAGAACCATACATGAAGATGAAAATGTAAATGCCTAACCAATTAGGACTAAACTTTCCCCTTTTATCAGGTGACACATTTACATTTCTCTGATTCTCATAAAGAATTAGGTCACCTACCTTGAAAGTTATAGGAAAAGCACCTTGATTATAGTGTCAAGATAGCGATCATTAATAAGCTTTTAAGATGGTCTATGGCTTGCAATCGACACTCATCAAGCAACTCAAGTTGATGCAAATGATTAGACCAATAAGTTTCATCATTAATTAACCCTTTAAAGGAAACCTACAATGATGGAATTTCCAACTCCAAGGGCATGATAGCTTCAACACCATATACAAGGTTGTAAGGCGCTATTCCCATCTCCATACAAACACTTATGCAATAGGCCCACAAAGAATATGTTATTCTGAGTATGCTAATATATATTGTGTTACTTGTTGTGTTGGAATAGTTTGTCATTGATTTCAAAGTCTTATATGGTTTTTCATCTGTACTCATTCATCAAGGTCAACTTATTCATTATTCAAGGTGCTTCAAATTGGTAGTCATTCATTCAAGGTACTTCAAGTCTTTCATCATTCAAGGGCTTCAAGTCATTCATCTCCATCAAGTTAATCAAGTCATTTAGTCAAGGTATGTAATGTGGATCATTTGATGTTATGCTTTAAGTCACCTAGTTCTTTCATGTTCATTCAAGGTACTTGTTCATACTTTGTCATATCTTTCAAGAAGTTGTGTCAATAAGAGTATTGTTTCAAGGTAAAAAGGTGTTGATAATGAGGTTTATTCAAAATGAAAAACCCTACATCAAATTTTTTTAAAGTTGATGAGTATAAGTATCACAACATCTTGCTTCAAAGGCTTTGATTTGACTCTGAACTCATAGTATAGTTACATGGTTGCAGTTTTGTAGAGGTATTGAATTTGTCTAGGGTTACTTCTTTGATTGAAACCCTAACCTAAGAACAAAGACTGAGATTTATGTTTTTTAAAGAATGAAATACACTTTGTTCTAATTTAGAGGTGACTGTCTTAAGGGGTCAAGTCACGTTCTTTAACCGACCTTTCCTCATGATCAACCTATCAAGCAGGTTAAAATACTTGGTTAATCTGTTTAAATGGTGATCAATGGCTCTCGTTAAAAGTTGACATTGGAGCTAAATTTTGATCAACATTTCACATTTAAACTTTGTAACAGTTACTTTTTGTAGAAGACATCTTGACAGGAGGCAAAATGTCAGATGTGTTGTTACTATTTTTTTGTGGTTTATTTCCATATTGAATGAGAAGATTTGTGGTGCGTGTGTTGGCACCAAATCTGATGAAGATGGTTTGTTTGTATTTTGAAATCCTTTTTCCTTGGAATGGTGTGAGTTTTTAGAGTATGTGACATTGAAGAAATCATATTTGAGTGAAAAAGATAAAGATTATACTTTGGAACCTTAATGAATTTGGTATAAGTTTTTTTGACAATAGAATGTATTTTGACTGAAATTTGTGTATAAGCCTATTTTTCTAAGAATCAACATAATATGAAGATACAGAGAGCTTTTGTGTGTGATGCTAAAAAAAGGTAGATTTTTTTATTTGAAGAAAAACTTCTATTTGGATTCTCAGTGTTGAATAGTGAAGATGAAGAAAGGAGGTACTGAGAAAAGAATGCATGAAGAGAATAGGAGCTCTTACTGAAAAATGAACTAGTTTGTAAGTTGTCTTTGATAACATCAAATTGAAATGTCTTTGTTTTCAATCTATATATCAATTGTTAGTTGATTTTAGTGAGGGTTGTGATATTTGAAGATAGAATTCATGTGAAATAAAGTATGTGCAATATTCTGAGGTGATGATTATGAGGTGTTTCTTCTACAAGTCAAGAAGAGATCTTTATAAAGAAAATATACAAAGAAGAATATTGATTTTATAGGTAATCGAGGTACAAGATGATATCTTTGCATGGTTGTAATCATGGAGTATGTTTTTGTGTAGAATGAGCTTTAGAGATTTGGATTTTTTAAATGAGTGATGTTGTTTTTGAAAATTGTGCTCTTGATTAAATATGATGATAGGCAGAGTATATATGTGATTTTTTTTCTTGATCAGATTATGAATATCATTGATGAAGCGAATATAATTTCAAGTTAATACTCTATTTGATCGGTACTTGAAGATAGCTATTGAAGATTGTATGAAATTAGGTTTGTGAAAGGTGAATGTGAAGATATATCAAAGCATGATGACATGATTGTGATTACAGAGTTGTGTGTTTCATCACAATGGAGCTAAAAGGTTGAGATAAGAAGAACAAAACTTTGGTAAAAATTTTACTTGAGTAGTGGTTTGAAGTGAAATAGAGAAACCCTCTGTAATCTATAATATTATTTTTGAAGAATTTTAATAAGATGTGTAATCTTGCTAGTGAGGCTTATTGTGTTGTTAGTAAGACACAAATTATATCTAGCAAATTTTTGGCTAGAATAGTCTAATAAAGCATTTATTAAAGAGTGGTTTTTCACCCTATTTAGGGTTTTTCCACTCATAAAATCTAGTGTCATATCTCTCTTTGATATTGTGTGATTTTGAATTCCTAATTTTCATATCATATTGTAATCTGCACATCTCTAGTTTTTCCATGAAATATAGTATCTAAGTTTTTTTTGTGAACAAGGAGTTTAAGAATTTGGGATTGTTTTTATCTGACCATTGATTCACCCCCCCCTCTTAGTGGTCTTGTACTCCAACATTACTAACCATCTCCTAAAGAATGAAATCAAGATTTTTATTAGATGATTCAACCTATCCATTGGACAGAGGATAGTATGATGTAGAAAATCTATGTTGAATATGAAACTTCTCCAAGAATTACTTCACCTCCTTGTTCTTAAATAGTTTACCATTGTCTGAAACAAGGGTAGAAGGTAATTAAAGTGCACAATGATATTTTTTAGAAGAAAGATATAGATAGCTTCAACATTCATGGATTGAAGTGGAATCGCTTCAACCCATTTCATGAAGTAATCCGTAGCAGTGATGATAAAGACATGTCCTTTAGAAGAAGGAGGTGATATCTTTCCAATAATATCCAACCCCCATTTTGTGAATTGCCAAGGAGAGGTCTGATTTTGAAACTCTTGAGTAGGTGCATGAATGAGATGGCTATGTTTTTGAAACTGTAGACATTCTTGACAAAATCGAAGGATTCTTGTTCCATAATTTTCCAAAAGTATCCCATGTGGATTAGTTTTTGCACCAAGGATTTACCACCAAAATTTCCACCCCTAGAGCTCGAATGGGCTTTCCTATGGGCAAGGGGTATTTTTTCTTTAATGAGACATCAAAGGAGAAGACCAATGTAGGATTTTTAATAAAGAATATATGATAGTACAACATAGTGGGCAGAAAGCTTTAGTATCTGAGTGCAATCATTCTTTGTCGCATCATCGAGAAAGTTCCTAGTCTTTAAATAGTTGTAAATGTTGGAATACCATTCCTCTAAGTCTACGTGAGCACACACAAGATCATTAGATTTAGGTTGATCAAAAACAATAGGAGAGTGAAGAATGTTAACCACAAAGTGGTATTCTTCTATTTCCTTATCTGAGGGTACCATGGAGGCAACACTCACCATGGCATCCGTGTGTCAATTTTCTCTCCTAAGAACGTTGTCTATTGTGAAAGAAGAGAGGAAATCAAGTAAGGACGAAGCTAAATCTGAGTATTGAGATGATTTAATTTTCTTAGCTTGGCACATCCTCGCAATTTGATTCATGAAAAGTTTAGAGTCACCATGTATCTGAAGATGTTCTACGTTTAAAGAAATTGCAACACATAAGCCAATGATAAGGGCTTCATACTCAATGATTTTATTAGTGTAGTGAAATTATAATAAAAAGGAGAGAGGGACTGGATCACCCTTTGTGAGATTAATAATACACTTGCACCAGAGCCAATTTTACATCGCGATCCATTGAGATACATCTCCCATGCAATATCATGACTAGTTGTGAAGAGATATTCATCAAGGAATAAGTCCAGACTAGGGAAAGAGTGAGATGACAAAGAATATGTTAATTGATCAACAATCACTTGACCCTTTATTGAATTTTGAGTCACAAAATTTATGTAAAACTTAGAAAGAAACATTACCCATTTCACCAACCTTCTAACAAGATCAATTCTAGTGAACAAATGCTTCAAAAGATCACTTTTAATAATGACATAAGTTTCAACATGAAGAATGTAATACCTTAGCTTCTGCATTGTGAAGATGAGTGTGAGACATTTCTTCTCCATAGTGGAATAATGAGTTTAATAATCAACAAGGACACAACTAATGTAATAGACCACGTCCCTTTCTCTACCATCATCATTGTATTGAGCAAGAAAAGCTACTAAAGTGTAAGGTGATGCGGTGATGTAAAGCAAAAAGGGTCTATCCTGCATAGTTGACATTAGGACAAGAGGATTGCTAGATAACTTTTGATTCTTAAAAAATTTCTTACACTCATCATCCCATATGAAATGAAAATCTTTCTTCAGCAAGCGTGTGAAAGGAAGGGTACAATCATCCAACTGAGATATAAATCTATGAATTTCTTGAATCTTCCCTTGAAAACTCTATAGCTGAGAGATGTTTCTAGGTGGAGGCATGTTAAAAATCACATCAATATTATTTGTGTCAACCTCGATTGCATGATGAGAAACTATAAATCCTAAAAAAAATCTTGTGTCTACGCCAAAGACACATTTGAGAGGATTCAACCCCATCTTATAGAATCGGATCCTTTCAAAGATAAGGAGGAGATTTTATATGTGATCTTAATGGGCTATAAATTTTTCCAAGATATCATCAACATAGTCTTCTAGAAATTTTTCAATGAAATCATGAAAGATTAGGGTCATCATCCATTCGTAAGTTGCACCTACATTCTTTAACCCAAACGACATGACCACATAGAAGAAAGTCCCCCAAGGGGTTAGTAAAGGTTGTCTTATACTAGTCCTCCTGGTTAATATAGATCTGGTTATAGCTCAAGAAGCCATCCATGAAGGACAACAAGGCATGACCAAACCTCCACTTCTTCTAAAGGATTATTTTCATTCATAAATTCACCCTCCACACTACTCCCATCATCCTCACCCATATCTGAATTTGTTGCTTCTTCCTATACGAAGGTTGCATAGCTCATCAATTCATACCCCACTCCCATAATTTCCTCTAGACCCAAAACTTCCTCCCTAGTCCCTTCCTCTTATTGTGGTTTTGGGAAGCACTCTAAAGATCCATCTATATTCTCCTTTACATCCAAATCTTCCTCCTCTTCATACTCATGATCTTCATTCTCCTACAAAGCAATCTATTCTATCTCTTGATCGTGGCTTCCACTTTCATTGGCATTTCCCCACCTTTCATAGCTCCACTACCTGACTCAACCAAGATTCCAACATTCGATTTTGAAGCCTTATTCATGGCATCAAATTTTGAAAAGGTAGGGACCTTACTAGTGGACAGATCCCAATCTATCTCCTGACATCACTTACCCTCCATAATAATTTCTAGTTCTTCCAAGTGTTCTCTACCTAAGGTGATTTTTACACAGATTCTCACCTAATCCTTCATTTCTCCATGAAAAAAGGCTTTATCTACCCCAATATAAGTTCCCAAATGATTCCCTATCAGACTTAGGACCTCCTCATCCTAATATTCTAAGGGCAGGTTGTACAAATTTACCTATTCTTTCATTCTATCCAATTCATGCCTAGGGGGTTGAAATTTGGCTCCTACTCTTTTATGTAAAACCTTATTCTGTCCATTTGCAAGAGTTTTTCAAAAATGATACTTTTCTTCAGTTGTGGTGATGGACATATAATTAGAAGAAATTTACAAGCCAAAAAATTTATGCATACCTCTATGCCCCATTGGTCTCTCCACTAATCCACCATCTTTTCCACAGAGCATCTGCCCCCTCCCTAGTTTACGAAGAAAGCATGCTCCTTCAACATATCCATAGAATTTAATAGGGTTTGATTAGGGATGATCATCACCTTACCCTTTCTTCATGACTCATTAATGACTATCTCTTTACTAGAGACATCAATTTTTCTCCTTACGTTAAACTGCATTTGCATGCCAACTTCCTTCCACTCCATCTGATCCTTATTCCTTAGATATTCATCCTTGTTTGTTTTGATTGTATTTGTTTCAATGACAAAGTGGAGGGATTATCTGTCTTAGCCACCAACCTCTAGGTTCATCCCTAAATTCCTTTTCACATGGATCCCCTTCTAGTGGTTAGGTTGAGCCGTAGTAGCCTCTCTCTTGATTTTCCTTGGCCACTCATTCTAGTCCTAAGATATCCCCCAATGATCACACCCCAAAAATGCCCTCGATTATTAGGGTGAACCTAGGGCTTTCTAGAATTTTTTAGTGAAGATCTAGCTCGAGCCTCTCGTTGGTTTCAATGTTTAGGATCCCTTCTTCCCAATGGGATTGTATTAGCTCCCAGGTCATGGTGGGTGCCCAAAGAGTCCCAATCTAACCGTCCAACCAAGCTTGCACCTACACTAGCTCTTTCCAACTCCTGGTGCTTCTTCTCCATAGTTTTGACCCTTTGTCACAGCTTCTCTAATGACAAAAAAAATCAAGCCAAGGGTGTACCCTCTGCGAAGAATGTAAATGCCCCACTCCACATTGTGTGGGGGTAAGAGAAGATACAAGATCTTGGGGGCCTCTCAATTATTGATGTGGTAGAGAGTTACCTCGTGAGGTTTGAACCTTGGTTGTTGGCACTACAGGAAATAAACCCCACCATTTCACCAAAGGGTCACCCTTGGAATTTTCAACTTATTATCATTCATTACACAAATAGAAATATTTTTTCAAACTAAATAAATGAGACTCGACATAGTAAAACACTTATTTGTAATGTTGTATGTTGGCACAATACACAAAATGAACAATTAACTCAATGGGAAATAAATTTCCTTTTTCTCTTTTTCTCTTTTTAATTTTTAGTTTTTCTAATTAAGTTAAAGGACTTTTCTTCATTTAAAGATTATTTTTCCTATTTGATATTTTGATTTAATCCAGATTCTATTTTTTATTTATTCATTTTTAACAATTTTAATATTCTTAAAGCAAAAATTCCTATGTCCCTTTTTAATTTATTTATATTCTCCTTTTAGTTCTTATTATCCATTCTCTATTTTAATTTCATTGCCTTTATTTATGTCAGGATTATTCTCCTTTTATATTCATGTTTTTTAAAACAAATTAAAGTCTAATTATTCTTTTTTAATATCCTTTTTTATTTTTGTCATGATTATACTCTTTTTGTAATCGTGATGATCCTCTTTTTAATCTTTTTCTTCCTTCGTTATGTCCATTCATTGGCTTCTTGTCTTAGTTTTAATTTATTCAATTCCATATTAAATTTGAATAAACATTAATTTAATTGTTAAGCGTTCTCTTCCTTTTTTGTCAAGTTTAGTTCATTTTATAAGTGTGTTTTTTAAGTATTTATTATTTTTATGTCATTCTTTGTTGTCTAATATTTAATTCTTTTTAAAATCATATTTTATTTTATTTAATAATTATTGATCTCCATTTTTTATGATTCTCTTTAACCTTTAGTTTTTTTAAATGTTGCATCAATTTCTCTTCCTAGTTTTTTCTTCTTTTATTTTTCTTATTTTAATTGTCTTGCCTTCCTCGACCCTCATGCAACCTTCTCTTCATTCCTACCTCCTTTCTCTTTAAGTTGGTATTGGTCTATAGCTATCCATTTATCCTTAATCTCTCTACTTCCATCCTGATGATGGATCACAGAGTGTGATCCAAAAAGTTGATGCAAAAATTCTTACATAATCAAATCAAAAAAATTGGTGTAAATAAACATTATGGATTGTGGAAACTTGATATATCAATGGGAAATATTTAAAATATTAATCAAAACAAGATACCTACCAAAGAAAGGAGAATAATTCAAGAAATGCCAAAATATAATGGACAGATTTCACCAAAGGATCATCTGACCACTTGTAATACCACATGGAAATAAGAAATGAAAAATGATGAATGAATACGTATCTAATTATTCTATTGGATACTAACACCAGTAGCATAGAATTGGTAAATAATCAAGAGTGAAGATGAGAAACAAAATATTAGACAAAACTTATAATGGATTTTAAACATGCATTATCTTTCTATAATAAAGACACACATACATACAACATTGCTCAAAATGAAGGAGATAATACTCAAACCCAATGAAAATCATGAAGTGGTGGTACCGTAAACCTCTACACCACCCCCACAATGAGAAGGAATATGAAAACACATAGAATGGCTAGATAAGGAATCTACATTATCAAATAGAAGATGTTATCTAACAAACAAGGATATCAATGATACACACAACTTGGATATAGAAGTCTAACAAGGAGAAAGAGAATTAAAACCTCTAGTAGAAGCTAAATAAAAGTACTATAACCAACCAATCAAACTAAAAGAAGAAAACATTTCTAAATAAGGGGATCCTAAACTAGCTAAAATAGGTTACTATTGGGATGCCAAACTAGCGGCATAAGTGGTGCAGGATAACGTGGGCAAACGGACGATCTACACCACCCAAAAATAAATAAAAATATCATTGGTTTTGCTTTCACAATTTTGATTTGTTTTCTTGTTTTATTTTTTCATTTTCCTCTATGCCTAAACCTCTTAAATTTACACTTTGGTAAATGACCGACAATGTTGTCTCATTTATTATGATTTTTTAAAATGTCTTTGCCTGGTGGATCTCCATTTATTTTTTTAGCATCCTCATCATGAGCTTTAGATTTGAGTATGTATGTCCATCAAAGTATAAAATAATATGTAGTGGTAACTTCCCTTACATATGCAAATGTGGAACCATCAATTTGATAGTTAAAATGCATAATTTGAAGCATTCAACAATTAATTAAATTTTTTAATTCAGTAGAGGTTCTTTGACTAGAAAGGAGTATCGACTAGACAGGAGAAGGAATTTTATTTGTTTTAAATCAAAGCTTATAGAAGATCAAGGGGCGCAATAGGGGCAGTAATCTAAACTCTCAACAAAAAGAGGAAGATTTCACGCTATGGGAAATATATCTTTGGACAGGAATGTGAGGCATCAGAATTTAATTGAATTTCCTCCAAATACAGATTGAAAAAAAAAATGGTAGAGGTTTGTAAAGAAAAAGGAGGTTGTGAATTTTTTGAGGGGTCCAGCTGTGGACAGTACACATAGCAAGTGAGAAAAGAGTTGATGCGCAACCAAGAATGGTAACTTGCACAGGCTAGAGGAGAAGAGACGAATCCATAAGGGGAGACCGATATGTGGTGAGGTAGAAACTAATGTGTGACTGTGTGTAAGGGTAAAAAAAGTGTCGATTGATAGAGGAAGATTGGTCAAGCAAGACCATGGGACAAAAAACAAAGGATTTTGTGTGTGCACAGTGAGCGGAAAGAGGGAGTGTTAAAAAATTTGAATAGATTATGGTAGAGTGAAGTTAGTGCATAAAGGAGAAGGGCAACTTGGTATAGTTTTTTAAAGATTGAAAATAGAGGTTGCAAAGTGAGCGAAGGTACATGGAGGATTTTATTTTATAATTATTTGCAAAAATTGGTATTGTAGATTTGAATATTGTATTGAGCAAGTTGGAATAAAAAAAAAACCAAGTTGGCTTTTATGAGTTTTATTTTCTTCAGAACATTGAGAGTAATCAAGCATATGAGTTTTGTGCTCTGCATCAATTGGTATCAGAGTTAGCGATTTTAAGTGTGAAGAGTATCCACCAAGATCTGTGGGAGTGAGCAATGGTAGTGCAGAGCTTGAAGGGACTTTTATGAGCGAGTTGTGTGTGAAAGCCCAAAAAATTGAGAGTTGAAACTGCTGATTGGAAGAGATGTCGCCCTGAAGAGGAAGACCTAGATTAGAAGCAATACTGGAAATATTTTGAGACAAGGTATCAGAAACCAAGGAGAATTAGGTACTAGTAACAAAAGAGGAAGAAGAAGAAGAAGAAGAAGAAGAGCTCTTTCAAGAATAATGAAGAGCAATAGGATGGATTTGCCAAACTTTTCTGGAATGTTAAATCCAGATGAGCTAATTGATTGGATAGGAGAGTTGGACGAGTACTTCAAATTGGAGGACATTAGAGACCCACAGTGGATGAAGATAACTCAAATGAAATTGAAAGGGCATGTTGTGTTATGGTGGAAAGGATTGCAAAAAGAACAAGAAATGGATGGAGATCCCTAGATAATGAGGTGGAACCAAATGGTGATGAAGTTGAAGAAGACATTCATACCTGGAGATTACGAAATGGAGCTGTTCAAGAAATTGAAAAATTTGAAGCAGAAAGATATGAGTGTAAAATATTACACATGTATAAGAATTTTACAAGCTAGCTATTCAATCTAGAAGGCATGAAATTGATAGGGAAAAGGTAGACATGTATGTGAATGGATAGAGCTTTAACATACAGGATGAGATGAGTATGTTGAAGATTACCACAGTTGATGAAGCATATCGGTATGCGTTGAAGGTAGAGGAGAAATTAATGAAGAGGAAAATAAATAATTCTAAAAGTCAGGGAAGATTTGGAGCTGAAAAGGGACAAGCGAGCATCCGTAAAGAAAAGTAGATTGAGGAATAATCTCATCCCAAGGAGTAAAGAGGGAGGTCAAAACACAAAAGAAAAGGAGACATCAATGAGAGGAAGTGGTCGCAGTAGTAGAAGGCTTTTGTTCAGATGTTATCAGTGTGCAGAAGTTGGTCATCATGCTTTTGAGTGTTCTCAAGTACATGAAGGCAGCAAGAAGAATGTAGCAGGAAATCACCTAGCACAAGAAGATGAGGAGTGTAATGCATCCCCAAAAGTGGTAGACCTAGAAGAAGGTGAATCTCTCATGATGAGGAGATTTTTAGTGAACCCAGTTACAGTGGAGGAGAAACCATCTCAAAGAAGGAGTCTCTTTTGGATTGTGTGCAAGATAGGAGGTAAGTGTTGTAAGGTTATTTTTTATAGTGGTAGTATGGATAAATTAGTTTTAGAAGAAGTGGTTTAAAAACTAAGTTTGAAAAGGAGTAAGCATCCTAGTCCATACAAATTATGTTGGTTGCAGAAGGAGCACGAAATGGCTATGAGAGAACATTGTTTAGTAATTTTTCAGATCGGTTCATACAGAGATTGTTGGCATATGGCTTCTACTGTTGTCATTGATGGCAACCTCAGTCATGGATCTAGTCTGCAGTTCAATATTTGTCCATACCAGCATAAAGAGTAAAGTGCAGATTATTACCAAAAGTAAGAGTGAAGAATAGGGTATCCAATTAAAGTTGAGTATGTCGATCAATATGCATTATCAGTTTATCAGTTCATGTTGTGCATCCCAAGAAAGACCATTGGGTATCTGGAATACATTATTCTCAATTTTTGTGCCTGCGCATCAATTGGTGTATGAGTTTGAAGATCCGATTGATTGATTTTTTCTTTATCAGTGCTAGAAGGCCGACTTGGTGGATATAGTCATTGCAGATGTTTAAGGAGTAATTGTTTAAATGTTTTTGTGTTTGAACATGTTTATTTGGTTCCTCACTATGATGTGGCCAACTTTGGATGATACACATTAAAAATCATTTTTGGATTTAGCCGACGGTTGAAAAGTATTTTATGTTTTATTAAGGCCGACATATAGATGATATTATCCTTTGATGCAGATATATAAGATCGATTGTTTATATCATTTTGGTATCAAAGCATGATGGATGCGAAGTGTGTTTTTGTGTGATGCAAAATTCAGAAGGGAAGTTGTGCGATTTCATCTACGCATATAAGATTTGTGATGTGAGTTGCAATAGAGCAGAGCAGAAGAGTAGAATCAAATAGAAGGTCAATAAACCAACTAACAAGCTTAACCGAAACTGTAATCTGGCATTTATAGATGCTATTCCTTCAGTTCAGTTCCTTAGATGGATTTAATCTAAATATTTTATAAGTCAGTGAGCCTTCCTATTTTGAGCAGTGAGCTCTAGGTAGTGTGCCTGGATGCAAGTGCATTCCCATTTTGTAAAACTTATATTTGAGTACTCAAATTGTGGATTGACCTCCACCGTGGTTTTTCCCCTAACATGGTTTCCACATAAAAATCTTTGTGTTATAGTGTTGTGGATGTTTGATTTGTGTGTTTGCATCTTTCCTTCAGTTCAAAGTTGTAAATGGTTTAAATATCAGATTAATAAAGTTGAAGATTGCAGAACACTGATTCACCCCCCCACCTCTCAGTGTTCCCAAATTCCAACAAGTGGTATCAGATCCTAGCTCCTTAGAAGAAGTTTGACAACTTGAGGTGGATCTTGGAATGTAATGGACTCTGGTAGTCTTTAGCAATAGCTTGTGGTGGCACTTGATGATCTTGATCAGTCTATAGCAGAAGTCCGGGAATTGAAAGTAAATCTTAAGGATGTTGAGAAATTCATTCAGTCATTGAAGGATCATATTGTTAAATCCAAGGAAAAGAGGAAGGATCTATGCGATCAAATTAAGAAAAAAGAGAGTGAAAGCATGGATTATGTTCACTTGAATCAAACCTTGAAGGAAATAACTGAAGAATGTGAAAATATTTCCAGAGTCAATGCTACCCTAAAGCATGAGATGGAATTTATGGCGATGAAGCTAACTAAAGAAATTGAAGAAAGAAAGAAGAATGGGGATAATCTTGCTCAGTCCTTAAAATAAAAATTTGATGAATGCAAAAGAGTAAATGGAGAATTCATTCAATTGGAAAATGAACTACAACAATCCAGAAATAATGAAGAAGAGCTTGAAAAATAGATTTTTATTCTCGGGGATGAACTTACTACTGCAAATGAATACAAGGAGAAGTTTACAATTATCTCAATTAAGCTTGATGAGATGAATAAAGGACAGAAGAATGTAAATGATAAACAAGGTCTTGGATATGAGAAAGGAGAAAGTTTCAGATCTAGACAAAGAAATTTAAGGTAAGGAAATCAGATGAACAAAGCAAAAAGGCATCTGGTAAGACAACCTAATGCTCAAAAGTTTAATGGATAGTGTTTTTCTTACAATAAATTTGGTCATATGGCAGCTCAATGTAAAAGTAAAATGAAATCAAGTGATCTATCATTCTCTGGTCAATGTTTCAATTGCAAAAAGTTTGGTCATAAGTCAATTGAATGTAGAAATATGTCAAACAACTATGTCAGTAGAAGGAATGTTGAATGTTATACCTATGGAAGATTTGGGCATATTGCTAACCAATGCAGATCAAGAAGAAATCAATGGAATGACTGGTTTGGACAAGGAAATGTTGTGTGTTACAATTGCAATAGATACGATCACATTGCAAGGTTCTGCAGAAACAAAAAATTGGATAGAAGAGGTATGGCATACAAAAGCAGAAATACACAAAAAGATGATAAAGAAAAAGGAAAAGTGAATATGGATGAAATAAGAGATCAGATGAAGAAGACATGGGTAAGGAAGAACGAGTCTGATGTAGGAAATAGTTTTGTACCAGAACTTGCTTCCATTAATTTCTCTAGAAATTGATCTCAGGCCATTGGCCTAGGGGGATTTTTTCAAGAAAATCCTTTGTCCCCCTATCAATAGTTAGCATCGGAATGCAATAGACTGTAAATGGTTGTGCTAATAGTTTACAGCTACATTGGAGATCACTTGTATAGAAATTTGAAAAGTTAAAGGTCCGCAGAAGAATCCTTCTCTCGCTGTCTAAGAAAGCAGGGTATCTAGAACACCTAGGGTAAAAACACTCAATGCATTAAAAGGGTTAGGTAAGAAAATTATAAAAAACAAGTTGGAACCCTCATTTGTTGCTTTACATCAAAGAAGAGAAGGGGAGCACTCTATAGCATAATTTTAAAGGAGTGAAGATATTTCGGTGGCGAATCTCTAAATCCATCAGGTATTTCAGTCGTTTGTGGAATTTCCATTTAATTTGGTGCTCTGTAGAAGAACTTATTTGATACACAAAATGGAACAAATCAAAGGAATTATGAATTTAAATGAGTTTAGCAGTGAGAAGATTAGAGCTATAAGAAACATGTTGTCGCCTGATGAATTAAAATGGCTACAAGATGTGAAACACAAAAATATGGACATTTGGAGTAAGTTCCCCTATTTCAAAAACATAGAAATTGTTAGGGGTATTCTAGACAAATTGAATAATGACATTCTAACTTTGGACAAACCCTATCATATTTTGAAAGAGGTAATTGAAGTCATAACTGGATTATGCAAAATTGGGGATATAATGAGAAAGAAGTCAATCTGAAACAAAGAAGTTGAAACCCTAACCGGAGTAACTAGAGACCAAAAGGCATTGATAATTTTGACAATCAGAGATTTTGTAACAAGGTACATTGCACATGGAGTATCCTATAAAATATTTTTCAAAAACAGAGAAGGAGCAACCTCGGCTGGTGCAGTTTACATCTCTCACAAAATGATAATGGAGGATCAGGAATTTGACCTATGCGGACTACTAAAGGATCAACTGTGTGTGTGAATATATGGAATAAACTAAAAAGCTAAACAAACACACCAATGCAACATTGTATTAAAGAAATCTAATTTAAAGATGAGAAAACTCTAAATACAACAGATTCTTTAAAGAGGTCCCATTGTCCTCTATCTCCAAGGATTCGTTGTAAGTTGCTAGCTCTCAGATTGTGTAAGCAGTAGCTTGGTAGAATAACAACCTAGAGAATGAGATTATGCAACATGCATTTCTATGCTAAATGAGATGATTGAAACTATGATATGAAACTAAAATGATATGCTATGCTCAAGAAATCAAATTGCTAAGTGCTCAACAATGCAACTATAATGCTCACGCTATATTTGATTATGATTCTAGATCTAAGATCCTTTTCAAAGCACAAAGAGGTTTTATTTATAGAGTTTTGGAGGCAAAAGTTTAGCTGGCAAAGATCGATGATTGAAATCAAGCCTATCAAGATGAACTATGAGAGATTGGGAAGTTGAGAAAAACATGGAAGCTAGAGAGAAAAATGAGAAATGTTTCCTCCTACACAACCTCTTCCATTCAAAAATGAAGGAAAGTGGCCATTTGGACATTTTAACTATGAGGAGTTAGTTAGCATTGAGGATAAATCCATAGTTAAATAATTAAGTTATTTAATTATATGTGATAGAATTTAGAAGTTTCCATAATTAAATATTTCAAATATTTAATTATGTGTGAAAAGTGACTAAGAAGTTTCTAATTAAATATTTAAAATATTTAATTATATCTGAAAAAAGAATAAGAAGTTTTTAATTAAATATTTAGAATATTTAATTATATGTGAAAAAAATAAGAAGTTTCTAATTAAATATTTAGAATATTTAATTATATGTGAAAAGAGAATAAGAAGTTTCTAATTAAATATTTAGAATATTTAATTATATGTGAAAGGAGAATAAGAAGTTTCTAATTAAATATTTAGAATATTTAATTATATGTGAAAGGAGGATAAAAGGTGTGTAATTAAATATTTTGAATATTTAATTAAATGTGAAGTGAAGAGTTAGAAATAATGATGAATTTAGAAGATCTTTATTTGAATTTAAAAATTCAAACATGAAGTTATATGATAATTAATTTAAATAAATTATAAAATTCATTTAATTAATTAAGAGGAAGATAGAAAATGGTAATAATTAAATAAAATTATTTATTTAATTAAATTAGAAGAATTAGAAAGTGAACGATATAGAAGATTAATTAAATAATTCATATTTAATTAATTATCAGGCTTGATTTAATGTGACTATTTTTAGATGTATATTAGAAAGTGAACGATATAAATAAATAGTTAAATTTATTTATATGTAGATGATTTTAGAAGATTAATTAAATCATTCATATTTAATTAATTATCAGGCTTGATTTAATGTGACTATTTTTAGATGTATACATTTTTCCCCTCTTTGAAGTGTTGTGTTTTACACATTGCTTCAAAGAATTAATTTTTTTTTCCCATATGTGAATTTTGGAAAATTGATGCCTGTATGCCCCCTTGGGTGATGAATTGGATAAAATTTTGAATTTTTCGGATTTTTTATTTTTTTGAATTTTTTTGATAATTTTTGAAAATTTACATTGATTTGATGTTTGATTCATCGACCGATATGAATATAAAGATGATTTGATCAAAATGATATGAAATGATGATGGTGATGTGATCTTGATGTTTGATAATTGATCTCATGATAGGTGAGATTCAATGATAGGATGATGATGATTGACCTCATGATAGGTGAGGATCAATGATAGATTGATAGATGATGGATTGATTAGATGAAAGGCGAGATGAGGAAGATGATGCAAAATGATGGACAAGAGAGGATGATAAGTGATAGGAGATTGGGAAAATAAAATGAGAGGAAAGAAAGCACAAATGGATTAAAAATTAAGTATGATGTTGCCCCAATCAAACTACAAGCCAAGATGGATTGATGATGATGATGAGAGTATTGTTGATAAGGGAAGGATACATACTATAACAACACAAGGATATGGAAGGATACATCCCAATAATGATGATGATGAGAGTTTTTTTGATGAGGGAAGGATACATCCCTAAACAACACAAGGACAGGGAAGGATACATCCCGATGATTATGATGATCAAGGCTTGCAGTAAGTCCAGGAATAAGACCAAAGATATGATTAAATGATTTGTGCTAGATTGAATGGATTGATTAGATGAGATTGGAAGAAAGGATTGGATGGATTGATTTAGATTATATTGGAAGAAATGATTGAATGGATTGATTAGCTGAAATTGGAAGAAGTGATTGGATGGATAGATTTAAATGAGATTGGGTGATGCTTTATGATGATATGAGATAGATTTTATTATGTAGATGAGATGTGATGGATATGATAATGCTCATGCACAAAATAATATGGATGCAATCTATTCTAATATGCAAACTAAAATGCAAGGTTGTCATATGATTTATTGTGCTTGGTATCGTCATTAAGCTTATTAAAATATTGAAATTTAGTACAAACATTGATGGTATAATTAGACCATGATGACTTGAGTACAAATCTCATACAATTTTCATTGAGATTTAATAGTGCAAGCTAACACAAGCATCTAGGTATAATGAGACCAAGATGACCTGAGCATCACTTGCATAAATAGACAAGAATTAATCATTTTCCTATGCAAATTCAGAATGTCATGATACTTTGTAGAGCATGTCCCACGAAAATTTGCATAGTAATAATGATTAACTCACAAATAGCAGACAAAGAAAAATCACTCCTTCCTTGCTTCTCTAGTCTAGGACATCATCGAGTTGCTCTAGAGGTATGATAACAAAAATCTATAAAACAATAATTCAAACTTTGCTTAAAGTATTTCAATCATTATTCAGATTAGATCATCCATTGAGAAGATTGATTTGATTGTTCTGATATTGATTTGGATGGTCGGTTGTTTGTGATTGATGTTCGATGTTCAGTTTGATGGTTAAAGTGATTGTTGTTTTGGCTGAGGTTGCCTTGTTGTTTGTTTGTTTGTTGTTTGATTTAAGCCTAACAGTTATTTGCCCCCAGTGAGAAACAAACCAAATTTTATTATGGATATGTACAATGATAACCAAGCCAAATTGGGACATGACCGCAGTAGTTGGATATGGATATGAAGCTCGTTGTATGATAGGCATGAATGTGCAATGATAACAAAATGTGGATGGTCAACACACGTTCAAATAGATGGAAAGGATGACTTATCACAAATAGCACTTGTTGCTAGGTTTTTACCATTTGTTTTTATTGCACTTTTTCATATTCTATGATTTTTTTGTTGTTACTAAGACATTTGTTTGCCAAGTTTTCATCAAGGCAATGATTTTTTTGACTTTTCATTCTTTTTTTTTGTATTTTTTTCTTTCTTTTTTTTGTATTTTTATCTCTTAGATTTTTTGTATTTTTGAGCTTTTGATTTTTTTTGTATATCAAAAGGATGCCTGTTTGCCAGTTTTTCACCCTAATGATGATTTTTTCCAAAAAAAATCTGTTGTTTTTGGATTTTTCAAGACTTTTATGTTGGTTTTAGATTTTTTCAGGAATTTTTATGTTATGCTCTTTGAAGCCAGATGTAGAATTGATAAATGCTAGATCCATAAGTTGCCTTAATGATGCCCCATTCTTGTGTGGATGACCATGTTGGATGAAAAGACCTAATCATAATGAGGAGTACGAGTGGTAAGGCAATACATGTGATAGATGAAAGAGGATATGATAAGATCCCTAATGTGCACAATACGTGGGCCATCAAGCTTCAGTCAAAAAGGAGCTTGGGCAACCCATGGGTCAAAGTACGTGAAGGGGTCTTCGTCAAAGACACCTTGAAAAACATCACCAATGGTTGTGTAACGATATGATGGGAAAGTGAAAATGGAAGTATATAATGGTATAGGTGACATGGATGAAGATCGTAGATCAATAGGTTCTTTCTTTCTTTTTCTTCTTTGATAGATGCCCCCAGTGATTTTTGAGGGAGAAAAATATTTGGAGATCAACTTTTGCTTGTTTTTATTTTTTACTTTTATTTTTGATTTGTTCGATAAATTTATATTTTGGCTAAGGGACTCTGCTTGATCTTCTTTTTCTTTTGATACGTCCAATAGATTTTGGCTAAGGGACTTTTCTTGATCTTTCTTTCTTTTCCATATTTTTTTTGACTTTGGATCTCCATTCGAAAAAGGCATTTTTACCTTTGATTCTTGAGTTACTTCCTTTACATTCTCTTTGAGAGATACTTGTTGATCCATGTCTACAAGGTGGATGGATTTGGGTGAGATGGATGAGGGGGGAGTGGTGATATTGTCAATGGAATCTCTATGACTATCCTTTTCGGTACTATTAACATCAAAGGAGGCTTGCACCTCCTTAATGACTTTGAAAGATGGCTTAATAGAGGGAACAATAGAAGATTCATACCCTAGCCCAGGGCAAGTGGGATGGAAGGGTGATGATAGGATATCTTCCATAGGGTCTTGATCAAAAAGTGGATTATCATAGATATCCTGGTCAAATAGGGGGTTATCAGTGATATGAAAATTTTGAGTGGAAGAAGGTGTGGAAGAAGCAAGTGTATTATTAGGATCACAAGAGTTTTCAATCCAAGCATGGTCATCGTTATGCATCCCCTCTATTGTTGTCTTGATGTCATTATTGGAAATTTGACCTTTCTCAATGATTGTAGTAGTGTTTTTTTATCAGTGGCTTATCCAAATGGTATTCTCCACATCCTAGATCATGGATTTGGACCATGGGATTTGATAGTGCATTGACTGAAGTAGAGGCTTTCAAAGATTCAGTATTGACACTTGGTCAAGAAAGTGTTGTTTCACAATTACTAGGAATGGAGATTTCAACTTTAGGGCTTGGATTATGTCCATGCATGAAAGTATTAGGATCTCCTTGTATGGTGATTTCAACTCCATCATGAGGGAATTTTAAGCATTGATGGTATGTAGAGGCTACCGCTTACATTTCATGTATCCAAGCTCTTCTAAGGAGGATATTATAGGTCAAGGGGAGATCAAGTACTTGACAGACCACATCCTTCACCACAAGGCCAACTCTGATTGGTAGTGTAATTGATCCTTTAGATGAAGGTTCTTCTACATCATATGCCTTCATGGTGATCTTTTGACTAGAATCTATTACATCTTCTAAATATCCCAATGCAGTATTAAGATTTAGGGTGAAGATATTTAAACCAGATCCTCCATCTATTAGGACACATTTGACCATACATTTATGGATTAGAGCCTCAATAGGGATGAGTAAGTGAGGTCTCATCATTTTCAGAAAATGATAGAAAATGGGATGCAGGTACATGTCCCTCCATAGCTTGGGATTTGTCAATATCCAAATCAGGAGATACGATTGTGTCAATGAGAGCCTTCTCCAAAATGTTCTTATGTGTCGGTGATATTTTGAGAAGCTCCAAGATAGAAATTTGAGCCATTGTTTTATGTAATTGATCGACTAAATTGTATTGTCTTGGAGGGGGAACAGTTGATTTGGATGAATTTCCTTTTACAAAAATTTGAGCCTATCCCCTTTTTGTTGCATTAACTTCCTGATACTCTTGCTTTCCTTTGACCTTGATGACATTGACTTGTTGGTCATCAGTGTAGATATGATTGATGGTGGTGTCATAGACATGATTTACATTTTTTCCTTTATCACCTGAAGATTCCCCTTTTTGATAATTGGGGAGAGGGTCTTTGAATGCCTAATGATCTTCATTGGCATTATGTCCCTCAACAGTTATAGTGTGATTTTCAATCAAATCCTAGACCAATATTTTCAAACCTTGGAAATTATTCATCCTACGACCTTCACATCTATGGTAATCATAGTAATATGAGTCATTCCACGATGGTGGTTTGACTCGTGGCTCATAATCTCTCTATGGTGGCAATGTGATGGTGTTTTGATTCAAAACCTCTTTGAGAATTTATTCAAGAGACTGGGCCAAGGGATTAAAACTCCGTCCATTTGAGAAAAACTGTGATCTGGGTGGATTTGAATTTTGATTGTTGTCGAGATTATTACCATGATTATTGGCCATATTTCCTTGATTAGCGTTGTTTCCCTAATTGGAATTATTATTGCCTTGGTTAGTGGAATTTTTTAGGATTGTTGTTGTTGCACTGAATACTTGATAGATTGAGAATGGTTGGATTTGCTTTCACATTGTTGGCATCTACCACCCCATCATTTACAACATTCTTATTTCTAGTCCAAAATATTGATTTAGCATTGTTGTTGTTGTTGTGATTATATGAATTTGGACTATGTTTGTCAAGCTTTAGGACTCCTCTCTTGAACAAGGCTCCTTTGATGGTGGTCATGTTTTCAATCAGTTTCTCAAATGATTGAGGACAATCAAGATTGAGCCTACTCATTTCTTGATTTAGACTGTTAATAAATAATTCCATCTTTTCCTTTTTAGGAACAGGACGAGAATATCTTGAAAATAACCTTCTTCATCTTTGCAAGAATGTGATGACGGGTTCCCCAGTCTTATTCTTTGCTTTGCACAAATCAAGCATGGTTATTTGATGTTGTATATTGTAAGAGTATTGAGATATGAATTTATTGATTAACTCCTCAAACATTTTGATCGGGGGAGTGATTTTGGAAAGCCACTCCATGGATTGTCCACCTAGACTCTGTGGAAACAATCGCATCAGGTATGTATCTTCATGAGAAAACTCTAGGCTCATATTTCAAAACTCCCTCACATGATCAATAGGATCTGTTTTCCCATTGTATATGTCAGATTTTGGGATTTCACAATGCTTTGGAAAAAGAATCATGTTGAGATTCTTGTCGAAGGGATATGGGAAAATATCCTCCAAAACATATTTCTTGGTTGTGCCCCCTTATATTTCTTTAATTTATCCTTGTAGTGCTCTTATTTGTTGGGTAAGAGCACTAAAATCATTTAAGCGGGTTTCAAATTTTTTAGGATCTTCTCTAATTTTCTAAGTATCAAAATCAAAGGGTAGTTTAGCTCCTTGGTTTGCTAACAAAAGAAAGTATCTTTCTTTGTTTCGCTCTATAATTTTGTCCAAGAGAGTATGAAATTGTGGATCCTATTTAGCCTCTTAAAGTGCTTCCTCGGTTATTTCATTATCATTTGAATTATTCCCAGTACAAAACCTATGAAAAGGATTTTCTTCCCTATCACCCATGTTGCCAAATGAATTTTCCTTTTCGTCTTCTTCTTGGTGTTTTCAGGACCTTGTGAAAACAGGCATATGCTTATACCAAATTTTTACTAACTTTTATCACAAATGAGAGAGTACAATTTGTTGGATGCCTTAGTCGAAATAAAATGATGGATTCTATTGATATGACTAAAGAAATTTCTAATTTTTAGTTTGTGATTCCCTGGATTGAAGGAATATGATCCTATTATGGGAATTAAACTAAAAATCAGAAATGGATGTGATGATGCATTTTGCAATGTTTTGATCTTAGTTTGAGAAAATAAGGATTTTGCAAAAGCCTAATGCTTCCAAGTTCTCTATTGCAACACTTGATCGGAATGATTGGAATTGCATGTTGCAAGATGAAAGAGGGATGAATGGACTGACTCTAATTATGCCTCTGCAAAAGAGCTCTTCATTGAAATAAATCTTGTGAATATAATGACTCTAAAGAAAAATCATCAATAAATCCCCTAGCAAAGTCATGATATCTATGGATGAAAGTTTGATGCTCAAGAAAAAATTTCTGACTTTGGTATAAAAAGTGTCTCCTTTTCAAAAGCTTCTTGTAACTAAGGGACCTTTTTGGATTCTTGATCCTTTTCTCGAGGGATTTCTTAACAAAGGTTGCAGATTTCCAAACCCTGATCATAGAAAATACCATAATTGGTGGCAGATTGTGTCAGAAAACTCTTTTGACTTAGAAAATAGATGTGTTACTTTGTTCAATGGATGTGCTAAACTTCTCAATGAATGCGTTAAAAGATCAGATAAATGAGTTGGATGGATGCATGGATGCGCTAAAATAGAGCATGGATGTGCTATAATAGAGCATGGATGCACTAGAATAGAGCATAAATGCGCTAAAACAAAGCAAGGATGCGCTAAAACAAAGCAAGGATGTGCTAAAAGATCTGGTCAATGTGTTGGGACAGACATGTTTTGACAATTTTCTGAATTAGATGATTTTATCTGAATTAATGTTTGAAAAACATGACATGCAGTAGGAAAGCAGTTGTTTTTAAAGTCCTAAAATCTAACAATAAGTGTATTCTCTTCGAAATTTCCATGGGTATTGAACAAAACAAACACTTCAAATAGACTCACTCTTAATTGTCAAAAAGGTCATCATAATAATCACAACCCACATCTTAGAATTGCGTCGACTCACCCAGCCATGTCACCCCCTAGAGGGTGACCATGTTTTTATCTTTTCTAAGCGTGTACTCAAAGTTAGATTTCTCAATCCCTTGAGAAAACAATCCTTGGCAATTATATGGTGAGTGTCTTGGAGGCAGATTCTTCCCTCCCCTTGCACTGTGAGTATTATAATATTTGGTTACTGACATGGTTGGCTTATACACTAAGGTTCGTAGTAAGTATTTTCATTTAGTGCGGAAAATGATATACTCCCTCAAGAGACCTCCCAACCTTTAGAACAAAGGCTTTGTGGATGGTTATCTTGCACACTACTGTCGAGTGGATTTTCATCAAAAACTCGCTTTTGATTATAGTGGGTTGGAATCCTTGACTTTAGGGGTTCCTACTTAGGTCGTTCCTCTTGGATGAGTAATTTTTCCCACAAGAGTAGGTATGCTAAGGGTTTTAATAAAGCATAAAATACATGAAATGAAAAAATTATTTTGGAATTTTGATCACCCAGTTAAGGGGAGAGCATAGGCCTATCACCTGACAATCACAACAAACAATTTTGTTCAATTTTAATCCCAAATGAAAAAATTTCTAAACTAGGTGAAGTTTTTGCTTCACAAAAGACATGGGATTCATTTTATCTAAGATATTTCAATTGTTTGGTGACTACCCTAAGATTGGTTTATTTTAATCTGAATGACTACCCTAGGATTGCTTCATTTTAACCTTATGTAGAAAGTATTAATCTTTGTTTGTGAACGCGTCAGAATTAGGATTAAAAATTTATAGTCTCCTAGATGCGCTAAAAGAACACATAAATGCACTAAAACAAAGCATATATGCGCTAAAATAAGTTTAGGGATGCGCTAAAACAGAGTGTAAATGCGCTAAAAGAACACAGATATGCGCTAAAACAGAGTGGCAATGCGTTGAAATAATCCTTGTATGCACTAAACTTTTCCAAGGATGCACTAAAACGTGTCGCATGTGCACTAAACCTCGAGTCAAATCTGTAACCTGCCAGAAAACCTGCAATAAAAAATTAAAAATAGGGCAAGGGCCCCATGATGGGTGCCAAAAATGTGTATGTGAATATATGGAATAAACTAAAAAGCTAAAAAAACACACCAATGCGACATTGTATTAAATAAATCTAATTTAAAGATGAGAAAACTCTAAATACAACAAATTCTTTAAAGATGTCCCATTGTCCTCTATCTCCAAGGCTTCGTTGTAAGTTGTTGGCTCTTAGATTGTGTAAGTAGTAGCTTGGAAAAATGACAACCTAGAGAATGAGATAATGCAGCATGCATTTCTATGCTAAATGAGATGATTGAAACTATGATATGAAACTAAAATGATATGCTATGCTTAATAAATCAGATTGCTAAGTGCTCAACAATGCAACTATAATGCTCACGTTATATTTGATTATGATTCTAGATCTAAGATCCTTTTCAAAAAATAAAGAGGTTGTATTTATAGAGTTTTGGAGGCAAAACTTTAGTTGGCAAAGATCGACGATTGAAATCAAGCCTGTCAAGATGAACGGTGAGAGATTGGGAAGTTGAGAAAAAGACGGAAGCTAGAGAGAAAAATGGGAAATGTTTCCTCCTACACAACCTCTTCCATTCAAAAATGAAAGAAAGTAGCCATTTGGACATTTTAGTTATGAGGAGTTAGTTGGCATTGAGGATAAATCCATAATTAAATAATTAAGTTATTTAATTATATGTGACAATGAATTTAGAAGTTTCCATAATTAAATATTTCAAATATTTAATTACGTGTGAAAAGTGACTAAGAAGTTTCTAATTAAATATTTAGAATATTTAATTATATGTGAAAAGAAAGAATAAGAAGTTTCTAATTAAATATTTAGAATATTTAATTATATGTGAAAAAAAAGAATAAGAAGTTTCTAATTAAATATTTAGAATATTTAATTAAATGTGAAGTGGAGAATTGGAGATAATGATGAATTTAGAAGATCTTTATTTGAATTTAGAAGATCTTTATTTGAATTTAAAAATTCAAACATGAAGTAATATGATAATTAATTTAAATAAATTATAAAATTTATTTAATTAATTAAGAGGAAGATAGAAAATGGTAATAATTAAATAAACTTATTTATTTAATTAAATTAGAAGAATTAGAAAGTAAACGATATAAATAAATAATTAAATTTATTTATATGTAGATGACTTTAGAAGATTAATTAAATAATTCATATTTAATTAATTATCAGGCTTGATTTAATGTGACCATTTTAGATGTGTATATCAACTAATGGAGAACATGCAATTAACAAAGGAGACGGGTTATTCTTTCAGGTTTCACTTTGATTACATGTCTTGTGATGTACTTTATGAATTGTTTGCCACTGAAGAACAATGTTGTATGGAAAGAGAATGAACTAGTTTGCAAGCAGTTTTATGAACACTCTAACAATTTGGAAAACTATGATCAAGAATATGCAAGTTTATTTAGAGGTTTTCCAAAAAAGTTTGGATCAGTTTGTATTTCCCTTCCAGTAAGGGCATTTGAAGTTGGTTCCTCTTCTGGTGAGATGGAGAGAAACAAGAAAAGAGAAAAATAAATTGTTGTATGTACTCCTCCAATATGCAAAACTCCAAGAGTTGAAGGGAAAGGAAAATAATAGGTGATTGTAGATCTACCAGATGAGGAATCAGATAAGGAAACTAAGGACACCCTAAGGGAAGAATTGGAATCAGTTGAACCATATCAAGAAAAGGTAGAATGTAGTGAAGAAGAAGGTGATTTATCCAAGGCAAAGATGCAGAAAATTGCAAGCATATGGTCCTTTAGACCCTCATAAGAGCAGGATATGATTTTGAACACACTAAGTGCTTATTTTGTGCTCAATCATATCAAATTGGAGACTTTGTAGAATTTTCTACCTGAAGAGATGATCAAATGCATTAAGGAAATCAAGGATTCTGAATCTCAAATCAAGAAAGAAGAAGAAATAATTCTACACTTGAAGGAGCAGTTCAGGCTATCACTTACCAAGTTGAAAAGGAAAATGAATGAGCTGAGGCAATGCATAAGTACAACAAACAAAATCAACAACTATTGCATTAGTTGGCCTCGTGTAGTTGGGAAATACAAAAACAATTTGGAGCAAATTGAAACAGATTTAAATAGGATCGGACAAAGTTTTGATATGTTTCAGTATTAGGATGGTGCAATCAAGAAAAGGATTCAAGAGTTACAGTCTGAGCATACAAAAGTTCAATTCGCCAGAAACAAGCTTGTAGACACTTTTTGAAATTAAAGGACTTAACCAACCAATCAAACTAAAAGAAGAAAACATTTCTAAATAAGTCGATCCTAAACTAGCTAAAATGGGAGACTATTGGGATGTCAAACTAGTGGCATAAGTGGTGCAGGAGCATGTGGGCGAATAGGCGATCCGCACCACCCAAAAAAAAAAAATATCGTTGGTTTTGCTTTCACAATTTTGATTTGTTTTCTTGTTTGGTTTTGGTTTTCCTCTATGCCTAGACCTCTTAAATTTACACTTTGGTAAATGACCAACAATGTTGTCTCATGTATTATGATCTTTTAAAATGACCTTGCCTGGTGGATCTCCATTTATTTTTTTAGCATCCTCATCATGAGCTTTGGATTTGAGTATGGATGTCCATCAAAGTATAAAATAATATGTAGTGGTAACTTCCCTTACATATGCAAATGTGGAACCATCAATTTGATAGTTAAAATGCATAATTTGAAGCATTCAACTATTAATTGAAGTTTTTAATTGAGCAGAGGTTGTTTGACTAGAAAGGAGGATCGACTAGACAGGAGAAGGCATTTTATTTGTTTTAAATCAAATCTTATAGAAGATCAAGGGGCACAACAAGGGTAGTAATCTAAACTCCCGACAAAAACAGGAAGATTTCATGCTATGGGAAATATATCTTTGGACAGGAATGTGAGGCGTCAGAATTTAATTGAATTTCCTTAAAATACAGATTGAAAAAAAAATCATAGAGATTGATAAAGAAAAAGGAGAGGTTGTGAATTTGATGAGGGGGAAATTGTGGAGAGTAGACATAGCAAGTGAGAAAAGAGTTGATGTGCAACCAAGAATGGTAACCTGCATAGGCCAGAGGAGAAGAGATGACTCCAAAAGGGGAGACCAATATGTGGTGAGGTAGAAACTAAGGCGCAACCATGTGTAAGGGGAAAACAAGTGTCGATTGACAGAGGAAGATTGGTTAATAAAGACCATGTGACAACAAACAGAAGACGTTGTGTGTACACAACGAGAGGAAAGAGGTAGTGTTAAAAATTTTGAATACATTATGGTAGAGTGAAGTTAGCGCATAAAGGAGAAGAGCAGCTTGGTGTAGTTTTTTAAGATTGAAAATAGAGGTTGCAAAGTGAGCAAAGGTACATGGAGGATTTTCTTTTATAATTATTTGCAAAAATTGGTATTACAGATTTGAATATTGTATTGAGAAAGTTAGAATCAAATAAAAACCAAGTTGTTTTTTAATGAGTTTTCTTTTCTTGAGAACATTGAGAGTAATCAAGCAGATGAGTTTTGTGCTCTGCATCAATTGGCATCAGAGTTAGCGATTTTAAGTGTGGAGAGTATCCACTAGGATTTGTGGGAGTGAGCAATGGTAGTGCAGAGCTCGAAGGGATTGTTGTCAGCGAGTTGTGAGTGAAGGCCCAAAAAATTGAGAGCTAAAATTATTGATTGGAAGAGATGTCACCCCGAAGAGGAAGACCCAGATTAGAGGCAGTACTAAAAATATTTTGAGACATGGTAATTGAAGGTATCAGAAACCAGGGAGAATTAGGTGCTAGTAACAAAAGAGAAAGAGGAAGAGAATGTGAGAATGAGGAAGAAATCAGAGGTGAAGAACATGAAAGAGAAGAATAATAAGAAGAGGAGGAGGAGCAAGAGGAGGAGGATGGGGACAAGGAAGAATGATTAGTGGATGCCAACCAAGAAATATTTTTTAGAGCTCTTTTGAGAATAATGAAGAGCAATAAGATGGATTTGCCAAAATTTTCTGGAACGTTAAATCCAAATGAGCTAATTGATTGGATTGGAGAGTTGGAGGAGTACTTCAAATTGGAGGACATTAGAGACCCACAACGGGTGAAGATAGCTCAAATGAAATTGAAATGGCATGTTGCGTTATGGTGGAAAAGATTGCAAAAAGAACAAGAAATGGATGGAGATCCTCAAATCTCCAAGGTGGAACCAAATGGTGATGAATTTGAAGAAGACATTCATACCTGGAGATTATGAAATGGAGTTGTTCAAAAAAATTCAAAATTTGAAGCAAAAAGATATGAGTGTAAAAGATTACACAGAAGAATTTTACAAGCTGGCTATTCAATATGGAAGGCATGAAATTAATAGGGAAAAAGCAGCCAGGTATGTGAATGGATAGAGGTTTAACATATAGGATGAGATGAGTATGTTGAATATTACCACAGTTGAGGAAGCATACCATTATGTGTTGAAGGTAGAGGAGAAATTAATGAAGAGGCAAATAAATAATTCCAAAAGTCGGGGAAGATTTGGAGCTGAAAAGGGACAAGCGAGTATCAGTAAAGGAAAGTAGATTGAGGAATAATCCAATCCCAAATGGAGCAAAGAGGGGGGTCAAAACACAAAATAAAAGGATACATCAATGAGAAGAAGTGGTGGCAATAGCAGAAGGCTTTCGTCCAGATGTTATCAACATGGAGAAGTTGGTCATCGTGCTTTCGAGTGTTCTCAAGTACATGAAGGCAACAAGAAGAGTATAGCAAGAAATCACCTAGCACAAGAAGATGAGGAGTGTAATGCATCCCCAAAAGTAGTAGACCTAGAAGAAGGTGAATCTCTCATGATGAGGAGAGTTTTGGTGAACCCAGTTATAGTGGAGGAGAAACCATCTCAAAGAAGGAGTCTCTTTCGGACTATGTGCAAGGCTGGAGGTAAGTGTTGTAAGGCTATTGTTGATAGTGGTAGTACAGATAACTTAGTTTTAGAATAAAATGGTGTAAAAACTAAGTTTGGAAAGGAGTAAGCATCCTAGTCCATACAAATTTTGTTGGCTGTAGAAGGAGCACAAAATGGATGTGAGACAATAGTGTTTAGTAAGTTTTCAGATTGTTTCATATAGAGATTATTGGCATACACTTTCTAGTGTTGTCATTGATGTCAACCTAAGTCATGGATCCAGTCTACAGTTCAATATTTGTCCATATCGGCAGAAAGAGTAAAGAGAAGATTATTACCGGAAGTAAGAGTGAAGAACAGGGTATTCGATTAAAGTTGAGTATGTCGATTAATATGCATTATCAATTTATCAGTTCATTTTGTGCATCTCAAGAAAGGTTATTGGATATCTGGAATACCTTATTCTCGCCTGCTCATCAATCGGTGTACAATTTTGAAGATCCGGTCGATTGATTTTTCATTTATCAATGCTTGAAGGCTGACTTGGTGGATATAACTGTTGTGGATTTTTAAGGATTAATTGTTTAAATTTTTTTTTGTTCGAACATGTTTATTTGGGTCCTCACTATGTTGTGGCTGACTTTGGATGATATGCATTGAAAATAATTTATGGATTTAGCCGATTTTTGAAAAGTATTTTATGTTTCATTAAGGCTGACATATAGATGATATTATCCTTTGATGCAGATATATAAGATCGATTGTTTATATAACTTTGGTATTGAAGCATGATGGATGTGAAGTGTGTTGTTGTGTGATGAAAAATTCAAAAGGGTGGTTGTGTAATTTCATCTGCGCATATAAGATTTGTGATGTGAGTTGCAGAAGAGCTGAATCAGACAAAAGGTCAAGAAACTGACGAACGAGCTTAACCGGAACTATAATCTAGAATTTATAGATGTTATTCCTTTAGTTCAATTCCTCAAATGGATTTAATCTAAATATTTTGTAAGGTAGTGATCCTTCCTATTTTGAGCAGTGAGCTCTAGGCAGTGTTCCTGAATGCAAGTGCATTCCCATTTTGTGAAACTTGTATTTGAGTACTCAAATTGTGGATTGACCTCCACTGTGGTTTTTCCCCTAACAGGGTCTCCACGTAAAAATCCTTATGTTATAGTTTTTTGGATGTTTTCTTTGTGTTTTTGCATCTTTCCTTCAGTTCAAAGTTGTAAATGGTTTAAATATCAGATTAATAAAGTTGAAGATTGCAGAACACTAATTCACCCCCCCTCTTAGTGTTCTCATATTCCAATAGAGATGAAGTGTTGTGTGACATGATGCCTATGACTATATGTAATGTGTTGTTTGGTAGACCATGGCAGTTTGATAGGGAAGTCATCTATGATGGTAGGAAGAATGTGTACACCATCTGGAAATATGGACAAGAGTGTATGTTAAACTCTTTGAAGGAGAAAGAGAAACAGGTGAAAGAATCCAGCTCTATTATTTGTTGCAGTGTAGAAAAGAAATGCGTAGAGGAAAAGGAATGAACCGGGTGTAGTGATTTGCAACCATTATGAGAGTAGATTTTAGAGGGAAAGAACAAACTGGGTTCTGATTTATTGCAACAACACAATAAAGGAAGAAAGAATAGCAGTCCAAGAAAATGTAGAGTGCACCAAGATGAACCTGTGGTAATAATTTGTTTTGAGAAAGGAGATAATGCTAGTGGAGATGGCTTGAGTGTTGAGGATGAGCTGAAGTATAGACGAGAGAAGGCTCCCATGGATAAGGAGAAAAATTGGATTAAAAAAAAACATGGTATTACCGTCCCATACATCTTTGAATGTTCTTGAGTTTACCACTCAAGGAACATTCCATTTTACTTAGTGTGTTTGGTGTAGGAGCATGCAGGCAAATGGGCAATCCGTGCCACCCAAAAAAAAAGAAAATATCGTTGGTTTTTCTTTCAATCTCCATTTATTTTGTCACCATCCTCATCATGAGCTTTGGATTTGGGTATGGACGTCCATCAAAGTATAAAAAAAAAATTAGTGGCAACAACCCTTACATATGCAAATGTGGAACCATCGATTTGATAGTTTAAATGCAGAATTTGAAGCATTCAACAATTAATTAAAGTTTTTAATTGAGTAGAGGTCGTTTGACTAGAAAGGAGGGTCGACTAGACAGTAGAAGGAATTTTTTTTTTTTTAAATCAAAGCTTATAGAAGATCAAGGGGCACAACAAGGGCAGTAATCTAAACTCACAAAAAAAAGAGGAAGAGTTCAAACTATGGGAAATATATCTTTGGACAGGAATGTGTGGTGCCAAAATTTAATTGAATTTCCTTAAAATACAGATTAAAAAAAAAATGGTAGAGGTTGATAAACAAAATGGAGAGGCCATGAATTTGTTGAGGGGGCAGCTATGGAGAGTAGACACATCAAGTGAGAAAAGAGTTGATGCACAGCCAAAAACAGTAACCTGTGCAGGCCAGAGGAGAAGAGATGAATCCATAAGGGGAGACCGATATGTGGTGAGGTAGAAACTAAGGCGTGACTGTGTGTAAGGGGAAAACAAGTGTTGATTGACAGAGGAAGATTGGTCAACCAAGATCGTAGGACAGAAAATAGAGGACATTGTGTTTGCACAGCGAGAGGAAAGAGAGAGTGTTAAAAAAATTGAATACATTATGGTAGAGTGAAGTCAGTGCATAAAGGAGAAGGGCAGATTGGCATAGTTTTTAAGATTGAAAAGAGAGGTTGCAAATTGAGCAAAGGTACATGGAGGATTTTCTTTTATAATTGTTTATGAAAATTGGTATTGCAGATTTGAATATTGTATTGAGCAAGTTGGAATCAAATAAAAACCATTTTTTTGTTTTGTTAAGATTTTTCTTTTGTTGAGTATATTGAGAGTAATCAGGCAGAGGAGTTTTGTGCTCTACATCAATAATTTGAAAATATTTTATTAGAATTTGAAAAAATATTACCTAGAAAATTTACATACCTAAAAGGCATAAAGGAGGAAGTGGGAGTCATGAAGATACAACTGAAAGAAGGAACTAAACCCAAGTATGAAGAAGAAATTTAAAGCAAAACTAGATAAGATGTTAGAAGTAGGGATAATCAAACTAGTAGAAGATGTAAAGTGGATTATCCCTATGGTAATTTAAACAGGAAAAAAATTCAAATAAGAATTTGTGTTGACTTCAAGGAACTAAACAAATCCTGCATTCATGATCTTTTTCCTTCACCATTCATTGAAGAAATATTAGAATTACTAGTAGGGAGAGAAATATACTCCTTTGTTGATGGATTTTTTTAGCTATCATCAAGTAAAACTAAGTAAGGACGATCAACCAAAAAAAATATTTACAAAAAAATAGGGCTCCTGCATGTACACAGTGATGTCATTTGGACTAAAGAATGCACATACATTATTTAGCAGGATAATGATAAATGCTTTTAAGGATTTAATACATTAAGTTTTGGAGGTATACTTGGATGATTGGAGGGTATATGGCTTGATAAAGGACCATGTACAAGTATTGAGAATGATGCTAAATAGGTGTTGAAGTATGTAGATTACACTAAACTTGAAAAGTGCATGTTCTTTGTACTCTATGGGACATTACCAGGACAAATCATATGTAAAGAAGGGTTGATGGTAGACCTTATGAAAGTTACTTTAATAATAACTTTTCCACACCCTAAGAAACCTTCATAAGTAAAAAATTTCTTAGGATATATTGAATACCACCACAAAGTTATAAAGGGTTATGCCAAAATAGTTGCACCAATGGAAGAACTATTAAATAATAAATCTGGTAGAAGTATTGAATGGACTAAGGAACTCAAACAAGCATTTGACACATTAAACAAAACTATGGAGACACCCATACTAACACTCCTAGACTAGAATCCGCCATTCCATGTACATGTAGATACATATGGTATTTCCATAGAAGTTTTATTGGACCAACCTAAAGGAAATAAGGATCATCCCATAGACTTTACAAGCATAAAACTAAGGTAGAGAAAATTACACCACTACAGAACATGAATCCCTAGCTATGGTTTATGCATTACAAAAATTCAAACACTACCTACTATTAACACCATTTACATTCTTTATAGATCATGAACCATTAAAGTAATTACTTAATAAACCTATCATACAAGGAAGGATATGTCGATGGTTACTCTTATTCCAATAACTTAATTTTAAGATAACAGTAAAACCAAGAAAACACAATCAAGGACCCGATTACTTATTAAGAATTAAAACAAGGGAATACCTAGAAGATCAACTAAAATATCTATCTAGTGCATATCTATCTAGACTAAATATGGTATTGGATGAGCTACATGATATTTCTATACTCTTATCCAAAGGGAAATTTCCCACGGATCTCTCACCACAAGCTAAAGAATCTCTATTGTGGAAGTCTCTATCATATGCATTAATAGAAGGATAATTGCATCACATAGGATGAGATGAAATAAGAAGAGTTTTTCATGAGCATGAGAGAGAATCCATCCTAAAAGAAGCACTTGAAAGAATAGTAGGAGAACATAATTGTGAGGAAAAAACATCTAAAAGGGTTAAACTAGTCCAAATTTGGTAGCCATCCCTACATAGAGAGGCAAAAGAATATGTAAAGAACTGTGACATATGTCAAAGGGTGGGGAAACGTACCACAAGAGGAATATGTATTTGAAACTAGTGCTAGCACAAATCCCATTTGAAAATGGGTGATAGACTTTATAAGAACCTGTGAAACACCAGCTAAACATTCAAGATCAAGATTCATGATAATAGGGGTAGAATACTTAACAAAATGGGTAGAGGCAGAACCTACTAAGGACTATACTGCAAAAACTACTACAAGATTCTTATATCAAAATATAATCACTAGGTATGGTTTCCCATCAAATATAGTAAGTGACCAAGCCAAAAAAATTGTTAATAAAGTGATTATGAAGCTTCTACACAATGGCATGATCATACACAATAAGATTTCACCATACCATCCACAAGAAAATGGAGCAAGTGAAGCTTTCAATAAGATAATTGGAACAAAACTTAATAAAATGTGTGATGGAAATAGGTCATACTGCGACATATAGATACTTTTGGTACTTTGGGCTTACCACACATCCTACAAAAGGACCAATAAGTTTACACCATTTCAATTAGTTTATGGAACTGATGCGATAGTTCTCATGAAATTATTAGTCCCTAACTTACATACCACACTCATATTGCAGTTGGATGATGATGATTCCTTAGCACAAAGGATTGAAGAACTAGAAATATTGGATGAGAATAGATTCATAGCCTTATACAATCAAAAATTAGAAAGGAAAAGATAAAAGGCTTGGCATGATAGAAACCTCTACACTAAGATTTTTCAAATGGGGGATCTAGTCTTACTATAATATATACTAAATTCAAAAAGTATGGTAAGTTAACTTGGTAAGGTGGTTAGGACCATACCATATACATGAAATTGTGGAATCAAGAGTGGTGAGATTAAGAAAATTAGATGGAAACCACATAATAGGATATGTCAATGGTGCAAGACTTAAACATTATCACCAACCCAGAGGTTGAAAAACATAGTCTAAAAATAGTCATATTGTATTTTATGTAGCATATGTATCATAAAATACTAAACAATAAAATCAAGCTTAGAAATCCAAGGGAGTAAACGACTAGAAAATCTTGTGAAACTTAATGATAAAATGACATAAATGTGTTTCATCACCCTAAATATATTTAAAACCATTTCAACTACAATACACCCACCTTGCATTCAAACTCTCTAAAGTACACAAAATCCATTCAAGCTCTACTACTCATACACACAACTACAAACAATGGCAACCCCAACCTTGGTTAATGTCACTAAGAAGCCACAACCAAAGTATAAGAAGTATATGTTCAAGGAAATGGAGGCAAATAAATATGGTGCATTCTCTAGTATCCCCATAGACATTTTCATATAGAGGACATGAGAAAATACATCCATAATTCAATAACAAAGATCGATCACACAAAATTTGAAGAACTCAGACTAACCCTCCCCACCCAAGATCAAAGGACATACCAACCTCAATTATAGGAAATAGAAAAGAATAATATTGACATATGAAATGATTTCCTATATTTTTGTGATGAACTTGATTGGGTACGACTAGTATTGAGTAGAGTCTATAATTATTTCATATACCTCAACAAACCCTACTGAATAACACAAGAAGGAATACATGTGGTAATAGGGCTAAGCATGGTGGGTGAGGTACCAGAAAATAAAGTAGTTAAAAATTATACAATAACTACATTGATTAGGGAAACACCAAACAAAAGAAGCTTGATAATTTGTGTAATAAAAAATCTTATAGTGTGGTATGCAACGATGGGAATTGCATACAAAATCTACTATGTGAATAGGGAGGATTTTGCTACCACAATAGTGATTAATACCACATATCAAATGGTGGTGGAAGGGAAGGATTTCGACATCTGTGAGGTCATGAGAGATCAAATTATGTAGAACCTCCAAAAATTTAAAACCTTCTAGTACAACTTTCGATATGGGACACTACTCATCTCCCTTGTATTCTACTTCTTGGATGAACTTCCCATATTCAAAGGAAAATTATGCAAGACAAGTCTATCAGGAGCATCCAAAATCAAAATGCACGCATGATGATTCCTAAATAAACAAATGTATACCACCACATACTGGGGGTTATTCAAAAGCTTCTAACAACAACTATAGGTTAGGGAAAAAATACCATATGAATCCATCAAACAATACATCAACATCATCACTTTCTAGGTGGATAAGTACTATACCTACATGGAGGTGGTGGAGTCATGGATGCCTTGGATTCCCAAGATCCCTTATGAGATATCACATAAAGAGGTGGATTCTTACGCCACAAACATACTTGATAAGCCAAAAGACCCAAATACAGAGTGATTTGGAAGGTACAAGGAGATTATGGATCAAATATATAAGAATTCCAAAAGAAAAATATGAGAAAAATAAAGAATAGTTATAGAAGCAATGGGGCATTCCACCAAAAGAAGTAGCATAACCATCTTCTTCCACGCTATATTTGAAAATATGCACACCAACTACAAGAAGGTCAAGGAGATCGCATGGGACTACAAGCATACAATTTGAAGTTCCTACATCTTCTTCACATATGGTAACTACATCAAATGTACAAGAGATATTAGAAACCCTCATACAAATGAGTGTGAAGAAGAAGGGCCACAAAGCAAGGTCTAAGCAGGTGGTGAAAAGGAAGATAATTCAAACTTTTGATGAAGAGGAGGAAGAAGAAGATACAAGAGGTACAAAATCCTATATAGAAGAGAAAGAAGAGGGAACACACTATGGAAATTCAACAACCAAAGGAAATAGAGCAACCACAATCACCAATTAATGTGATAGAAACTAAAAATTCCATCATCTACCACAATATTCTCTTGCAAGTCTCATCCATGTATGAAGATGCAAACATTAGTAATAAGGATAGGATAATACAAAGCCCGATATTGTATATAAGGAAATTTGATCAAATTTTAGAGGAAATGGTCAAAGACTTCCCACAACCTATCATCATCGCAATTTGAGAAAGAAGGAAGAAATCCCTAAAAGAAGAAGAGGAAATAAGTTGAAAATGTATTATAGAGGTAGGGTCTGACCTTACCACAGATCAAAAGGAGCAACTTACAAGGGCTCAAGCACAAGAGCTCCATATTAAGCAAAAAGTAGATACCCTAATGGGGTGACAACAAGAGGAAATTGATAAGATATAAGAGGAAACCATAGAAATAACAAAGACACTCCTATATTTCATCTTACAAGAAGAAGAAGAAAGAAACAACAACACCTCATCCCACAATAATCCCACCAAGTGAAAGAGGGGATGAGGAACATGAACATAATATTGGAGAAAAATATGCATCAGTTTCTCCCATCCATCAAGGACTTCTTGACAGAACGAAAAAAATTGCAGCCAACACCTACATCACAACTAATCCAACTACCAATGATGGGCTCCCAAGTGAATCTAGAAAATATTCCCCCACTTCAAAAACTTCAACTAGGAGACATTTTCCATGCCTACAAAAGAAACTCTAGAAACATGTGGATAATACAAAGAAGCTAGAATATGTGGTAAAAACATTGCAGAGCTCAATAACAAATACACAAAGGGACACTTCCCTTACCCTACGAAAACAACATAAATAATTGCTTGATGGGATACTATTAGACTTCAAGGCACAAAGGATAAAATCAAACAAGAATCTCAACAAGAAATTTTGAAGAAAAACATAGAGGAGGCCACAAAATTGTGCATTAGCCCATTCAAAATTGGAGAAATAGATCAAGAATGTAGAAGGAATAATAGAAAAAGTTAATATATTGTATCAATTTTGTCTCCAATGGCCCAACCTCACTAAGAATTTGAACGATCATATCATACAACTAAAGGCCTAGATAGTACGATTTGTATCTTCGTATGATTCATTAAAAGACATGGATGGAGCAATCAAAGTACACATAAAGAATACACACACTCAACTACAACTTTGAGAGAATAGAGAAAATATAAAGATGCAAATGAAACAATTAAGAGAAATAATCAACATCAAGCAAGAACACTTGTGCATAGTGCAAGGAGAGGCCAAATTTGTAGCACAACAAATAAAAATCCCTAACAACCTTGTGGAGGTAGAAGCTATATAGAAAAACACACAAGGATACATTAAATTACTCCAAGTAAAATAGAAATGGGATATTGCACTTGTGTAGTTAAAGGTCATATGCAAGCATATTCTCCTAGGTAACTGAGCAACATGTCTTGAGGACAAGACAATTTTGAAAGGGGAGGTGATGTTAGCAAGGTACAGGGCAAAGAGTAAAAGCTACCACAACTTACCACATAGGAATTATGGAACCTCGGGCTGACAAGGAAGATAGAGTAAGGGGTGCCCTATAACGGTCACATCTCTAAAAGAAACAAAGAATCAATATATGTATGTAATAAATGATTAGGAGGGCATCATAGGTAGAGATATAAATATAGGAGATAAGAAAGGAATATAATACATAGTAGAGACTAAGATATGATAATGTAATGGTTATCTAAATATATATAAGAATTTATAAGAATTCAATGGATGTAAGTGTTTTGATTGGTGGTTAAAAATGGGTTTTGATGGGGTTTGGAACCCAATACAAAGGAAAGCAAGCTGCAAAAAAGATAAACCATAAACCAATAGCAGCACCACAACAGCTTCTAACGGATTAACATGACTACATGCTATAACTTACGAATAAGCAAGGGCCAAAAACCCTAAAACAACCTGGTTTTAGCTGGGACCAGAAACCTAATTAGCTACACAAAGAACCTACCTGCATCTGCTAGGATTAAGAAAACAAGTCTCTCATGGTCGACACAGTAGAGTCGAGAGAGATAATCATAAAAATGGTGTAAGACACCAGGACCAGAAACCCTTCCACTGCCTGCATCATCCAAGCATTAGTAACCCAACCGCTCATAAGAGACACCATAGAGCCAATAAAGATAATTTTCTTGATGGTGTGGGACACCATCAAACCCCTAATGAAAAAATCCAACAACTCTAAAAATGTAACGCCCCGCCACACAACCCCAAAGGAAGTTGCAATTAACTACTCAAACGCACTATTTTTTTTTTGTTTAAGTATAATTAATATGCAAGTTCACTACCCATTGCAACAACCTCTAAGGTTACGAGACTGAGATTACTTATTAACCCATGAACAACATTAATGAATTGAAACAATAACATATAATTACTTAAGAAATTAAGAACACATACATTTCATACAAGGTAAATTACATCAAAGAATAAGAGATACCATAAGATCCCAAAGTACAATAATCTAATAAGGAGATTACATCTCTCATTCCCCGAATGAGGTAAATCCAATAAGCATGGTTACATATTACAACTTTCCACCTTGATAAAAAATGAGGGGTAATAAATAACAAGATCAACTAAAATGAATAAAGCATGAAAAGAAACTGGATCCCACGAGCTCTCCAACTGAAAATCTCGACAACATTAACAAGAAGAAAGCGCAACGGAGTAAGGTACATGCCACCCAACCAAGTGGAACCCAAAGGCCCACCCCCCGTGCTAGGAGATAGTAACAAGGAATCCTAGCCAAGGCCATCTATCTCTAGACATAGGCTAACATGTAACTGAAGCAAACTGACACAACCAATCACATGTACCACACAAGTATAACACAAGTACAACACAAGTACAACTCTAACATGGTCACATTGCTTCTAGATATAAAAATAGATCGAGTATGTTAAGAGAACCATACACACAAAATCAAATACTAAATGTTGTCTTAGACAGAGTGTCATCACACAGCTCATCATAAGTTTTCCTCTGGGAATCTTCATAGGCTCCGGCCCTCATACTTACTAAAGTGGAATCAAATACCTGTCATAAAGCCCAGAAAGATGACTCGGCCATTCCCAGTCTTCCCACTCACCCTAAGCTTAAACAAGCACTTGCGACTATGAGTGAGGCTAGAACTTATCTTGATTAGAGTAAAATACTACCTAAACTTATAAGAACATTGATTCGTTATCACTCGATTCAACTACCTCTAAAGGTTATCCAGTATTACCTCTTACAGCCTCTAGCCCCTGACAAAAGTCACTCTTCTACTTGACAACACACAATCGAACCAATTACCAAGGGAACCCAAGTGCATACAAACTAGATAAAACAATCACTCCAACACTAGGAGGAAACATAAGTCAAAACCCTCTCCAAACACTGGAGGAACAAACATAACAAAGCCACTCCTTACAAGTAGTCACAATTCACATAATCCACTCCTTCCAAAGGAGGCACAAATGATCCCCATTCGTGGAAACCTGTTAATTAACTGATAACGTGACATGCACTACCCAAGGGATTCAAAATAGGTTGACAACATGATATGACAACCCACATATTTAAAACCACATCTGGAAGACTTAACAACCCCTCCTAATCAATTTCCCCCAAAGTGATAAAAAAAGGAATTACATTTAAACAAGCAATTTAATCAAAATTAAATCTACTTCAAATTTCCTAAAGCCACTTCTTTTATTAACATTTAGTACTTTATTGCCATAATAAAACTGAATTGAATAACGTTTCTTTTAGAAAAAGAAGAAATTTAAACCAAATATCACATTCTCTAATTGCTTGTAAATAATAAAATAGATATTTACTTCATTGATTTAAAACATACCCTTTCCAAATCATCTATTTCTTCTTTTCACAATAAATCATTTTAAAAAAACAACTAATTTCTCTATTAGACATAATCTCTGTAAATCAAATATTTGTTCTTTCCAAAAATATTATTTTAAAATAAATCTCTTAGTTTGACTATAATACATTAATTTAAAATTCCTCAATTGCATTTAAATCATACCTTCATTTAATCCATATTTTAATAATTAAACTATATGTATATATATAAATATAATATACATATTTAATCATTTAATTTTGATATACTCATATTTATTATTATATAAAAAAATATTAAATATTAATATATATTCTATTATTTTATATATATTAATATTTAATATTATAAAAATATAATATTTAAATATTAAAAATAAAATTAATTTTTTTAAATAAAAAGAAAGGTCAACATAATTTTTAGGGCACACTTCTACCTCGGGCCGCACGCGTGTTTTGAGAGGGTACGGCGGCAACTTAACTCAGCCGACCATGGGTGGCGGCTTACACAACTGGCCCTACATGGGGCAGCGGTTGTGTTGTGCACAGCCGACCACCATGAATGGTGGTACGGTTGTCCTTAGCATAGCCGTCCACCACCCATGGTGGCAACGGTGCCAGCGGCCACGTGGGGTGCGACTCCCCCACAGTGCCTCCCATGGGGGGGCGGCTATTGGGTGAGCCCCCAACCCCCCACAAATTTCATGATTTTTTTTATTATTTAAAAAATATATATATAAATCCCTACGGATTTTGAAATCCGCAACCTTAGCCAAGGGAGTATTTTTTTAAAATTTTCAACAGCATAACCTCCAAATAATTTTATATAAATATAAAATATATATATATACCAATATATATACATATATAAATTTTATGCAAATTTATTAAAATTATAAGATGAGTTGAACAAATAAATTCCAAAAATGAACCAATATAGTCATATTGCAATTTTTCTTAAAGAACATCATTTGCAAACAGAGGTTTTCAAAGTTTGAAACAAGATTTAACATGGGTTTTTCTTGCAAATCCATCAATTTTTATTTTCTTTTCAACTAGCATATAAAATTTAAATCCGTTCAAAATGAAGTAAATCCAACTAAAAGAAAACCCGATTCCAAAAGCTTGAGAGGTTGATAAAAATGGTGAAAAGCCTTCTCCTCATATTCAAGCTCCTCCCCAACCATTCAACAGACTTCTCCACAGTTCCAATCCAAAACCCCCAAAACCAAAATCATGTTCTTCCTTCCTTTATTTTTCAATTTTTTCATCCTCTCCCAAAAAACTCATGAAAAATCCCAACAATAGCCAAAAAAGAAAAATATTTATTCAACCACCATAATCAATTTTCAAAAACAAAACAGAAAATATCTCCAATCTTTCAGTTTGCATTTTCAAAAATGAAATTTAAAACCTTTTTCAAAATTTCCAATTTAATCTTTTCGATTTCAAACAATATATCCATAAATTTCAAAATGAATAACTTAATTTATTTTAACACAATTAATTTAATTAATTAATAAAATAAATCTAATCCAAGATTAAATTATTTATTAATTAAATTAAATAACATTTTTCACATTATAACCAGATTAATTTAATATACAACTTAAATACATAAGCCATTTATTTGCCTTTTTCTAACTTGCAATTTAATAAAATCAAGGCAATTTGAACAATATTAAAACAACTGAACCAGACTACAACCGACAACACACTATGACTAGGGTGATGACTTGGCACGAAAAACCTAGCTACTATCTCCCAATCAAATGGCATTGGCAATGGACACGCTCAAACTTGTGAAACCAGGTGGATTCAATGTCCTGTACTTGTCAACCTGCGAACACAAAGTATATCCACATGCATATATATATCATAATTAAAACACACCATGAAGAGGAAATCGCAGAATTGCAGGGCGCTCGTAAGCAAGTGGTGCAATTACATCCCCTTCACCAATATAATGTTAAAAACTGACGAATCTAACATCAATAATTTAATCAAAAGCATAAAGCATCATTAATTCAAATATCATTTATGTTAATCTAAAGCATGTCATAATGATAACATCATAATAAAATACCATCACATCAAAATATCACATTCACATTGCTTTACAAATAGCAATCTAATAGTAACTGAGTACCAAAGTCAAAGTACTAACAAAAAACACAACATAAAGGAGAAGAACATTGTTCGCACAATAGAGCAAAACGGAGGGGTATTACATCCTCCCCCCTAGGGTCAGGCTTACTCCTGGAAGCCTGCAACTACCCCTAATGCAAACTCCATACAATCACACATAGCCAAGGGTTCCAAACTGAACCACTCCATACCTCAACATAAAACAACAACAACCCGTGCCATATACAACCTAGCCAAGCACACTATCGATCCATCCAAATCAACATGGTGAAGCAACCACCAACCAAGTCTCCAAAAACACAACCATGGATTAACATACATAATACACATATGTACCAATACACATCACCGAGAATCATCACAAGGCAACACAAGGGTCCATCTGGACACCGGAAAGCAACATACCAATCCATGATAGAAGAATCCATGAACCAAGAACAATAACCATCTCAAATAAATCAACATCAACTTAGTGGCTTGATGGTGTTAGGTCATACATAAAGTGAAACCATCCAAATAAGACCACAATGACCTATCCCTTGTTGTATAAGGTGATTAGCCTCCAAGGGATAGTCATCACACATAGGTGAGTAGTGGGTCCTAGCTGCATAACAGCCTCACATACCCTCATCCTCTACGTTTCCTGTGTCTACTTCCTCGTACACACTCACCAAGTCCATCTCATACATCCTTGGAGAGGAATCACAATACAACACATAGCCGACATTGAAAACAACAATGATAACTAGCTTAGCCACCAAGTTCATAAAGAAGAGAAAATTAAAGTTCAATTTCGACAATAAGGCAATAATGCGCATAATTTCAACACTGAATCAAATATATAACCACTAGGGTTATAATAAAATAAGATCACAATTTGTGGCTAAACATTCATAATCAAATATAACAAAGTGTCGACCCTCACAATCAATTGAAAAATCATCAATAACCAAAAGAAAGCTCACAATCTTTAAAATTGCATTGTACATCACTATGTAACTAGATACCAGCCACCAATGAGGAAAGAGGAAGCAATTTCAGGCTAGAATAATAATAGCCCTCATGTGGTGCGGAATGAGCACGCCCTCCATATGGCCCAGAGTGTATCCATGACTATAAAAATCGTCTCCACTCTACCTGGTCATATGCCAGCTAGAGAAGGCACGTACTAGTCATATGCCATGTGGCAGTGTGTCTGAGGGTCCACGAAAATAGGCACGCTCAGAACGCACTCCACCCATGATACCTCATGGAGAAAACACACGTAGGAACTCGCTGAGCCAGAGGTATACATGGCTAGGATCTACCCATATGCTACTCAACCAACATGGTCAAGGCAACCATGAGGATCCCTCTACAAGTGTTTGAGGCCCCATAATGCTCATCACACTAGTAGGCTAACAAAGACAATCTCATAATGTGCCTTCACATGTCTCAGTATGTGGCATCGTGTAATACAGCATCATCACTAGCACTATGTCGTAACACGAGTTGGGTGCAGTATCATACTACATCATATCATAATACGTGCAAATATAACATCATCACCAACACTATGTCAGAACATCAGTGCGGTGTGGCATCGTATCTATCACATCATGTCGGAGCATGTGCAGATACACTAAGTATACAATACAATACAATAATATCACAATGGGGCTACCGAGTCTCACTTCTCATACAGATGAGGTTTACTCACTATGCCAGATCAATGCCTTCACGGATGTCCAGGCATAGCTAACATACCTATGGTGATGTGCTCAAATCTGTGGGGATTAGGTTAACACTTATGGATCAAGTATCTTGATCCATCATAAGAGAAAGTAGTGGGTACGTTTCCTCATGATTGGTTGAGCTAAGATGCTTTGCGCCGCAATATGCGTACACTACACACTCCACCCAAGGAACTTGTGGTTGCTACTATCCCTTCACGGATTGAGGGTCTAGAGAACCAAAAGAAAAAGAACTACTTTTGGTTACTCTTATATATAAGTTTCAACCACACATGGGTTGGCCCTCAATTAGGTAACAAACATGCACATACACATAATGGTTTGGTAAATCCCACACCAAAGCGTTACTTTTCTTCAAGGATGGGTACCAATTATCACCATCACATGGATACACAAAGCAAGTACGGGGTATTCACAACTCTCTAACAAGATACAATTACTAGTTTCTTACATTTACAGGGGTCCAACTACATACATAATCCCATAGGAACCTCCAATTCCATAACACATGGGATAAATATCATAACTTTCCAACCATAACCTTTTATCAGGTTACTTTCACACTACTCTTTTCCACAAAGTAAAACATGCTAAAGTAAAAGCCATGAACATGTGATCACTTAACAATTCCACTAACAAATTGACAGGGACAACATAGTGGACACAAATGTACCCAGGGAACCCAGTGTATGAACCTGGAGCTCTGATACCGTGTGTAATGCCTTGCCACGCAACCCTAGAGGAAGGTGCAATTAACTACTCAAATGCACTAATTTTTTTTATTTAAGTATAATTAATATGTAAGTTCACTACCCATTGCAACAACCTCTAAGGTTATGAGACTGGGATTACTTATTAACCCACAAACAACATTAATGAATTGAAACCATAACATATAATTACTTAAGAAATTAAGAACACATACATTCCATACAAGGTAAATTACATCAAAGAATAAGAGATACCATAAGATCCCAAAGTACAATAATCTAATAAGGAGATTACATCTCTCATTCCCCGAATGAGGTAAATCCAATAAGCATGGTTACATATTACAACTTTCCACCTCGATAACAAATGAGGGGTAATAAATAACAAGAACAACTTAAATGAATAAAGCATCAAAAGAAACTGGATCCCACGAGCTCTCCAACTGGAAATCTCGGCAACATGAACAAGAAGAAAGCCCAATGGAGTAAGGTGCACGCCACCCAACCAAGTGGAACCCAAAGGCCCACCCCTAGTGCTAGGAGATAGTAACAAGGAATCCTAGCCAAGGCCATCTACCTCTAGACACAGGCTAACACGTAACTGAACCAAATTGACACAACCAATCACATGTACCACACAAGTATAACACAAGTACAACACAAGTACAATGCTAACATGGTCACATTGCTTCCAGATATAAAAATAGATCGAGTATTTTAAGAGAACCATACACACAAAATCAAATACCAACTGTTGTCCTAGACAAAGTGTCATCACACAGCTCATCATAGGTTTTCCTCTGGGAATCTTCATAGGCTCAAGCCCTCATACTTACTAAAGCAGAATCAAATACCTGTCATAAAGCCCAGAAAGATGACTCGGCCATTTCCAGCCTTCCCACTCACCCCAAGCCTAAACAAGCACTTGCGACTATGAGTGAGGCTAGAACTTATCTTGATTAGAGTAAAATACTACCTAAACTTCTAATAACATTGATTAGTTATCACTCGATTCAACTACCTCTAAAGGTTACCTAGTATTACCTCTTATGGCCTCTGGCCCCTAATAGAAGTCACTCTTCTACTTGACAACACACAATCAAACCAATTACCAAGGGAACCCAAGTGCATACAAACTAGATAAAACAATCACTCCAACACTAGGAGGAAACATAAGTCAAAACCCTCTCCAAACACTGGAGGAACAAACATAACAAAGCCACTCCTTACAAGGAGTCACAATTCACATAATCCACTCCTTCCACAGGAGGCACAAATCATCCATGTTCGTGGAAATCGGTTAATTAACTGATAACGTGACATGCACTACCCAAGGGATTCAAAACAGGTTGACAACATGATACGACAACCCACATATTTAAAACCCCATCTGGAAGACTTAACAACCCCTCCTAATCAATTTCCCTCAAAGCGATAACAGAAGGAATTAGATTTAAACAAGCAATTTAATCAAAATTAAATCTACTTCAAATTTCCTAAATCCACTTCTTTTATTAACATTCAGTACTTTATTGCCATAATAAAACTGAATTGAATAACGTTTCTTTTAGACAAAGAAGAAATTTAAACCAAATGTCACATTCTCTAATTGCTTGTAAATAATAAAATAAATATTTACTTCGTCGATTTAAAACATACCCTTTCCAAATCATCTATTTCTTCTTTTCACAATAAATCATTTAAAAAAAACAATTAATTTCTCTATTAGACATAATCTTTGTAAATCAAATATTTGTTCTTTCCAAAAATATTATTTTAAAATAAATCTCTCAGTTTGACTATAATACATTAATTTAAAATTCCTCAATTGCATTTAAGTCATACATTCATTTAATCCATATTTTAATAATTAAACTATATGTATATATATATAAATATACATATACATATTTAATCATTTAATTTTGATATACACTCATATTTAATATTATATAATAAAATATTAAATATTAATATATATTTTATTATTTTATATATATTAATATTTAATATTAATTAAATATTAAATTTTTTATTTTTTTTAAATAAAAAGAAAGTTCAACATAATTTTTAGGGCACACTTCTTCCTCGGGCCACGTGCATATTTTGAGAGGGTAGGGTGGCGGCTTAACCCAGCCGGCCATGGGTGGTGGCTTACACAGTCGGCCCTAAGTGGGGCGGCAGTTGTGTTGTGCATAGTTGACCACCATGAATGGTGGTGCGGTTGTGCTTAGCACAATCGTCCACCACCCATGGCGATGGCGGTGCCAGCGGCCACGTGGGGTGCACACTGGGCGTGGCTCCCCCACAACGCCTCCCATGGGGGCGGTTGTGGGGTGAGCCCCCAGCCCCCCACTAATTTCATGATTTTTTTTATTATTTAAAAATATATATATATAAATCCCTGTGAATTTTGAAATCCACGAACTTAGCCAGGGGAGTATTTTTTTAAAAATTTCAACAGCATAACCTCCAAATAATTTTATATAAATATAAAATATATATATATATACATATATAAATTTTATGCAAATTTATTAAAATTATAAGATGAGTTGAACAAATAAATTCCAAAAATGAACCAATACAGTCATATTGCAATTTTTCTTGAAGAACATCATTTGCAAACAGAGGTTTTCAAAGTTTGAAACAAGATTTAACATGGGTTTTTCTTGCAAATCCATCAATTTTTATTTTCTTTTCAACCAGCATACAAAATTTAAATCCATTCAAAATGAAGTAAATCCAACTAAAAGAAAACCCGATTCCAAAAGCTTGAGAGGTTGATAAAAATGGTGAAAAGCCTTCTCCTCAGATTCAAGCTCCTCCCCAACCATTCAACAGACTTCTCCACAGTTCCAATCCAAAACCTCCAAAACCAAAATCATGTTCTTCCTTCCTTTGTTTTTCAATTTTTTCATCCTCTCCCAAAAAACTCATGAAAAACTCCAATAATAGCCAAAAAAGAAAAATATATATTCAACCACCATAATCAATTTTTAGAAACAAAACAGAAAATATCTCCAATCTTTCAATTTGCAGTTTCAAATTTTTAAAAATGAAATTTAAAACCTTTTTCAAAATTTCCAATTTAATCTTTTCAATTTCAAACAATATATCCATAAATTTCAAAATGAATAACTTAATTTATTTCAACACAATTAATTTAATTAATTAATAAAATAAATCTAATCCAAGATTAAATTATTTATTAATTAAATTAAATTAATTAATAAATTAAATAACATTTTTCACATTATAACCAGATTAATTTAATATACAACTTAAATACATAAGCCATTTATTTACCTTTTTCTAACTTGCAATTTGAACAATATTAAAACAACTAAACCAGACTACAATCGATGACACATTATGACTAGGGTGATGACTTGGCATGGAAAACCTAGCTACTATCTCCCAATAAAATACCATTGGCAATGGACACGCTCAAACCTGTGAAACCAGGTGGAGTCGATGTCCTGTACCTGTCAACCTGTGAACAAAGAGTATATCCACATGCATATATATATCATAATTAAAACACACCATGAAGAGGAAATTGTGGAATCGTAGGGCACTCATAAGCGAGTGGTGCAATTATGTACCCTTCACCAATAGAGTGTTACAAACTGACAAATCTAACATCAATAATTTAATCAAAAGCATAAAGTATCATTAATCCAAATATCATCTATGCTAATCTAAAGCATGCCATAATGATAACATCAGAATAAAATACCATCACATCAAAATATCACATTCACATCGCTTTACAGATAGCGATCTAATAGTAACTAAGTACCAAAGTCAAAGTACTAACAGAAAACACAACATAAAGGAGAAGAACATTGTTCGCACATCAGAGAAAAATGGAGGGGTATTACAGAAAACTCCACCTTAATAGGGTAGTTAGAGAGCACAGTAGACCATTGGCAGCAAATCTACCAATCAAACTAGGAATCCATTTCCAAATCCACTTCAAAAGAAAGAAGCTCCCCTCTATATGAGAGAGTTTCATGACCAACAAGTCTACAGCCGCCTAAAAACTTTAGCACCCTCAACCTCCACTTCCATAGGAGAAGCGTCCACCTCAATAGGATCAACCACTGAGGAAGCCATGGGAAATCACCTTCCAAATCCACCTCCATAGGATCCAAGTAGAATTTCAGTGCAGCAGCAGAAGAACTAGCCATACCACCCTTAGGCAATACTTGGTAAGAGACCAACACCCACACACTGCAGGCCACAAAAATAAACCTCTGAACCATAAGCTTAAACATTTGAGGGAGCTCAACTTGTTGGGATAAGGAACCATCCAAACAACAACAAGAAAGAAGAAACCAAAGAGACCAAAGCATCCAAGGACACCTCTAGTAGTAGAACCTTTGCTTCAGCACAAATGCAGTAGGGACAAGCTCCATTTCCATGAAAACAAAAATAGAGGACAAACCCTCCAAAATCAACATGCCCCCCTTACATTTAGATAGCATAATAAAGAAGAAGGGGTACCAAACAACCCAAACACAAAGGGGATAATTATGCCCTTCCAAACAAGCACTACAAGTAGAATGCAAGGTTGCATCCAACCCAAAGGTCAACCCCCACAATATATTCTAGAAGATTCTAACCATCATCAGTGGGTTAAAACCGGAATCCAAAACCACCCAAAGAACAATAATCCCAACAAAGACAACATAAATAGCACAAAGGGTAAGGCACACAATAGCTTCCCAAGAGAAGAAGTGCCCCTACTAAGGAAGAGCAACACTTCTTATCCTAATAGCCTTTAAGGAACAGCCTACCAGAGAGACATCACCACTACAAAATAAACTGCATAGCCAGCCCTCCACCATCTCCATAGCCATATTTTCAAGAGTGCAAGGGAATCAAAACCCCACAACCTCAAGCAAGGAGGAGAACCAGACCACCACCAAGGGAAAAGAGACCCAACAAGCCTCAACCATCACAATAGCAAGGCCAGAACAGCTTCCCTAGAAAGCACCCACAAACTGGGCAAAGAAGGAAAGAGGAGGAGGTAGAAAGACCACCCATCCTCCCCCAATAGATACACCACCCTCATGCCAACCGAGCCAAGATGCATCATCCCCAGCAGGCCTCACAGCTGCTAGATAAACTCCAATAGAAACTTCAGCAAAAGCTTCCGCAATGGACCAACCTCCCAAACATCTCCCATCAGCCCCAATGGGCCTCGCAGCTCCCAGACATCTCCCATCAAACAGACAATGGAAGGAGGTCGACCATCCATTTGGTTCATCCTCGTCACAGTCATCCTCTGCAGCTTTCAAACTATAGTTTCTCGCCCACACTGCTCCTGTCGCTAATGTTGCTCCCATCTCCTTAATGATTTTCTTTGTATAATGGATGTAAGTGTTATGGATGACCCTTGTTCTTAATTAATTTATACATGAAATTCTATTAGATATATGTTCTTACTACACTTATTCCTTTCTCTCACTATATCCTTTGGGGTATAAATAGACTACATAAGGAATACTAGGTTATAGACATCGAGGTTGTAATTCCCCATTTCCTCTTGATAACAATATTATTGAAATATCTCTAGAAACATATGTTGGTGCGATCTCCTATGAATACTTGATCCTATATTTGTGTTATAACCCTCCTTATGTTATTGTAAATATATTTATTTCAATATTTGGAGGCTAGTTTTTCTAGAAAGGTTTCCCTAGGATATATGCCATGTTATGTTTGTGTGTTCGTTATTTCTATGTTTAAAATTGTATATATTTTCTATTTACACATGTATCCTCTTATATTAATTATGGATATATTGCTTCCTTTAATTTGGTATTAAATCCTAATCATCTCAATTATTTGGTGTTATGGCTAGATGGATTATTTTTATTGGGAATAATCTTGATTTTAGTAGGACTTTTGTGTAGAAAATATTTAGTTTGTAGAGAAAATGGCAAGCACATCTAATGTGGAGATGGAAAATTTTCAATGGTGTGAACCTCAAGACATGAAATCTCAAAATGGAGGATTTGTTAGCGTATCAATACCCATGGGGTCTAGTCACTAGGAGAAAACCTATAAGCATGCAACAAATAGATTGGGATGTGTTGGATAGAAAAGTGAGGATCCTCGTTCATAATTATTTGGTGGATTTAGTGCTCATTAATATTTCTGGAGAAGTCACCTTTAATTCCTTGTGATCAGAATTTAGAAAAATCTATCAATACAAATCCATAGTGATTTTTTTGTAGTAGTTCTATTCATTGAAGATGGGTGTCAATGATTATTTCTAAACACCTAAATACATTTAATAATTTGGTTATCTAGTTTTATTCAATTGTTGTGTAGATGGATGGATATTATCAAAGTATTGCATTTCTATTTTCTTTGATATATTCATGTGATAATCTAGCTATGGCCATCAAAAACACAATCAATAAGATGACACTTGAAGAGGTTGTAGGTATTTTTTAAGAGGAGATTAAGTTGGAAAATATAAGATACCATAAAATATTCCTTTGTTGTTCACGATAGATTGAAGGAAAAGGAAAGAAGAATGGAAAAAAGTAAGAAAACTCTCCTAACAAATCTAACATAAAATATGAGAACTTTTCCAACAAAGTGCAATTCAAAAGGATTTCAAAGAGAAGAAGGAAGAAAATAATAAACAATAAAATGATGATATAGATTCAAAGAAATATCAATATAACTCTAATTATTATGTTGCATCCTTGTCTATATATGCATGGATTATTAACTTAGGATATTATTTTTGCATGACTCTCCATAGGGAGTAATTTTTAAAGTATGAGTAAATCAATAGTGGAAAGGTCTACCTTGGTGGAAACATATTCCTTAGTATTTTTAGTCATAGATGAGCTAATATCACTTTTAGTGAGGAGACAATAAAAGCATCTCTAGAGTTTTACACATCTTGTATTTGGCATGAAACTTATTATCTATAAAAAAGATGAACAATGTGAGGGTATAAGTGGGTAGGAAGATTCATGGTTCCATGGTTCTTGTTAAAGGAATTCATTCTAGAACTCTTTTCGACCTTCATGCAAGCACATATATCTAGTGCAAAAAACTTTTTACTTATAGTGAAGATATCTATAGCTTCTTCACATTCTTTTGGGAACATACCTTAAATACATATATTTCTAAATATAAATTTGGATGCACTATATGAGTTTTAAGCTTGCTCTTATCTTGGAGAGAAATAAGATTCATAATAAGAACGTGCTATGGCACAATATTATGACCCACATTAGTGATAAGGTGATAAGGTCCTTGAAAAATAAAAACTTTATTGAGGGTTTAACTAATTGTAATGTGGATTTTTTTAGGGGCAGGGGGGCTAGCTCGATTGACTAAAACATCATGTTGCAGGAAAGAGGTCACGAGGTCTAGTCTCCCCCAAACCCATGGTACTAGAAGGCGTGTTGCACTAGCACCACGGGTCACGTATATTTTTTTTACCAAGCGCACTATAGTTTATAAGGGGATGGATACCGGACCGATTCCTGCAGCCTAAAAAAAACTAATTGTAATATGGATTTTATTTTTTTGAACATTACATATATAGAAAATAAAATCATGTTTAGTTTTATTTAAACTCTTTTATATCTAATGATGTTTTAGATTTGGTCCAATGTTTTTTTTTATCATATAGATGTACCTTCACTTGAAAAATATTTGTATTAATTCTCTAGGAAAAAAATTCTATATTTTTTGAATTTTAAGGATCTCTTGGAGAACTAGATGAGTAGAAATACCAAGTTTTAGACAAAGAAGAATGGTGATATTGTTTGGGATATATTGATATATTTTGTAAGCTAAATAGAATTTTGTGATGGAAGGTAGTAATATATGAAGGCTCTCATGTTTTTTCTATGCCTGCTCCCATATGGACTTCACTTATGCCTATTCATGTCCTATCTCTTGTGGATTTTGCAGGGGGTTTCTGTGTAGGGCTCTAGTCTGGTTTTGTCATCTGAGTAGGGTTTTTTGGGTGGAATTCCTCCTATGCAGATGCCTTAAATGCCTTCTTCAATATTTTCTATCACCTGTGCCCCTATACCCTCTCATGTTATTACTCATGTTGATTTGCCTCCTACATCAACCTTCTCACTGCTTATGGGGTATTTGGGTGGGATTTCAAAAAATTACCTCTTAGATTTTTTTTGTGAGCCTCTTTTTGTGGCCCCTTTGCCTTCAACTCCTCCTCTCATGCCCACCACTTGTATTGAGGGTCATTCTTACTCTTTGGTGGCCAGTTCTAGAACTGCTCACCCTCCTTGGGTGTTTCCTCTCCCCTGCACCAAACCTTCCCCTATGGTGGTTTATGGCAAGGATGTTGTTGAGAATAAGGATTTATATCAAAGGCAGGCTTGGTGTATTATTTCTCCAACCTCTAGCCCTCTTTTCTCAACTCGCATAAATGGGTTTTGGATTCTTGGAGGATCTTAGTGGTTGGTAATATTAAGCTTTTCCCTTGTGCTAAAGGTTTTTTGTTGCTACATTTTTTTTGTTGAGGACCGTTGCTCGATGTTGGGTTATCTTTGGAATTGGGTAGAGTACTCTCTCACTCAAACCTTGGACTTATTCCTTCAAATCCCTTATCAAACCACTCAATGTGTGTCTAGTGTGGGTTGGACTCCCAAATCCCACCCTCTAGTTATAGGAGACTTGTTATGAGGCCATTGGAAACTCTATTAGTCATCTTTTGAAGGTTGGTGATTCCACTTCTTTTATGGGTCATTCCACCTTTGCTTGAATTCTAATGGATATTGACCTCTTTGCATCTTCACAAAGATGTGGTTTTATTGGTTGGTGACTATCCCTAGTCACAACCGCTTGATTATGAGGGCCTGACATTTAGATGCCACCATTGTTTCGCTATCAGTCATTTGGCTTTGACTCGCTCTCTCCTACATAAAAAAGGTGTAGCTACTTGGTGGTAGGATAGTAATGATGATTTGTTGACTCTTCTTACTTCTACCTCTTCTAAGGATGCCTCCTCTACTTTTGAGGAGTTTCTTGATCCTAGTGTAGATTTGGTTTGTCCTAAGGTCCCTGCTAGTGTTTCTCCACCTATGAGTGCTTCTCTTGCTCCTCTGATTGTCTCCACTCTTCCCTAGGGTTCTATTGTAGTTAGTGGATATTTTTCTCTTGGTTGTCCTATTCCTCCCTCGTGTGATGTTGGTCTTCCCATGGGGGATTCCCATGTTCCCCCTTTTTATGGGTGTTCAAATGATAGTATCACTTGGACCATCATTCAAAAAAGGCATAAAGGTTCATCCTCTACCTTTTCCTTTTCTCTTTCTCCAGACCTATTGGTTAAGTTTTTTGTATAGGGTTGAGACCCTTGTTTCTCATTTCTTTCCATTTTCTTGTTTTGATCAAAATAATTGCAAGTATTTGTTTGGTTCTTAAGTCACGTCTTTGGTGAAATTTGTCCTGCTTTCCTCGATGGTTGTTTTGTATTAGTTTTGGGCCCTTCCTGCTTTATCTTAATCAAAACTATGTATACCCATTAATAGAATGAATTTGTAGAGAGAATGAACAACAAAATTAATAGAGATAATTAGGACTATGAACTTAATGGAATTGGTTTAGATGAGAAGTTCTAGGAAGAAATGAATACTACTACATGTTACCTAATTAACATGTCTTCTACACTTATGCTTGTTGGGAAAATCCCATAAGAGATTTGGATGGAGAAAGTCCATCACTTCAACATATTTGTGTGTTTGGTTGTGAGGGATACGTTTGAATGTTCCCAATATTAAAAATTTATTCTAAATCAAGTAAAATACCTTCAAGTTAAACATAAAGAAGATCAAACAAAAAAAAATTACCTTTACTTACCAAAGCAATAGATCTCTTTTGTTGAGTGGATTTTCTCATGGATAGAGTGATATATTTTCTCTTTGGATTCTTCGATATTGTGATGGCATGTACTTGTACGTGTATCCTTGATGTGGATGTGTGTAGTCTTTATGCTTGTTGTATGCTTGATGAGTGTATGTGATATTATGTCACTTGCTCATGATCTATGTTATTGATATGTGTGTGTTCCTTCATTGAGTGCACGAGGTTATCTATGATGAGCACATGAGGAGTGATAGATGATTTATGAGATTAATTTGTAGGTGATTGAATGGGGATATGGATGGACAAGATTAAATAATGAATGAATGGTGGATATTAAGTGAGATGAATTGGAGCATTCAAACATGTACACGGGGCATTTTTTAATTTAGTTATTATGTATGGATGATGTGGACCTATTTATTTGAATTTTGGAGGGATAATTTTATTTATTTATTTTAAGTGGGTGAGAGTGGACATATTTAATTTAATTTAATAATGAAATATAAATGGACTTAATTAGTGGAATGAATGTTGATAAAATCAATTAAATTATAAAATTAATTATTATTATTATAGACACTGAAAAATGTCCTAGGTCTGAGAGTAACATTTTTTCTTGGTCATCTTCCACTAATAATTAAATAATTTTAATTATTTAATTATGCTTGATCATATTCCTCTATTAATTAAATAATTTTTGATTATTTAATTAATTCACTCTCTAATATCTATTCTATCCTAATCAATTAAATAAATTAATTGTGTCACTAATATTCCCCTTTCTTCAATAATTAAATAAATTAATCTTTATTTAATTATTTTCTTGTCATATTTTGTATATGGCTAAATAATTAATATCAATTATTTAACTATTCTCTCCTTTTAATTCCTCTATTATTAAATAATTATCAAAATTATTTAATTGTCCATGTGTCTCTTGTATTAAATAATTAAGTCAGTTTAATTATTTAATACCCCTTTTCACATTTCCTCTCATTTAATTAAATAATTATGCAAATTATTTTAATTGAAAATCTACTTCTCCATTTCCTCCATTTTTGAATAAATTATTTATGCTTCCCTTTTGGTCAAAGATGCCTTGCTCATTAATCTTTGTCATAGCCGTCTCGGTCATGTCACCCTAGTCATAGTTGTCTCTATCATAGTCATCGACGTCATAACAATCAATTGTGCACCTCTTTTGGTGCATCAATCCTCCACCGTTGATCTTGGCATCTTTCTACAAACTTCATCTTGGCCATCCGTTTCATAACCTCCCTCTCATGAATCCTCATTTGTTGATCTTAGAATCTTTCTAGAGGATCGATATTGGTCATTTGTTCGAATGGTTGTCTATAAAAGAAACCTTCCCCTCCCATTTTCAAGTTAATAGCTAATTATCTCCAACCTTCTACTTACTATTTGTACAAGTTTAATTTGAAATTTGAGGGTAATATTGGCATAAGGAGAAATAGGAGAGACAAAAGAAGTGAAGCAACTTCAAAGGGGAGTGTTTTGATTTGAATGAATTTAGTATTTACTCCCATTTGATTGTATTCTCTTTTTTGATGTGGTTTGTAGCTTAGAATTGTTGGTTGTCACTTATTCTAGGCTAGGAATTATCTAACCCCATCTTACATTGGTGAACCCGATGTGAACACTAGTTTTGCAAAAAAAATGTACGGTTTTTTTGCTTGTTTTTGTAGATTTTAGGTAAGGAACGATGCAATTGTTAAACGCAGTGACGCATTTGCCAAAAAGTGACACATTTGAGGAGAAGTGACGCATCTTCCAGAGACATGATGAGCAGGAAAATTTGAATTGGAAAGTGTGACACAATCACTCTCGTGCGACGCGACATAGCGACGCAATCATTACATGAAAAGATGCATTTGTTTGCCTAGTATAAAAAAACAGTTTTACTATCTTTTCAATTTTTCTTTTGGTTTTTGCAAGTAGAATAGTGCTCTTTGGTTGAAAATATTTTGTTTGCAGTGTGTGGATTTGGAGTGGAGCTCCCAAAACTGCTAATCTTTAGTCTAATTTATTTATCTAGTTTAGGTGTTAATTTGTGAGTTTTACTTAGCTCTTAATCTTTTGTGCTAACAAGGTTTTTTGAAGCTTTTCATTGGTCCAAGATATCTTTTGTGAAACTACTAATATGTGGTTTTGTGGGTTTTTGTGTGTCCAAGGATTTATTTTGAATCCAAAATCTTGTTTTCTTTAGATTAGACAACATTTCCATTGGTTCTTTAAAAAGAAAAATTGTCTTCTCTCACATAGATCTAACTAGGGGGTAATGAACCACTATTTTAGTGTTTGAAGGATGGTAGGTATTATGCTCTCACCTTGTGAAAACTCAGTGATCAGAAAGCCAGACCCATCTATTTTTGTGTTCACCCATTAGAAGGCCTCCCTTGGTGGGATAAATTACTCACCCCAAGGGAACGACCCAAGTGGTAATGGGCTAAAGCCAAGTCCTTCCAAACCTCTATATAAATTTGTGATTGCAAGGAAAGTTTTCAATCAATGGGAAGTGGTGTGTGATAGCTCTCCCCTAGTATCTTTATGATGTGAAAAGCCCTTGTTCTAAGGGTTGGGAGACCTCTTGAGGTATTTCTATCATGACACCCCCAAAACTAGATGCCCTTACTAGACACCTCTTATTTGTAGCAACCAAAATCCTTCTATTTGCTGGCGCAGGAGGTCAAACCTCTGAAGCCATCCCACATTATTGTAGTTCTCTGTAGAGATAGAAAATTCCTCCGTGGGGAATTTGAAACTTGGTATGCCTGAGAAGTGAGTGTCAAGTAAGCGGGAGCCAGTGCTACCAAGTTCCTAGGCTATCCGCTTTGAATAAGTGTGGTTGGAGAAATCCAAGTAGGAACCCAGCGAATATCATCCTTTCCAACCATAGGATTTGTGCTTGTTTTCTTAAAATCAAACATTTTCACATCAAACCAAACCATAAATAATTTCTTGATATTGTATTATGTGTTTTCCAATCATATTTCATCAGAAATAATTAAAATACAGATCAAAACCATTTCAAAAACATCAAGATTGTCAAAGCAACATTCTCGAAAATCGCAACTATCAGACACGTACCTGCAACTATTACTCTGAGCTACAACTGAGAACTGGAAAACCACAATTATATGCCTAAACCACATTTTCTAGATATAGAGCCACATTTGATAATCAGAGCCGCATTTGATAACCTGAACTATAACTATGCGATGCATTTGCTGAAAAAAGAACCACAATTGTCTGCTAAACAAGAACTTTTGAAACCTATGACCAAAAAAAATTTGCAATGGCCTCTAACTAATAAACCAAAGACTTTCAAGATTTACTAGCTCATTTTAGCATTCTTATTAGAAATACATTGCATTATAGGTTACATTTCTCCATCCTTTGCATTACACAAATTATACTTTCATTCATAGGTTGCATTTGGACCTTCAAATTTTGAACATAGGGAGACCTTTGAGCTTTTGAAAATTCTTGGTTACATATTCTATTTATCGTTGATCATTATCCTTGTCATTGTCTTTTCATTGTCACCTTATCAAAGTTTGGGTCTTAGTCTTGTGTCCTACTCTTGGTTGTCCTCTTATGGTCAATGACATTTGGAATTTGTTGCCTTGGGTTCACATTAGCTTGATTGCTACCCTTTGTTTAAAATTCCTTTACATTACCTTTCTCTCATTTAGACTCATAGTTTTTAGATTGCACTTTGCATCTTTATCCCAAGAATATAGAAATATTAGTTCATTTCCACCATAGCCTTAGCTTGGCATACCCTTTTGCATCCATTTATCTCATTATCCTTTGGAATTAGCATAGCTTTCCTTCATTTTAACCTTAGAATCATTTAGTTACCTTATCATTAATCAACCCTTAGCTTCATTTTGAATTTATCACCCTTGCATTTTCATATCCTAAATTCTAAAAAATCTAAAAACATAGTTTAGTCTCATTTACATCTTGCATTATCCCTCAACTTTCAAAAGTCTCACATGGTTGAAACAAGGTCAAAATCCAAAATAAAGGACATGGATCATTCAAGTTACCCTTTTCATGACACTGCCTTTGGAATGAACTCAAATCATTCTACACATATAAGATACATATCACAAGGAAACCAAACCAACACATGTGAAAACATGAGCCTAGAATAATTCAACAAACAATTGACTCCTCAATAAATTGAAAGAGCTTATCAAGACCCAAGAATTTTAAGTATGGTTGATCAACTTGTGAGTGCCAACCCTAACAAATTTTTCTATGCTCTAGCTAAAAAGCGTGCCAAACTACCTCAAGGCTTTGATGTATCAACCCTTGTAGAAGAGGAAACTAAAAATCCATTTTCCCTTGGCATGCCTTCATCACAGCAAACATCAAACATACCCCTTGGGAAAACTTCACACATGAGTACCACTACCACACATATCCCAACTATCCCAACATTTGGAAACAAGGTGACCCATACCACTACACAAGGAAAAACTTTTATACTTGGAAGCCCCTCCAATTCAATGGGTAAGACCTTTACAAACCCCCTTTTTCAAAACACGCATTAAAGTTCCACTTCACAAGGTCCTACACCTTTGACACAAAATGCAAACCAAGGTCCTATTCCTACACTTCAAAATACAAATCAAGGATCCTTATTTCAATTTCAAAGTACACCTTCATCAAGTCAACCTAGAAAGGTTCACATTGTCTCATGAAAAATCCCAAAGCAAAACAATAATCAAGGATCTATCCCATCACTCCAAAATTATAATCAAGGGTCCCTTCCATCATTCCAAAATACCAATCAAGGGACCATTCCTTCATCACAAAACATCAATCAAGGACCTACACCTTCATTTACAAACCAAGGACCTAATTTTCAAAACCAAAGCACAAATCGAGGGTCTACACCTCAATTCCATAACACCATACCACATGCAAAAATGACCTTTGTAAAAAACCTAAATACCAATTTCATTCCAAATCAAACCAACACAAATCAATATGGCAACCAAGGTCTCACATCACAATGCATCAATCCTGATTTGAATCCAACCTATGACCTTAATACCAACATCGTGACACCAAATCAAAACAATGCAACACCATCTCTTGTAGACTTCTCGATACAACAAGTGCAGACCCTTCAACAATAGATGACAAACATACAATTGGGGACTAACAAGAAGACATATTTTGTTGATGAATTGTTCCCCTTTCTATTTGATTTAAATTATACATGTCACCCTTTCCCCCTCATTTCACAACACCACCTTTACCTAAGTACAAGGGGACATGGGATCCAATAGAGCACATTTGAGAATTCAACACATCATGTATGGAAGTCTCATATGATCCTACCTATTTAATGAGATTATTCTTGTGGAGAATTATAGGGCCAGATCTAGATTGGTTTGCACACCTTCCTCCAAGAATAAGAACATGAGGTGAGCTAGCCGACAAATTCATCAATCATTTTTCCTTCAACATTAAGAATGATGTCACCCTTGCAACATTGAGCACAACCAAACAAGAAGAAGTGGAATCACTCACCTCATTTTACTAAAGATGGCGAGGTTTGGTCAGCAAATTCCCTTGGAACATTCCCGAAAACAATTGGTCACCATGTTTATGGAAAAATTTAACGGAGAACTAATGAGTCGAATCCAAATCCAATGTTGCACAACCTTTGAAGAGACCCTTGAAAAAATTTTCCTTATTGAGAAGGGTCTTATCGCTAAAGGACTAGTCACAGTAAACAAAGAAAATCTGAAACCCAACACTAAAGAAAAAATACTGGTCCCGAAACAAAAATGTCACAAATGATGGAGTTGTTGATGCCAAACTAATAACCAAAGGTCTAACCATTCAACTTAAAGGTCCCTCCTCATCAAATACACCAATAATACCAAATAAACAGATCCAAAGTCAAAACCAAATGTTGAATACTGTCTAAAACAATCAACAACGAAGAGGACTTCCTCGTTCCAAAAGAACATACACTCAATTAGGTAAACCCATTGAATCAATCCTCAAAAAAAATTTACAATATAATATCATCTCACTTCCAGACACCAATAATTATGAACCTCCCTTGATCAAACCTGATTGGTGGAAAGAAGATGAATACTGTGAATACCACCGTGGAAAAGGACACAAAACAACTAGATGTTGGACACTCAAGAACATTATTCAAGACCTCATTGAAACTGGAACCATATCAGTAGGAGACTCACAAGGAAAAACCAATGTTGATCATACCATATTCAAGATTCCCTTGCAAGACCATGATAAAGGGAAATCCTCCAGTTCAGGGAACAACAATAGAGCCAATTATGTCGTAGTTAAACACAATTATAGCACTATCATTATTAACATAAGACCCTTTGATGATAACATTTCTACCATCACCATAAACAAGCTAAACTCAAATTGTGTTGTTGCTACTCACTGAACCATGATAACTATTCCAGGACCTCCATCTAATTCATAGCCAAAGAGTCAATATAATCTCCTAGATCAGTTGGGAAAAACCCCCACGCAAATTTACATCTTGGAGCTCCTTTGCACATCCCCGTAGCATAGGGCTATCCTTGACAAAGCATTGTAAGAAGCATTTACCCCTAAAAACCTAGATGTTCATGCATTTCAGGCCATGGTCGGATACCTAGCTATGCCACACCATGTCACCTTCTCCAAGAAATACTTTTTTGCACCAAAATCTAATCATAAAACCCCCTACACCTTGAAGTCAACATTAATAAATGCAAGATCAAATGAGTCCTAGTAGATGGTGGAGTAGGTCTGGAGATTTTCTCACTAAAATTGGTGAAAGCATTGGGATACTCTAAGAATTGTATAGACCGAACAAAGAAAATCACTATCAAAGCTTATGATGATGTTGAGCGTTCGTCTGAAGGTGTAATTTTACTTCCTATAAGAGTTGGCTTGGCAATGCAAGATATAGTATTTCATGTCTTGGATTTGGATTTGTATTACAATATTCTCCTTGGTTGTCCTTGGATTCATGGTATGAGGGATATACCATCCACCTACCATCAATGCCTCAAATTCCCACACAATGGCACTAAAATCACTATTCCACGTGACCCTGTTCCTTTTCAGTATTGATCAAACCTAAGAGGAATTGTTGAAAGTTAAATTCCCATCAATTGAGAGGCCTCACCTTCCACTTCATCTAGCATTCCATCTCACTACATAGACCCATCTACCCTTGTCAAATCATCCACTTCATTCACCACACATTCCATGCCTAAGATCGAGATCCAAGACAAAGGATACAGAGAATATAACATGAAGAGTCTCTTTTTCATTAGAAAATTACCTAAATCCTTGAAGTCATATGGCAAACCACATCCCCTGTAGCCTAAGGTTATCATCCATAATCCCCCGACCACCTTCACTAGATGAGGGGAAATTTCCAAATAATCTCTAGATGACTGTATCCTTACATGGTTGTACAGAGAAGAGGACACTAAATCTAGGAAGTTGTCAGTTGAGTAGTATCCAAAAGGGTTCCAAATAATGAAGCGACAAGGATATGATGGAAACAGTGGTCTTGGCCTAAATAAAAAAGGAATTATGGAACCCTTGCAACCTCCTAAGTTAATCAAACACCAAGGAATAGGGTTTGTGCCAGTAAAAGTGACTATCTGAGGTATCGAGTTACCTTCAAGTGAGGTTGCTAATGCTTTAGATGAGATCGAGACATATGAAGACCCTTGGGATTATGATGTTGATTCCAATGAATGTGAATGGTATTCCCTATCCTCCACTACCTTTATGGACTTAGATAAAAAAAATTGGAACATTCGATGAGCCTCCCCTTGAAAAAAAATTCAGTCAAATGCTTACCCTAAATACCCTGCTAAGCTTTCCAAGCCCCCATCCAAAATCCCCTTTGAATAGAAAAGAATGGATCAAACAATTTTGGGAATCCATTGATGCTACCTCCTCGGAATGTAATGAATCTACTTCCATCTTTACCCTATCTTCCTACACCATGAATCTTGATGGCACCGATGATGGCTTACCCCTTGTCTACCCTCAACTCATAGATTGGGATCAGCAATACCCACCAAGTTTGGACACTTTCGAGAACAACGAAGCAATTGCTAAGTTCATGGGACTTCATGAAGGAATACTAAGTGGGGATCATAAGGCTAGATTTTCCATAGAACTTGATTATGCAACATACTTTGGTGAGGCTATCTTATTCTCTAGTCACAAAAGTAAAAATAAAAATAATATGTCTTCAAGTGAAAATTGAAAGGCGCTTGCTGATCGTGAAAAAGTAAAAATAAAGGACATATCCAAAGGTTAAAACCTCCCTGAGGTGCCTGAGGATGGAGGACTGGACTGTCTCCCAATAGACCGAGAGAGATCATTGTTGTTAATAGAAGAAACAGAAGAGGTGAATACTGGAACATAAGATAATTCCATAATCATACAATTAGCAACATCTTTGACCGCCAAGGAAAAGCTTGAGTTCGCAACATTCTTTGCAGAAAGAAAATTCATTTTTTCTCAGTCATATGCTGACATGCTTGGATTGGATCTCAAACTGGTTCTACATCACTTACCACTGCTACCTAATGCTAAACCATACAAATAGAAGCTAAGAAAAATGCATCCATAGATTGCACTCCTTGTCAAGGTAGAACTGAAGAAACTTTTAGATGTTGGATTCATTCGTTATATTGATTACGTAGATTGGATATCAAACCTTGTTCCTGTCACCAAACCAAATGGTCAAATCAGAATTTGTACGGATTTCAGAGATCTCAACAAATATTGTCCCAAGGATGATTTTCCTCTACCAAATATTCATATCATAGTAGACCTCACCGTTGGATATGAAACACTATCACTTATGGATGGATTCTAGGGTTATAACCAGATAAGAATTGCTACAAAAGATCAACCAAAAATAGCTTTCACATGTGCTTGGGGAAATTTCTATTGAAACATGATGTCATTTGGAATGAAAAATATTAGAGCTACATACCAAAGGGCTATGACTACAATATTTCATGAATCTATGCATGTGCTTATGGAAGACTATGTTGATGAACTTCTATCTAAATCTCTAGAACGAAGTGGATACTTAGCAGTATTGGACAAGATTTTCACACAACTGGAAAAATACCAACTCAAACTAAATCCAAAGAAATATGTTTTCAAGGTCGAATTGAGAAAACTTCCTGGATACATTGTCTCATGCAGAGGAATAGAAGTTGATCCCACAAAATTCAAAGCTATCTTAGAGATGCCACCACCAACCAATATTAGTCAATTGAGAACATTATAAGGAAGACTATAATCAATTTGCAGATTCATTGCTCAATTAGAAAACAAGATCCACCCATTCCAACATTTGTTAAGAAAAGGCATTCCTTTCAACTGGACAAAAAAGTGTTAAGAAGAATTTGATCAGATCAAAAATTATCTATTAACTCCATGAACCCTTATGCCTCCAATTGACAAAAAATATTTGATTTTATATGTGATAGCAACAACATCAGCACTAGGGGCATTACTAGCATAGAATGATAATGATGGCAAAGAACGGGCTATATATTACATCAGTTGCATCCTGGTCAGATATGAGTTAAACTTTAGTCCTATTGAATGAGCATGTCTAGCAATGGTATTTGTAGCACATAAATTGAGACATTGCATGTTGAATCATAAGACAAAATTGATTGCCAAAATTGATCCTATGAAATATCTTCTCAATAAAGCAGCACTGACAAGAAGAATAGCTAAGTGGGTTATGATGGCGAGTGAATATGACATTTAGTACATAGATCAAAAAGAAATAAAAGGATAAGTGGTAGAAGATCAACTTGTAGTTGCGCTTGTAAAAGCAGATCATCCTTTGATATCCTATTTTCCAAATGAATTAATCTTTGTTATAGACATGACAACTACATGGAAACTATATTTTGATGGATTTTACACAATTCATGGTTCTGAAGCTGGGATTTTGTCCATCACACCTCAAGGAGATTCCATTCCCAAGTCATTATGAATAGCATTCCCATGCACTAATAACATAGTAGAATACGATGCATTGTTGACAAGACTCTGAATAGTAATAAAATGGAAAATCAAGGATCTTCACATCTATAGTGATTCTCAGTTAGTGATAAAGAAAGTTAATGATGATTATTATCCCCATGAAGCATCAACATCATGAACTAGTACCAAACACCCTTGGCATCTCATGCACCTATCTTTGGCATTTGTTCCTACCTTATCTTTGCATGATGAACTAAACCTACCTTGTCTTTGCACCAACTATCAACATGAACTACATCAAACCTTTGTCTTGTCTCCATGACCTTTGACATCAATGATAAATAATACCAATGAAAACAAACTCCCCCTTTGGCATTGATGTCAACATACAAAGCTTAATATCCTTCAACCTTTGACAACAATGGCAAAGGGCTACTTACTCCCCCTATCAACAAGAGATCATACATAGCACTCTCAAGAGGCTTTGAAGGTAGATACACTAAAAAAATGAGCAATATTCTATGTTGATATCAATCAAATCACTGCTAAAACATCTCACAATGTTGCAAAACTACTGGTATATCTCATGAATCAGTGACAAGTAGAAGAATCACTGAAGGAACTATTAAGGAAATTAATTCACTATCAAGGACATGAATGGTATGACCATTTTCACAAGCAAGAGTGGATATATCAACCACTGAAACAAAGACAAAGAACATTGATCAAATGCAAGAGAATACTACACTTTCCATTGTGTATTCATGATGCAAGATATCACTTGTAATCATTACCACCACGAAACTCTCAAAACAACTGCAACAAATTATTGGAGGAGAAGGAATATAAATAGTATAACATTTTCAAATGAATTGTCACCAAACTCTCTACCATTATAACCTTATTCACTACCAAATATGTTTGAATGTCATCTCATCTATGTCTTTCAACCTCACTATCTTTGGTCAACTGAGCAACTATTTATGCTAAAGAATTATCAACCAATGGAGTGACTAAGACCATACCATCTATCTACTATTCCATACTGTCATGATTATTATGACTATCAATGCACTATCGCTATTCCACTGTTCTAATGTTATGATACCAGCATAAGCCACTAACTGAGCATGAAAAATCCATTATGCCTCATCTCAACTTCAAGAAATATCTATGTAAGCAGGCCATAGATCATGCAGGCTACTATCATTGAGCATGCAATAAGAAGCCACAAGAGTTAAAGCCATTATTCTCAACATCCACTAATCAAAACTAACTAAGCCACTGTCATCACAAACCAAATTGATACTGAAATCATCAACTATCACAATAATGCCAAAGGAGTATAGCAAACCCTTAGAGAAACGAAATGACCACTATCCCAAAACAAGAGCACTAGTTATAGCACCACACCACTATCAACAATGACTATCAGCATGAACAAAGGACTAGTACAACACCTATTGAACGATGACCTAACCACATCAATGTCACTTGTGCATCAAGAATACTGGCATCAAGACATGAGACAAACATAGAGGAAGACTTTGTGAGCATGAACAAGTAACTAATATGAATTCCAAGAAGGCATATAATATTCAACATGCAAAAGCATACAAACCAAAGATTGTACTTTGTATTAATTTTTGTGCAAGAACCATGAACCAATCCTCTATGAGAGAAAAAACAACTAATGATGCAAAAACAATCAACATATGAAGCATTGTCAAGATATATCTATCTAAGAGTAGAATTGTTCTTAAGAACTATTGGACATCAAGAAGACACGATGGTTCACCATAACCACTCCTCTGCTCAACTACAAAAAATTGCTCATCCATCAGTGCATTGCATTGGTATTGCACTAGATCCTTCAACTATCATAGACCTATTCAAACAAAATCACTTCCACTGTCATCAAGATCCAGGGTTACACTGTCATCGAGGATTGTTAGCAAGAGTACATTGTCATCAAGATCGAGGTTAGCAACAAGTTCCACAGTCATCAAACCACTGTCAGAAGCAAGCAATATTTTTCACTATAAAAGCATATCACAAGGAATATGAAAGAGTATTTGAACCATTGTGCAAGAATCACTTGTAGCATTGTGCCTTAAAATAACTATAAGAAGTGAGCAAAGTAAACTTTCAAGATTTAGGTATGATAGAACAAAACCATAAGCTCCCTTGAAACCATGCTTACAAAATTTGATTTGGTGAAGAGTAGCAAGAGAAAGACCATCTAATCTCTCTCTCAACTATTCAAAAGTATCCATGGATTTGGTCCCTTCTAGATTTTAAATTTTTCCTTTAGTCCTCAACCTTGCTGCAATAATTTTACCTGATTTCTTTATAATTTCACATCCATGAGCATCAAAAAGAACATTAAAACCATCATCACAAATCTGACTTACACTTAAGAGTTTATGTTTTAGACCTTCTATGTAGTACACATCATGCAAAGGTGTGTTATCATCCGAAGAGATAGTACCTTTCCCTTTGATTTGAATGCAAACATCATTTCCAAACTTGACTGATCCACCTGAATAGTCTTCTAATTCAATGAACTTGCTCTTATCCCCAATCATGTGATGAGAGCACCCATTGTCTATAATCCAAGGTTCTTTCTTCTTGTCATGTAGGACAGTTTGAAGAAGCATAGCTTTAACCTTTTTTTCAATTCCAAACTAATTTTGTCTTATTAGCATTAGGAGATGTCACCTTGGAATGAACACTAATTCTCCTTTGTTTCATTTTCAAGTTAGATCTACAAAACTTAGCTATATGTCCAAAATTGCCACAATTAAATCATCTCAACTTATTCAAGAGATCAAAAGGATTTCTACTTACAAAACTTGATCTCCTTCTGGATACAATCCTACATTCACTAGCCTTATGCCCATATTGATCACAATAAAAGTAATAACCATTGAAGTGTAGATTATACCTGAATGTGACATTCATTTTTGCACTAGATGATCTCATGATCTTTTTGCTTCCATCAGTATCAGCATGTTGAATCAGATTTGTTTTTGAATCGAATTTTGATGAATTTATCTACCTCCTTTCATCCTCTTTCACTTGAGAACTATTTGAAAATGAACATTATCCTTCTACAAATCCTAAACCAGTCTTGTCCTTGTGGACTTTTTGTTTACCCAAGAGATCTACTAACATGTCACTGTTGTCACACATATATAGCCTTTTCCTTAAGGCTACAATTTATGCCTCTAAAGTGTAACACTCCTTTTCTTTGGTGTCTAACTTCACTTTGGTGACTTCTACAACTCTCTTGTTCTATTCAAGTTGAAGTTTTAGACTTGCAACTAATTTTTCAAACTCATTAACCTTGCTGATCAGATTTTTCAGTATCTTTTTGGGTCTGACTTCTTTATACTACTACCTCATGTTTTAGTATTTTTATTTCACCAAGAGCACATCTTAATTCTCCTTCAAAATCTACCTTTTCTTCATGATTATCAGATTGACATTCATTCTTCTTTTTTTCTAATTTTCACTTGGACCAACAGTAGTCATAAACAAAGTTTCCTCTCCTTCTTCAACAGAACCTTCTGAAAAACTATATGTTTCACCAACATCCTTAATGAATAGACTTTTGTTCTTTTTGAAAGAGTTTTTCCTTTCAGGATTATATTGTTTCTTCTTTCCTTGTCTACTATTGTCCTCTTCATCACTTTCAAAATCTTTATAGGTACATTGAGTAGCATAATGTCCAATCTTACCAGAACTAAAACACTTGAATGGAAGTTTCCCCTTATACTTTCCTGACCCCTTTTTCAATCTGCTTACAAAGATGGATTCATTTTCAGCCAATTTCTCTAAATCAAAATTTATTTATTTTGTCCTTTTTGACAGATTTAAAGGCAACCTCTTTGCTTGTGGTGTTATCATTACACATTCTCATCTCATAAGTTGTAAATGTGCCACTAATTTCATCTAAGGTAAGTTTATTTATATCCCTCTCTTCAACATATAATTTTGAATCATACTTAGGTGTTAGTGATCTTGGTACCTTTTTAACAAAAAACATTTCATCCAAGGACTCACCAAGTCCATGGATTGCATTGACTATCTCTTGGACTCTTAGAAGGTAATCAACAACCTTCTCTTCTTCACTCATTTTTAGCCCTTCAAATTTGGCTCTAAAGGTTTGTAACTTAGCTTCTTTGACCTTTACATCACCCTCATAGATACTAGACAGCTTATTCCAAACAACCTTTGTAGTTTTACAATCCATAATCTTGAAAAGTATATCATTAGTCAATCCATAGAAAATAGAATTTGTGGCCCTAGCATTACACTCATAGGCATTTTTCTCATCTGCAATGGAAGGTGCATTAGTACCAGTATACTTAGTCTCAACTGCTTCCTAAATATCATAACCTTGAGAAGATAAGTAGCGCTCCATTCTAAATTTCCAAAAAGAAAAGCCAAAACCATCAAATAGTGGTGCTTTGGAAATAGAATAACCTTCCTAATTTTCCATGACAAGTACTCCACTACCAGGAACCCCTAAGTTGGTTAAACTTGTGCAAGGGTATGGTTCTAATACCACTTGTTGGAGTACAGGACCACTGAGAGGGAGGTGAATCAATGGTCAAATTACAAATCAAATATTATAGAAAAACTACTTGAATTATGCATATAAATCCATTGAGATCACTTTAAACATCATAGATATTCAATGTTGAGTGAATCATAGTCATATGAATCAGAACAAGATACTTGAACAAGAATGACTTATCAAGCCCAAATTGACAAACAATCAAGAGAAGTCATAACACGAAGATTATGACTAGAAAACCCTAAAACGGATTTTAAAAAATCACTCTTAAAAATTCTCTTCATTAAGCTTCACTAGCAAAACAAAACCTCACTGGTTACAATTAATGTCTCACTGACAAACTTCCTCACTAGCAACTATACAACACTTTCAGTAAACTCAAAAGAAATAAACAAGATTAGAGGGTTACTCTGTTCCGTAACAATCCACTGCTCTATCTTAGCATCAACAAATTTACAAACTTCAACTCCCTTACTAATCACAACACTATTTCATCCATCAAAATGCAGTTTTGAAAACTGCATTTACCTAGAAAACTTTACTTTTTATGATCACTCTAATATCTCTGCCTTTAGAAAAATTCACATAGCACTGATAAACAAGTTCGCCATACTATCCTTTACACACTTAGAACATTGTCATACAAATTCATCATATTGTCCTGAATGAAAACATGAATGACAACCAAATACTTTTACATCATTTCCCTGTTATGACAATAACTCAACATATAAATATCTGCATATTCAGAGCATTGTAAATCAAATTTCATTCTCTCTATACCAAACTCAAATTTATCTACTATAGCACACTTTTCAATGCAAATCAAATACATATCACATAGCCTTATCATTCACTATTATTTCATCCTCCATATGTATAGGCTTGATAAAAGCATGTACAGATTTCAAAACATCCTTTCTTTAGAGCTCAGGCCTTTATCATATTCAATATGCTCTCACAGAATGCATATCACTCTCCAAAAAACCATGCATAGCACTGGAAAGCACCATTTTTTTCAATCCTTTACAAAAAATGTATTCAACTGAACCGTGGGCAATGATTAGCATACGCCTGTCAAATTAAAATCTCCAATACCATTGACAAGTGTAAATAAAGACTCTTGATTCTTACCTCCCGCCACTATATCAATCAAATGATAGTCGTTGATTTCATAATGAGTGGCAAAATACTTTTTATTCACCTGCTTGGCCAGTTGCACTATAAGGAAGCGTCGGTCTCTTAATGTAAGTAACCCCCTCAAGTGGTCACTTAAGTGACCCTTGACTGGTGATATCAAGTCACAAATCAAATATAATAAAAATGACTTTGTTATAAACTTTGCATAGAAATCCTTCTATAGGGTTTTAGAATCAAGATTTCAAAAAATGAAGGAACCCTAATCCATTTCAAAAACCTCAATGGATTGAAGACATGTGAATGAATTGTGATTTCAGCCTGCCACAAAGCATCACCATCAATCTTTCCTTTTCAACACCAATGGCAATAGCATCATCAATCTTTCCTTTTTATCACCAATGGCAAAGTTTCACTTATTATCCCCATGAAGCATCAACATCATGAACTAGTACCAAACACCCTTGGCATCTCATGCACCTATCTTTGGCATATATTCCTACCTTTATCTTTGCATGATGAACCAAACCTACCTTGTCTTTGCACCAACCATCAACATGAACTACATCAAACCTTTGTCTTGTCTCCATGAACTTTGACTTCAATGACAAATAATGCCAATGCCAACAGTTATAATCTAAAATTAGGAGTTGTAGTCTTTTAGTGGAGGGGAAAATAGAATGTAAAGAATTATTATTTTATTGTCTCCTCTATAAAAGAATGGAAAAAGCTCAATGGAGATATCCAATCTTTATGTTATCTTCTTTCATTTTCAAATAACTTGTGTTTGAAGACTAATCCAAGGATGAAAAGCCTTATAGTTGCAAGATCCAAAGGTGAAAACACTTGATATCTTATTGGAATTCAAGAATGAAACTCTCAGATTCTCAATTGATGATTCCAAATCAAAGATTACATTGCTACATATTGAGAGATTTTTCAAAATTTGAGATCATATATCCAATTTGGGTGTCATATGAAAATATAGGAAGGTGGATGATTCGTTTAAAAAAAATATTAATGTTTGAGTGGTTGTTGTTGGGCCTTATTCACATTGCAATATTTAATTAGTAGTGGTGTATAGCACCTAGGGGAGGGGCCAATAGTTGTGTGGGATCCAATTGTTGTGATAGTGTCGAATTGTCGGGATAGCACTTGTGGTTATTATATTTAGTCTTTCCACATAGTTATACTATATATTGTCAATAATTAGTCCACATGTAAATCACAAAATAACCAATGTTGGTCAAGATGGACCCATGCTTAGATGCATGAGAACCTATGCATGTTATATAAAAAAGACAAATACTTCATTAACAAGTGAAATAAATACTTTTAGTTTCAAATAAAATATCATAACTAACCACTATAAAGTGTGCCATTTATAAAATAAGGTGCCCATTTAAACAAGTAGTATTGTTATAATGAACAATATTATTTTTGTGTATGGAGTAGCAATGTATACACATTGTAGTATTTCATATTAATAGTTTGTTTTATCACAAATATAAAAGGTGGGTAGAATAAATACCTTTTGTTTTTCTATGAAATGTGAAGGATTGTCAAAAAAAATTAATGTTCAGCTATTAGTTCATTTGTGTTATATATAGGTATTTTAAATAATAATGTGTTGCTCTTATAACAACAAATAGTTTTTTTGTTCAACAATTGATCCATTTGTGTTGGATATAAAGGTTAAAGATTGTTGAAAATAGATAGCATTAGTCAAATGATTGATCATTGTTATGTGAAAGATATAATATTAAATAAAGGGACACATCCCTTGAGCCGACTTGTCTCCACTTTGTGGAGACACATCCGCTCATGGGATGTGTCTCCCACTTTGATATTTATATTCACTCCTTCCTCATTTGGAAACATGGAAATTGATAGATGTTTTCCTATGAGGATCGACAGTTATAGAAAGAAGAATTTAATCATTTCATTAACATGGTATCAGAGCCATGGTAGGAAAGATTTGATTAAATTCATGATCTCTGGGTATGTGAGGAATGGAGAACTGAGTACGCGCATAGATTGTTTGATCTAGTGCCTGAACGAAATGTGATCTCTTGGACTGCCATGATGTCGGGATGTTGAAGGAACAAATAATATTTTTAAAGGCACAAATTTAAGTCATCGCATTCTCCAAGGGGTGCTGGATAATCAATGGTCATCAAATTTAAGAGTATTACAATAATTATGTGTGATCGATTCTCTTATTCTGACTGGTGGTCATGATCTCTAGTGCGACTTGATGCACTCCTTACTAGAGGAGCGTCTTACGGACTGTTCCTAAGTCTGTTTCGGGATGGACATCCAAATCCGAGACTGCAAATACTAGCGTAACTCCATAAGTTGATTGGTCGACACCCGAGATTGGTGCCTCTCCTTCACAGAGGTGGTTCCTATGTCATCACGTCAAAGTCGTTCGAGAGGTATCTCAACCTGAAGCAAATGAAATGCTCTGTATGCTAGATGAGGATACCGCAAATGAGAGCATTCACGAAATATCAAATTGTTCGGTAGACTCCCTCAGCAATGAATAATTCCCATATATGGCCATTGGGTGGTGCGAGCCTAAAGGCTACGCCACTCGATCGTTAATATCGCTCCTCTCTGAGAGCCAGTAGGCGCCACGACAAGTAACCTACAACTCAGAGTCACGAATCAGAAGGTGTATGCATTGCCGAGAAATGGAATCGCAGCTACAAGGAGGGGTGTCGTCCTACCTTGCAAAGGACCGACAGAGGTTTTCATCTCGAAGGATCCCTGTCCAACGTGGCACCGAGTGCAGGGGAAGTGAACAGGATTGGAGATTATTATCAATCGCGGGCCTTGGAGATTATCATCGATCGCGGGCCTTGGAGATCATCAACTGTGTTGCTCACTAGTCAGTATCAACGGGATTGGCACTTATTATAGTCGCACTGATCCTCATAATTGAGTAACATGTCGCCCTCCTAGTGGCGTTAATCAAGATTACTGTGGCTTGAATGTTGATTATTTATGTGTGTCTACAGGATGGAATTCTACCTAAAATGAGAATGATTACCTATAGCCTGGGCATGTCTTCTTGACTCCTGGATCCTTGATGAATATTCTATGACTAGTATTTTTGTGGTACCTTCTGAACCAGTGGAAGAGATATCGTGCCTCCTTCAATTGAGCAAGATTTCATAAAAACCAAGTGCAAACCTGAAAAGTGTTAAGTTTAGCACTCTCCAGGAGTAAAAGATGGAAGAAAGAGATAATTCAAAATATTTAAAGAGTCTGTGTAGATTGTTCTTTGTTATACTGAGATTAGTTCCTCCGAGAAAATGGAAGAAAGACACGTCTAAAATCAACGAAGATGAATGATTAATTATCTAGGGTTACTCAGGAGATTATGATATCATTGAGATAAATATTGCATGGTTAATGAATTGTTATGTAGTTATTGATTCATGCTATAACTTTGAGATGGTCAATCATGTACGCTTCTAGCAATGGTATTTTTGAGATAGTTGAGTTTCATGAACTATTAATTTTCTCTTCTTAAATGCTTTTAGGACGGATAAAGAAGTGTAAGAGATTGCTTCCATGAAAAGCTTGATGTATCCTGTAGATTGAAAATTGGAGAGACTACTTGCAACCATGAGATTGTGTGAATAGCTGAAGATATCTTTTGAAAAGGAAGCATTAACCTTCAGAGAGAGCTCTATGTCTTGCTGAGAACAAGTAAGGGTTGTAATGTTGCAAGGCCAAATGCTAAATCCTTGAAGTACCTCTTCAACAGTTGAGATCAGAATTGCTCATGTCAATCAACCTGGCTTTAACATTGGTAGCTCCGCAAACCTATTCATAATAGAGTGATTTGGGATAAGGTCAAAGAGAACAACCCTGAATCTCTACAAAGGTGTGAGTTGGAAACCATTTCTCTAAAGAAAGTATTGCAGACGATTTTTGGACGAGGAGGTCAGGAGGCTGATGCAAGTACTTAGAGCTTCAGAGGGAGTCACATCATCACTTATTGTAATGCATAATTCTCTGAGATGGAGAGATATGAGGTAAAAACCCTTGTTCATCTCTAAGACTGAGACAAGGCGTCATGTTGAGAGACTCCATGATGACATCACGTTGAGAGACTCTGTGTCAAATACGCAAATTGAAGAAAGCCCTATATGGACTTAAACAGGCCCCCAGAGCCTAGTATGAAAGAATTGACAGCTACCTCTTGGGACTAGGATTTTCCAAGAATGATGCAAACCCAAATCTTTACTTTAAGGTAATTAAAGGTGAGATGTTAATAATTATTTTATATGTTGATGATCTACTGATAACAGGGTTAGATCACCTCATTGCTCAAGGAAAGAAGGATCTAACTTCAGAAGAGCCCCAAGCACCCGTAGTGTGGCTTAAGGGGGGGTGTTGGAAATAAGCCACACCCAAACTGACGATGGGTTGGGAGTAGCTCAGTTGGTAGAGCATTCCAGCAGCAAATGGAAGGTCTTAGTGAATGCTCTAAGCCATTTCATGTGTGAGCCAAAGGAAATTCACCTTATGGTTGTGAAACATATATTGAGATATCTTCAAGGCACTATTGGATATGACCTTCTTTACAAAAATAATCAACTAGATCTACATGGATACTCTGATTCAGATTGGGCTGGAAGTGTAACCGATCGGAAAAGCACATTAGGATGTTGCTTCAAATTGGGATCGGCTATGATCTCTTGGATCTACAGAAAACAGTCTTCAGTGGCACAAAGCTCGACAGAAGCTGAATAAATTGCAGCCTCTATGGGGGCAAGAGAAGCAGTTTGGCTCCAGAAAATTGCTTATGGGACTCTTTGGTGAACCCTTGAATCCTACTATCATTCATTAACATGGTATTCATGATAGATCTAAGCATATTGAGATCCCCTACCATTATGCAAGAGACATGGTAGAAAGGAATGCAATCTAGTTGGAGTATATTAGTACAAATGTTCAAATAACAGACATTCTCACCAAACCTCTCTCCAGAGTCAAGCTTGAACACTTCAGGAAGAATCTTGGTAGGGTTGAAATGTAATTTGATATTATGTTTGAAATTCAAATTGGTTAGAAGTTGTACTAATATATTTAAAGATGTTTAATATGTAAACTCTTTTGTTATGTATGTAACTCCATGACCTTATGGGCCTGGTCCCCCTGTGTACATTATTGAAAGATGACAATCTCTAATAATGAACACTTGTATGTGACATTGTAAAGTGACGACTCTACAATGATGAGTTGAACTATCATGATAGATATCATGTGACTTGATATCTGTGGAAATGTCATGATAGTATCTCTTGGACACTTTGATGGATATCATAGGACTTGATGTCATTTGAAGATCATTGTGATCCGTAAAGAGATAATCATGGTGGATAATTATATATCCGTGGATATGCCATGAATTATTATGGTAGACATCATGTGACTTGATGTCAGTGCACATACCATAATGAAGATGTGTTATGAAGAATGTCATGTGACTTGACACTTTCAGAAGCATACCATATCTTTTGATATCACGAGTTAGGTGATATCACTTTTACTTGGTGGAAGTTATTTTTCCCTAGCTAAGAGGGAGTGTTGAATAATGAAGATGTGTTATGAAGAATGTCATGTGACTTGACACTTTCAGAAGCATACCATATCTTCTAATATCACGAGTTAGGTGATATCACTTTATACTTGTTTGGAGTTTATCTTCCCTAGCTAAGAGGGAGTGTTGAAAATAGATAGCATCGGTCAGATGATTGATCGTTGTTATGTGAAAGATATAATATTAAATAAAGGGACACATCCCTTGAGCCGATGTGTCTCCGTGGAGACACATCCGCTCATGGGACGTGTCTCCCACTTTGATATTTATATTCACTCCTTTCTCATTTGGAAACATGGAAATTGATAGATGTTTACCTGTGAGGATCGACATTTATAGAAAGAAGAATTTAATCATTTCATTAACAAAGATAACAAGATTAATGGTTACCAAAAGGTAGTGTGATCATTTAGGTTGCATATAAATTGCATTTTAAATAAGAATACTAGATATGCAAATTTGGCAAGTTGCATGATGAGTTACACCTTCAAAAAATAGTTATAGATAGATAAAAGGCCGATTCAAATTTAAAATAAAACAAAGGTCCTATGATATTTCATGCAACCACTACATGCTCACAAAGTTAGCTCACACAACTACTGGCCCCTCTCCCCTAATATTTCTTTTGGTAAATAAAGAGTGATTTGCAATTTTAGTTTGTCATGTTGGAAGACGCCCTCTCACAAATTTGTCAAACAATTGCACCCCCAACAAGAGTTACTAATTATTGTCATGTCTCTAATTCAATATTATGAGATAACAATTCGATGGCGGCCCGAGCAGATGGAAACCCTATCCAGGCGTTCCATGCAAATGGCGTGGGCATTATCGGCGGTGGTGGCGTCCAGGGCGGAGGCCGCTCCTCGGATTGACAGACTGAGACTGTTGCGAAAGAGACTGGAGTCTCTTGCATGACGGGGTCTGGCGGGAGGTGCGTTAAGGTCAGCGGCCCTGTGGCTAAGGCTAAGGCGTCGGCTGTGAGATTCCAGCATGGAAGGTTGTCGATTGGCGGGTTTATCCCTGTTGCCAATGCCATCTCAATGAATTTGAAAGCTGAGACGATAGAGGAAATAGCGGAGAATGTTTCTGAGCTCTCCATTTGTGGGGTGATTTGTCAGTTTAGATATTTTTGGCCTAGCCTCCCTCAGTTGCATTCCTGGATCTTCAATGAATGGGAGCCTCTAATTTCTGGTAAAGTTCATATTTTCCCCGTGGCTAAGGGGTTTTTTGTTGCCAAGTTTGAGAATGCTCATGATAGAAATAGAATTTTATGTGAATTTTTTTAGCTAGGAGGACAAATATTTGTTGATGATTAAGCCTTGACATTCTGATTTCAACCCTGCTTTTGAAACTTTCAATAAGATCCCGATTTGGGTTCGGTTGTCTGATCTTCCCCTCCACTTATGGATTGGCCCTCTTCTGGAGGAAGTGGGTGTAGCCCTTAGTGATTTTTTGTTGGTGGATGTTGAATCCTCCGACATTTTGCATTCCACCTTTGTCTGCATACTGGTTGAAATGGATGTTTCAAAAGGGTTGTCTACTAAAATTTTACTTAAATCTTCTAAGGGGTCTTGGGTCCAATCTTTGGACTATGAGGGGATTCCCTTATATTGTAGAAGATGTTTTAAAACAGGTCATACTGCTGCACAATGCGGATTTGAGAAAAAAGCTATGATGGCTACATGGTAGAAAAGTGCCTCTCAACAACATTATACGGTAGAGAAGAAATTTGAACAATACATGAGTTTTTCAAAGGTGGTTGCGTCGGAATCACAGGGTCTTGAGATATCCCCTTCGGATGTCTCAAATGGTTGGGTTGTTGATGCTATACAAGATTATCATGTTGAAACCCCTAAAAAGCGAGAGATTGGGTCTTAGGCTGCCATTTTTGGTGATAACGCTCTGGCTATCATTTATGGTGGTTTTTCTGATAAATCTTTGTCTGCATGAAGGAATAATGATGAAATCTCCGAGACAGTGGCTACAGGCATTCATCTTCAAGAAAATTGTGAGTTGACTTGGCAAGATAAGGCAACGCAAGTGGAGGAAGGTTGTGGCAAGAAAGCTAAATTCTCCAGGCCTTCTTTTGACATGACTATGTTCCCACAAGAATAGTTCTAAATGTAAATCTTGATAGTCTTGTTTGGGGGCTAGCTTTTGGTTGGCTGCAAGTTGTTCCTTTTGCAGCTTTGTTTTTGGTTGTAAAGGATTTTGGGTCCCTTCAAAACCTTCTTTTACCTAAATCAAAAACAAGAGTTACTAATTAAGCAAGGAATCATAAACTTAATTTGCTAGGCTGCCACACTCGGATTTCCAAGATTCCAACCAATCTAAGAGATACTTGAAGTGACTTGTTTGGGGCCCCCTTTAGAACAAAACATTGGAGGAATATGTAGTGTGGAAGATGCAAGTTGAAGCACAACCTTGTCTTTTGATCATAGTTGGTTACAAGAAGATATAGTGCATATAGTTTGATGTCAATTCATACAATGGAAGTTGTCGTAAGGTACCAATTCATTTTATTGCTAGTGAAGTGACTGTTCAATCCAATGGTACTATTGCAAACACTCATATTCAATAAGTTGTATTCAATCCCTTAATGCCAATTTGATAGTGACTATTGCTATAGCTAGAGGGAGAGATTTCTAGAGCAGCAAGAGTACCCATAAATTATTCATGAGTGATTGTACATTGTAAAGATTGCTAATATTCTCATATTCTGTTATGTAATTTTTTGAACGGTTCTCCGTCTAAAATATTCATAAATGTGTAATTGATTTCAGCATTGTAAGTCTAGATGGCTATGCTGCCAAAATCTAGTTATTTCATTTTCAATTTTTGATTAAACTAATGTACCAATCACCATATGCTCTCACCTTGTCCATATCAAGATCTAGGTGATCAAAAAATGTGAGAGTTCATGCATTGTATTAAATAGTTACACAAATCCGAAAAATATCAGTTAAAGGACATTAGATCAAATAAAAAATGTTTTACCATTAAATACAAATTTTTAAAACAGGATTTCTAGCAAACCTTGCACATTAATGCAAATTATTTTGTTTAAGTTAACAATCATTAAATGTTTTCCATAAGAATATTGTCATCACAAAGACTTGTTGCATAGCTTAGTAGATTTCATGCATTATCTGCAAGTCATTAACTCTAAATAGGTTGGAATCCTTCATGCTAAGATGAAGAAGGTTGGTTATTAGTGCATCCGAAATGATTTGTGGTCAGGATACCAATGGGTTGCTAAAAAGATCCAAGGTATTTATCCTCCCAAAACTAAAAAAGTTGATATCACCAATACAATATGTATGGCCATCAAACAATAAGATCTACATTGTCATGGAGCATTGCTTCAAAGCTTCCATGACTTGGGTATATCAGCATCTTGGTTAGTAATCTGAATGAATACTGGATCTGCTTTTGAATTTTCACTTTCATTCTGAATGGGTTGAAATAGAATAGAATAGGTATACAGTGAGTTATTGAATAGAGTTGGCTTTCCTGCTCCCAACCATTGTTTCAGAAGTTGAAATACATTTTCATCTATCATTAGACCTCGATGAGTTGCAGGAAGTCCAACTCTGGCCATTGCATTAAACCCATCAGCCTGAAAAATAAAACAATCCATCATTAGCCTGTTGCGCTATAGTCAATCAACAACAACAAACTTAAACATAGCCTAGAGAAAAATAAATTTTCGGCATCAGAAACCACTTCTAGTTTAGGAGCTAGGATTCTTTAAACCAATGAACCTCCTTAGCTTTTCTGTTCACTCATGTTGAACATATATTTTGAATTTTGGACATCTCACATAAGAAACATTGAAATTATAGATGATATAAACAAGAAGAAATCAACTCAGATTCACCTAAAATGATAATAGGAAAGCATTAAGTTACATAAGGATTCCATTTCCCCCTATGTTATATTTGTACTTGAAGTATCGAAATCAAGATAGCAAGCTCTGGTAAAGTAACAGTAGGTAGAATATCAAAATCATACTCCCACCTATAGATTCATCCTCGAGGTAAACTTATGATATTAAATGGTTTTCATAAACTTAATTTGTAATGCAAACGCTTCCCAGCAAAGCATAAGGAAATTTGGAAATGAAGTTTAGTCTAATTTTTCAAAGCCAAAGGGGGAATCAACTAGATCAATATAAGTCCGGCTCAATTGAAATTCTCAAATTACCTCCGATGTTCCTTTTCTGAGCTTTCAAGAATAAAAATGAAAACACCACAGAAAAGTCAAAAATATTACAAGTCAAAAGGAATTTTAATCACTTATTGAAAAATACATTGGTTTGAGGGCGCTGCAGAGATTGGCAAGTTTTGGTGCCTAAGAGACCCTCAGAACTTGCAACTTCACTTCCAGGAACATTGCAATGGCTTTTTCAAAATATTAAACATCCACTAATCATGTTCCCTAAAATGAGCAGTCTCGATCATGAGAAAGAACATACAACATTAATATAATACACAAAGCCATTCACATAAGAAAACAAGAAGCATAAACAACAATTATCATTTAAGGCTGCATTTAAAGCTATTTGTATGTAGTATTTCCTAGTTACTTCTAACTTGCAAACATATTTCACAGAAACATGAAGGAAAAAATTATTAAACAATAAAACTGTTTTTAAAAGGTTAAGGATATCTTAAATGGTCTCACTTTAGGAAGTAGAACTCAATTTTCTCCAAGCGACTATGAGTTGATATTTGCCCGTTTGTTGTAAACCAAACTTTGTCAGGCCTGTTGGATCACTAGTTGTGAGTGTAGTTTGAATATAATTTGGTTAGGGTTCATTTTACCTCCTGAGACATTAGATTGTGGTCTTCTTGTGATTTTGCACATTGGACCCAATCAGAAATAAGTTTTCACTGTCAGTGTTAGAAGAATGAATGCATAGATTTTGAGAGAATTGGATGGTGTGTACTTCAAAGAATGTATGTTTGTATTTATTATTGAATGGGGAAGTTAGAAGGTGGTTGTAACTTAATGTAAGTTACAGTTTACTTTTTAGATGTAACTAATAAATGCTTGTTTACAAAGTGTAGTATAATGTTATATCTAATACCCACCCTTAGTGACTAAATCAGAGACAACTCCAATTTTGTCCTGAATTTTGACAAAGAGAATATTGCCTAGAGGTTATTAGATCAGCAGACTATACTTGAGAAGTGCAGTGGTGGAGAGAAATATCATCAATATCAACCAATTGTCAAATTTCCTAATGATGAACCTCAATATGCTTGATGCAAGCATGATAAACTAGATCCTTCACTGGCTTCAAGACTCTTTGATTGTCATAATAAAGTGGAATCCATGTAAACTATGGATGTTGTAGATTGCTAAAAACTTGGCGTTGACATACTACTTCATAACTAGCACTGCCAATTACTTTGTCCTCTACATCAGTGCAAGATAAAGCTTGTCGTGTGCTGAAGCTTACCCTACCGTGAAACTCCTCTTGAGCCCAAGGAAAATATATAGCCAATAATTGATCTTCGAGTATCGACTAGAACAGCCCAATTAGAGTGTGCATATCCTATGAACTTGAAATCTTCTTTCCTTTTATAGAGTATACCAAAGTCAAGGGTACCTTTGATATAATGCAACACTAGTTTTCTTGTCTACCAATAAAAAAGGTTCAGTTTGGCTAAAAACTAAGGGAACTAACAACAACAAAAATGTTCCATTCATGTGGATGTAAGATATATTGAACTGCCCACTAATTGTCTATAGAATGACTAAGCAAATGAAAATGAATCTCATAGGCTAACTACTTCGGCCTAACCTCCATAATTGTAGTGGAAGATTACAATCAACTATACAAAACTGTTCCAAAAGATTCAAGTATACTTGATCTAAGCCATGAAAATGAAATGGTAATGTTCTCATAACTCTACACCTAAGTAATACTATAGGAGGCCCAAATTAATCAAGTCAAAAGCAAAACATAGATCAGATTTCATGCACTACAATGCAATGACCCTATGATATTGGAAACTATTTGGTGTCTTGATTGGAGGACTTTGACCAAGGTTTAGGTTAATGGTTGTTTATTGAAGGACTTCGACCAAGATTTAGGTTCATGGTTGTTTATTGGAGGGATTTGTTTATGTTGATGAGCTTTAAAGCAAAGAAGCAACAATTGTGATTATACACAAATAATTGCAGAACAGAATATTTCACAATTTTTTCTTTGTAAAAATCACAAGTTTTCATAGTTCCACGGAGTTTCGGAGATGGGGACGGGGGGACGGCAGGGGACGCGCTTCCGAGATGGGAGACGGGGGGCCTAAATTTGGGGACGGCGGGGGGACGGCGGTGGGGGGGTGGCGGGGGGGTGGCGCTGAAATACATATAGTACTTGAAAATTTAGTTATAAAAAGATGTATAACAATATAATTATATAACTATAGAAGCCTAATGAATAAGTAAAGTTAACACAATGAAACAAAACTTAAAAACTTAAAAGTTTAAACTTTAAACACAATAACACATTGCAATGATATATCATTTCATTTAACTGGTGAGCCACTGAACATTGAAAATCAAAATGAAAATATAGACATTGGAAAATGCAACAAGAACTAGATGTTACATAATTTGAGTTTCATAATCATGATTCATGAATCATAATTACAATCAAGTATCACTGTATCATCAATGTTCAAACTTCAAACTTCAAAAACAGAGTACGAAATGGTAAATACTAATAGTAAATGGCTCCAGGCTAATGGCTTGATGCCTTTGGAAGTCTCCCAGAAGTTTCCTTGGAGTCTCCCAGAAGTTTCCCTGGAGTTTCCTTGGGTGGAGGGGACGTCTGAAAGTTTCCCAGAAGTTTCCCAGAAGTTTCCCAGAAGTCTCCCTAGAGTCTCCCAGGAGGAGACTTCGGGGGGACGGCGGGGAAATGAGGGGACGACAGAGGGACGTTTCCTAGGCGTCTCCCCGTCTCGGAAACGAGTGGTTTTTCCGGGGGGACACATCCCCGTGGAACACTGCAAGTTTTGAATAAAAAGTTGACTACTGATTTTAACTTGATTTTTTTTGCAATTAAACACAATTTCATCATTTTTTCCCATGTGGTAAGGTTTATTATGCATGAATTCAACAAATTTTTATAATGGATTTCAATGAGCTTTTTTTGGCACGCAATATATTATCCTTGCGTGATAGGGTTTATGACAGGCAACACGAAAAATGCTCTCATGGAGTATTGTTTAAGGATAGGGTAACATAAACTAGAGTTTGAGGCTAATATTGATTAGCAAAACATTGTCCACGTGTGCTTTGGATTGATCCGGTGAAGCCAAATTCTTTTAGAACCTAACTCTTTCCACCACGTTAACCCCACCAAAAAGCCTCACCAGTGTATGGCTAGGGAGATCCCCTACCTCTATAGTGGAACGGGCGATGGGGGCTATTCGTCTCTATTACCAAAAACAAGTTCAAGAGAGAGATATGGATTTTTTCTTTTTAAAATTAGCTTGATTTTTACCAAAAAAATATTTTATATTTTTATAAAATATTACTATTTTTTCTTTTAAATGAGTGAACTTTTTAAGTTGATTAAAATAAAATTTCAATATATATACCAATGAATGGGTGGGGAGAGCCCCTACCTCTATAGTGGAACGGGCAATGGGGGCTATTCGTCTCTATTACCAAAAACAAGTTCAAGAGAGATATATGGATTTTTTCTTTTTAAAATTAGCTTGATTTTTACCAAAAAAATCTTTTTTATTTTAAATTTTATAAAAGATTACTATTTTTTCTTTAAAATGAGTGAATTTTTTAAGTTGATTAAAATAAAATGTTAGCATATATATATATTGCAAGAATCGTCTTATACCCCCTATAATCTGCAGTTCGTCAAGCAAACTTTTTAACATGACCGGTGATGCTGGCACGACACGCCCTCCAATACCATGCAGACAAGGGGAATGGACCTCGTGACCACTTGCCTGCAAGAGGATGCTTTCAGCCAATCAAGCCAAGGCCCCTGCCCCAAAAGTTGTTTAGTTTGAATATAATTAATTATAATTTTTTTAATATTTAAAAAAATAATTTAATGACATTTTCTATTGTAAATTTAAATCAGTGTTACTTGGGTATGCGTCCCCGGGTCTAAATCCCCCCATCCTCGTCCCGAGGACAGGGGACGGCCAGGGGACGGCAACAGTGTACTATGTTTTTCTTTTTTTCCTTTTTTTTTTTCATATAGTAATTGAAAAAAAAACTATATGGCAGCAATGTAGACTTTGGGAATTTTGTTATACATTTATAACTTGTATATTATTGTTTAATATCACATGCATATTCACAATGAATTCTGAATTCTGAATGTATATTGAGTATTGACAATGAATTATTAACACAAATGTTATATGCTAGGTTTCTATAATGTATATAATAATATATGCATGCTTTATCCATGTTTTCATATGAATATTTAAAGTTTCCCTATATATTTTAAATTTTTCTATATTTTATATAGCTGTGCCCCCGCCATCCCCAAATTTGGCCTGAAAAATCACAAACATGGGGACTCATCCCGCCATACCTTGCCATCCCTATCCCGGAAACTTGGGGTAACATTGATTCAAATACTTTTTCTAATTAATAAATTTTGATATAATGATATAATTTTAATAATATTAATAGTGTATATATATACAAACTTGTACTCACACTCGAGGCCCCAAACCCATACCTATTTCCATATTGGGACTAACAACTTATTTTTTGTTGTTTGTTTGAAGTCATTTTACCTTGTTTGGAAACCTCTATTCACATTTGTTGATATTCATTTTTTAGGTTAATTGTTAACTACATGGAGTTTAGGCTCTTTGCCCTTGAATAAATTTCATGTGAAGCATAATCATGGGATTTAAATTTATCCAAAGATTCATCAACTCTGAATGTTCCATTTGTAGGTAAAGTTTTAGGGCTTTGGGATCTTATCTATTGTTAATATTATAATTGAAAGTTATAATGATTTTATTAAATTAATATTATATAATTATTAATTTAAAAAATGAATAAAATTTGACAATAGTCAAATCTAAAAGTCTGAAAGCCAAAGCATTTTTTGAAAAGTTTGGGGGAGTCTTGGAATTTGGTCAAAAGTGATAAATTATAAAAAATAGTATTCCCCATGAAAGTCAGTGTGGTTTGAAAGGCTTTTTAATTTGGGTCTAGTGGCAAGGGCTCCATCCTCAACCCCACCGTATATCACAATAGGGAGAATGCTAGGAGCACTACCCCTCAACCCCATTGGGGGTGCTGTCCCTCGACCCCATGAGGGGCACTACCCCTTGACCCCATTGGGGCACTGCTCGCAAACCCCCATGAGAGGCATTGTTCCTTGACCATGCTAGGGGTTGCCACCCTAGATCCTTGCTCTCATTTGAATTTTCTCTCTATATCTATATGCTATTAAAATGCTTTTAAATTTTAAAAGTAGGTTTTTCTTTCTATTTTTATGTTTTTCTATTTTTTTGATAATATTTTCCTGATTTTTTCCAATTTTTTGAAACATATTATGATTTTTATTTGCCATTTTTTTCCCCAAAAGATTTTTGCTGCTATGCTTTGAAGATCATCTATTTGGTTGTTGTTTGTGCATAGGTTTGATTGGAGGACTTTGACCAAGGTTTAGATTCATGGTTTTGGACCCATGGTATTGGAAACTATTTGGTGGTTTTTGTTTGTCCCTTCCCAATGAATCAGGTGCTTAGCATTGCATTTGGACATGGTTGTGTGACAAGTTTCTAGAACAGGTCCATGCTTTAAGATTGGTCATAGGATTGAGGATACAAGACATCAAATCGGCACAAGTGAAATCTCTATATATTGTAATCATTCTCTTTAATAACATATTGAGTGGTGTCATGTTGTTGGTTTATTTTCTGAAAGGACCTCCTAAGGTATATCTTGTGCTCTTTTGTGCACGTCATTGATTTAAATTCCATTGCAATGGTTTGGATTTTGTATCCTGTTTATCATAGCTTCTAATTATTGGTCAATTGTATTTCCTTTCATTGTTGAGACATTTATGGATTAGTGCTTGATCTAGACAACCCATACAGTTTATCTTTTTTTCATGGGTAAGTAAAGATCCAATCAGCTCTTCAACTTTTAAAGTATCTAGATCTTGCACTCTTCTAAAGTAATTACAATATGCATCCACTTGCATGTAAGTGATGGCAAGATCTTCACAACCACATCATCTTTCACTATCTCACCACATGTTCTCATTTTATTTGTTGTATCTGTCACTCTTAACACAATAATCTTCAAATTTTTCATTTTCCTTCATTCTTAAATTCTCAAAATTCATTCTTAGGATTTGAATCTTTGTAGCCCTTACCTAATTTGTACCTTGATATGATCTTTATAACACTATCCATGTTTTTTTTGTTGTCTTAAAACCTGCAATTCTTGGATAGATGCTTGGATCTATTGCACTTTGAATATAGAAGAATGCTTGAGCATCTTTTTTCTCTTCTTTCTTGTCTAGCTTGTCTTTTGCATTTAAAGCACTTCAATCTCGAAGTTCAAAATACCTGCTTACTACACTGCCCCATACACTTTTCCATACTAATTCCCTTTTAAAATTGTTCGCCCATCAACAGAATCAAAAGACATGACACAAGGCTGCAAGCTTTGGTGACTCAGTTACATATCCCATTGTCAGACCGACTTGTGTTGTATGCCTTAAGTATTCTTAAGAAGCCTTCTAGGAACTGTAACGACCCCATCCTTGGGTAATTAAAAAATTTCTACATTTCATTTCAAACATATAAAAGTAACAAGTAACAAAGACATTACAATAAAATTCTTCCTTTCTTTATTGATAAATACTTGCAAGTTACAATATATATTTCCACATGAATTCTATTTTCATTGTAAATATAAATCAGAGTACAAAAGTAAAACAATTACATACATAGCTCGTAAGATTTTGCACAAATAGTAGTAAGACAGTCCAGGTTCCCTTCCTTTCAAATCTTGGTGTATCCGTCGCCTGCGATGGAGGAGAAACATCACTCAAGCGCTTTTCCGCCAACCACGGACTGTTAATGCAGTCCCCCGCACATCTGTCTTTCGATAGATGGCCCTCCCTTCGAACGAAAAGATTGGTAGAGTATCCGGCTGCGACAACCCAACTGAGCATAGTGTTGTGTCCTATACATCTAGAACTTGCTATTTCACAATCCCGAACTAGCATGATGGATCACAATGAACTGACAGTGTAGTCTCAACTATCTCACATCTAAGTCGATGTCGTACCTTCCACTACTTTGGCCAAAGTATTCTCATTCAGTACTTCGAATGAAGATCATCTATCATATACACTACTCAAGGCCAATTTGACTTAAGGCTATCTTACACTACGTGTAGGCTTTAGTCCTTCACTAGATTGTCAATCATCCCAGACTATCCTACCTCAATCTAATCTAAGACAACAAATATAGGTTCAAGTCCTTCACTGGATTATCGATCATCCTAGACCAACCTACGACATTCTACTAAGTAATTTACACCAGATAGGTATATCATGTTTCAGACAACCTACCTTCAAACAATCTACTTTAGAAACGAAATAGTCTACAAGGGTCTTATACCATTCCTCCTAATTAGGAAATCTTTATCCTAGGAATACTTTTAGCTTACCTCAGTTATCCTTATAACTTAAGCTGAAAAAGACCTTTCAAGACCACTATCTTCATTTCATTCCTAGTATATGATAACTAGATATCCCTTATTCTCCATATACGGAAATAATACACACAATGTGGTACGTAAATATGCCCTTTTTCTCTTTCACTAGAAGTCAATGCAATCATTAACACATTTTCTATATGATTCTATTCAAGCACTTGCCTCTTGCCATTCAATTTCTAATAAAAACCAAACAATCCTTTATCTAGTTTATTTCCTAGATTCAACACAAGTTTAGGAAAAAGAAAATACAATAAGAAATTCTCATGCCTGTATAAGCTTCTTTCCAGCTGGAAGTAATCAATTCCTCAGACTGCCAATGTATACAGCTGTGTTTGATCACCAAGTTGAAGGTGAATGCTTCCAACTAAATTCCTCTCTCCCTTTCTCAAAGGTGCTCTCTTTATGGAATATCTTACTCAGTTACTATTACCTCTGTTTTTCTCTAAGGCTCAGAATGACTGAACAATGGTGACTGGTAATGCTGGTTACTGTCAAAATGGTTACTACAGCAAATGCGTACATGTATTTATGCAGCAATGAATTTCACAAGGCTGAAATAGAATGGCAATGGGGATTTGTGGCTCTCTAAACAAATTCGAATATAGCAATAACAGATTGTGGCTCTCAGGAAACAAATTCGAATATAGCAATAACAGATTGTGGCTCTCAGGAAACAAATTCGGATATAGCAAATGACAATATGTGAATTCGTAAAAATGCCAAGGAGAAGAGCTCCATTTATTGGGTTCGAATTCTCATGCCATGCTACATTTTTGGCATGAGAATCGACATCTTTCATATTTGAAATTGTCAATTCATGAAGTGGCAGCTATTTAGCAAGTTACTCAGCATTTTTAAAGATGATTCGACCTTTATCCAGGGAGAACTTTTCAACTCACACATTATAAAAAGCAAATGAGAGACACCTACAGGCGTACTCAGCCAGGGCATCCAAAAATGGCTGATTTCATTCTTAGCAGGAAAACGTCACTGCAAACTGCGCCCCATCTAGCATAATCTCCAGGCTCCTTACGCATTTCCAGAATGGCGGATTTACCAACTGTGACTAGGTCTCCTGTGCATGTATTGCAGCCGCGTGACTTCCTTCATCAAAGTTTCAATTATTTTCCAATAAACATTTGAAGTTGCTTTTGGCATATTTCCATGGTTCGCAATATTTAGCATAACTTCAAAGTTTATAAAATGTATTCGATAAACCTCTTAAAAGATTTCCATAGTCAAAATCATTTAATTATTCCTTATGGCATATTTCAAACGATTTTCCCCAAACGACAATAGAAGTCGAATTTATTTACTTTCTCATGGTGAATATATATATATTATTCACCAAGTGACTATAGAAGTTAAATTCATTTATTTTCCAAGATCTTATTTATACAAAATATATAAATCCATATATACATATATAATGTATTATTTCTCCAAAAATTCAGTATATAATATTATCTCTAATTAAAAGATTTTAATCTTTTAATTTTTACACTTGAGTTTTAAAATATTTAGCTAAATACATTTACATATTTTTTAATATATAAATATTATTATAGTTCTTTTAAATATTAAACATATAAATATTAAAATACCCGAGTATTTAATATACCTATATATTTTAATATAACTATAATAATATTATATATAATTACATATATAAATATATTTAACAAATATAAATATACATATACATATATAATTGTCGATTATATATATATTCTACGAGCCAGTCAGCGTACTTTCAAAATATATATCTATGTGTATGTATATATAAATTCAGGCAAATATTAATATTCCACATTATCGGACGTATGCTTATAAACATATATATATTGTACATGTGTTTATATGCTTACTTCTTACATTCACATCCAAACATGATACCACCATGATGATCATAATCTCATAATCAAGCACAAAGATAAACTTCACACACAGAAGCAGTCAAAACCTCTACTTGCAAGACAGACAAGCTATGGATGACTTACCTTATACTCATACAAAACTGACTTGGTTTACTCAGTCTAAGGTGAGTGTGTGTATGCTCAATTGATTTACTTTACCAGTTACCCGACCAAGCCCCTCTCCCGACTGATGTTTCCCCTCCGCTTGGAGGAATGGTTCCTGTTCCTGCAACCATAGACATACAATCTCGGCAGTTACTTGTTCACAATATTAACAGTATAGAAAACATCTTAAGTTAGAATATTCATTACTCTATAACTTGCATGCAACATTTAAACAAGAATTACACCGATAGAAATATCAATCAAATGAGACAATCATTTAAATAGCACACATTCATTTTGATAACAAAACATGTTTTATTCATCTCAAAGATTCAAACATTACAATCAATTGCCCTATGCAATAGTAGCTATACAATCGGGGTGTAACAGGAACCTTATTTCATCATTTTCCTACTGTAGGCATGTTCAACCTAAATTTCAGATTCCTAAGAAAAACATCTGCCACTAGCATTTCAATGTTGCATTCTTATTCAGATTGCACACAAGGTACTTTAATCCAACCAGTCTCTAGGTTAAGCCTGTTGTGGGATTGTAAAAGTCAAATTTAAGATATTCCTATTTTGGCAATCCAGTAAAATCATATGAACACACTCCATTATAGTTTGAGGAATTTTGGGGCCTTCAAAGTGAAATTAATATGGAACACACATAGGGTGAAGACATTCTTGGGCAGCTGCACCCCCTCTATTTTATTTGATTATTGTTGCTTTCCTAAGTGTTTTGATATCTCTGATATACTGGGCTTTCACTCTTATTATTTCTAGTTTGACTTGGCCTTCCAAATTTTCATACCTTGGGATATTAAAAATAAATTCAAATTGTAGTAGTTCTCTTGGAAAAACAATATATCAGACATGCCTCCTCTTTCAAAATAAATACCAAGAATAAATCACTTCAATCTGTTTAGAATTTCAATAGCATAAATTATCATCTATCATGAAAGGTAGTATGTCCTTGAAAAAATTCTCAAGGGACAATTAATTTCTCTTTTGTTTCAAGCTACGAAGCTCATGTAATTTCACTTATCATTAGTTTTATTGAATGCTACTCTTCATTATCTATTTAGAAATCCAAAGAGTCTAATCCATTTTTATGCTCAGTTGCATTCACTTTATAACCATATTCTACAAGAACATTACCATTGCAGACTCTGCTGGAATGGTTCCATCTCCATCGACACAAGAGTATTGAGGCTGGAAATAAGAAAGAAATAATTCTCAGTCAACCTCCCAAAGTAGATTAAGTGAAACAATTGATACAAATTCATAGCAGAAGACAAATTTTAAAATGTTGTGATAAAGAACTTGTTTCAATGCATTCCCATATTTCTAGAACAATTTTAGGCATTACTACAAATCAAGACAGTACACACTTTGGGCTAGCCGCTAGACCAAGAAAACCATGGGTTTATAGGAAAGATCCAATAAAAGTATAGATGATTAATTAATTCTTCTGGCAACAGTGCATAAATCCACAGATCAACAACCTTCAAGTAACAAAAGAACGCCATTCCAGGCAATAGGTACTTTAAAGTTTAAACAGCTACATAGCCTTCAAGGCAACAAGATTTAAGCAGTGTAAGCCAACATGAATGAGTTGTACCGAATGTAGTTGGTGACTCTGTCTAATAAGGGTTAAGTCAGGACCATTGTAATATTGTGCATGCAAACTCAGTGAAAGAAGTTAAGGCAGTTCCAAATGAGAAGACCATAGGAAAAAAAAAAAAACCTTAGTAGCCTTCCTCTTAGTACCTTAGTTTTTCCCATGCACAGCCCTAACAATTGTCCCCTTGATATCCTCAAAATGTCCCCATTTTTTCTTATTAGAGCTTAAAAATCGTTTTTGGACTCCAACATCTTTAGAATCCCTTATAAGACCAAATTCAGTCTAGGTTGCATCAACATCCATGGAGGATGATGTACATTTTTCCCTGACCAGCCAACATCACAAACCATGGACAACAATGTTTTTAATTAATTTTAAACATCACCAACCATGGCCAATGATGCTCCTATTTTGGAAATCACCTTTTAGGATTCAGAGCACTATATACAAGGCTTCTCTTGCCACTTCTCAAAGTAAAAATCCACAATATTCTCTGCTCATGCTCACATTGGCACATCTTTCCTCAAAATATTACTTCATCAAGGTAGATAAGTTGCAATGCATGGACCCTTGAACATTAAAAAATAGGAGATCCCCTTTCATGTATGCCAAGTCTCGAGAGTCCCTCACTATAGTATACTAGGGCTTCTTCTAAGCATTTTGAATTCACCAGCAATCACCTCTCCACAAGTGCTTAAGCCAAAAGGGAGGTTAATGAGCCTACATGTCAACCCATGCAAGTATCTCTTTGCCTTACCTATATTCTTAATCTAAGCTTAGATCTCATTGAATGCTCATTACTTTGTTACCTTTTGCATGCTTTTATTTTCTTTATTGTCCTCCATATTTCCTTACTTGTAGTGATTCAAGCACAGCCTCTTGTAAGCACACCTTTACCATATGCACAGCACAGCTTCATGCATGAACGCCCTTACCATATGCACAATCACCTTTGCACATCTTCCAACAGCTCGGGCACTACAGCATTCTGGGTACTACTTCACTCTAGCACAACCTCCACATATAGTTTGCAAATGATTTCCACAAATTATGCTACCAGCATGTGTGCAGTGGCATTTCACACCATACTTGTGTGCCATGTGGAGTCTCCAAGCCACAAGGAAAGCCATACCATATGCATCCAACATGTGGCAACATTCTGTCTGCATGAAGTTCCAACCATATGGATCCACCACATGACTGCGTCATTGCCACATGTGACATGCCACTGTTACAACCCTACAAAACTTCTAGTGTCTTAGTCTGTTATAAATGTTTTCTCATGTTTATTTATTGAAATGGTTGCCAATTTTGATGATTGTCTTGTTCATTGTCCATTTTATCATGGAAGGAGGCAATGAAGGGTAGTTTAGGAGGCAAAAAATCAAGTTCAAATATAGAGGACCAACCTCCTCTCAGAGGGATAAATCAATGAGGACCAACCTGTCTTTAGCTGAGATGTTTATGTATTTATGAGATAAAACTAGTCCTTCTTTCCTCAATCTACTTGTCAGCAGCAATCAAATAGAAGAAAAGGATTTAGGGAATGTTTTAAAGCAGGCATAGCAGAAACAGAGAACCAAACAAGAGATGGCAGTGAGATAAAATGAAAATCATTTGGGAGCAGGTAACAGCAGAAAAAGTTGAACTAAACCAGTGATATAAGACTAATCTAAGTGACAAGGATTGCAAGAAGGTGTACTTGGGTTAAATATAAGACATGTTAAGAGTGTTTCAAGTGACAAAGGAAGGTGCCTAGACCAGCAAGAGACATTTCAGAAAGCAAGAGTGGTGATAGGGCACACACAAAGGAATGATAGTTGAAGTTATGCTTATGCTGCAGAAATGGTCATTCAAGTGTTAGATTTGGAATTTATGCGCATTTAGCGTATTTGGATTATGTTCATTCATCATCAAAACAAAATGAATAACAGCCATAGGCTTTTTATTAAAACTGTGAATCCTCTTTGTCATAGCTTTGCATGCATCTAAGTTATTTGACCTATGAATTATTGAGGTGTTTGTGGTGTCAAAGGTAGTTTGCTTATACTATTTTCATGCATGCAGATTTACTATCACTGATTTTGCCTAGTAAGGAAGTATTTGTTATGTATAGTTTAGTTGATGTTTTACTCTATTACAACTATTAAAATTTAAAATGTCATCGATAAGAGAAGAATCGTTTCAGGTATTCTGCTCATTCCTAAGACAAAAAAAGATAGAGCAGGATTTATTTTATAGAGATTTTTTTTGTTGCAGGAGGAATCAGTGGCCCTACAACTTGGCACCCACTCGAAATCCACTATAACCTCCTATTGCAACTTAGAAAGGCCTCACATCCGGGTGCAATGTTGGAATCAAGATTAGAACTTGGTCACTCAGCACATACCATACTTAGAGCGGGCACCCTAACCAACCAAGCTGATCCTCAGGGACTTCCCTCAAAGAATATTGTAAAGTGTGCATACCTATGTATTTTGTTCATAGCTTAAAGTCATAGCAGAAAAGGGTTTAGAGGTTGTCTTATGCCAGACATAGCAGAAATTGATGACTAAACGAGACAGCAGCAAGATAAAAGCATTTGGGATCAGGTAACAGCATAGAAAGTTATGATAGTTTAAGTATCCGACTTGAGTTTATTTTTATGAATTTAATAATGCTAAATAATTTTTGAAATACCAAACAGCTGAAAACAATACAATACCCTATCCCTTCTTAATTTAAGATTTCTAATTCTTTTCTTCCAAAATTTGCGGTCCCCATAAGACACCATTAGCCTTCTATTCATTATTATTATTATCTCTTTTTTTTAACAAAGCCATTGCGCACCACAATGTACAGATGGGTTAACTTTTATTTACAACTAGAATATGTTTAAAATTATATATAAAAAAAAACTATGCTACCATATACCTAACTACAGGTCGAACTGTTGAAACTAAATGTGATTATCATTAGGATCATGGCTGTAAATTTCATTTTTAAGAGAATTACTCTCAAATCCCCATCGAAACCTTATTCTCAGATTATGGCGCGCAAAAGGGAGAAGTGAAAAATAACAGTACCAGTGAGTAAGAGTTTGGAGGTACGGTGACCAATAGCGGTGGAGAATAATGAACAGCCGAGATTCGTTTAAACGTCTTGCATTGAAATGGACACAAGATAGCCATCAATACAGTTTTACAGGTCGCTGCCATAAATCTTTTCTTGCAGCAGCCCTATTATTTGTCCGTTGTTTATGCAGAAGGCATTCTTAGGCCACGTGAGAGGAGAAGTGAGGGCTTTTGTTCGTTCGTTGCAGGTCAAAGGACTTTGCAAGGCAGATCGCCCCTGCCCCTTTGTCTGGTTTTATTTTTTATCTCTGCAATTATTTTATTGGGCGACCAGCCCTGTGGAGAGCCGCAGCTCCCACAAGGGCTGTGCCCAGCAGGGTAAAGGATGCCATAATGTTAAAACTGAAATGTGCTCATTATTAGAATCTTGTCCCTAATTTTTATTTTAATAAACATGCTCTATAACCCTCGTTGAAATCTTATTTTCAGGCTGCAGCTCGCTAAAATGGAGGATTGAGAATTCTGCAGCTCACTAAACTGGAGAAGCGGAACGTCAAACCCACAGGGACTTCATGGCTGGGGAGTTGGGAGGGCCACGCCCCTCCCCAATCCATTATATATATATATATTTATTATTTATTTTAATTATTTTATTATTTGTTTTTATTCCCATATATATGTATCTTTTCTAACTGAAAATCAATTTAATGTTTTGTTTACTGTTTCACAAAAAAACACAGAATATGCAGGGAAGAATGTTTATTAAACATATATTCAGGTCACCATTATTATTTTGTTCCTCTGAGACAGATTTGTAATTTTTGCGGGTCCAACTGACTGAGATTAGTCACGCTTTCAAGGGGTTTTTTTTTTTAGGAGAGTCCAGCATGCAGCATTGTCAAACAACTTTCACTCAACATACACAATCAAATAGACATTCACAGTTTGCAGCGTCATCACTTAGAAATTAAATATTTAAAGTAATACTCATATATGCCCTGTTTTCTTCTAGCATACCCAACTATGTATTTTGTACCATTTAACTTCACCCATTGTAGTATGTATATATCAGACATCATGCATCCATTTGAGACCCAGCTAAATAATGTATAGTGTAGAACAATAACCCACTTCTTTTTTTGTAAATTTCCTTTATAAAATAATAATCTACATTTGCAATCTTACAAACACGCTCATATTTTAATAACATACAAACATTCCCCCTCATTTTGCAGCTCAGTACTTATCTTGAGACCTGAAAGGGGTTTGTTCACTATAGTTCCATTCTCATAAGGTTCTTACTATTTCACACATACAGTTTTGTTTACCAAGGAGCTCTTGGTGGTATCAGTAGATTTCTAGCCAATGGAAAATGCTCTACACACATGTTGTTTGACACTGAACACAGCAACATTTACAGATAGAAGCCAAGGTTCAAGTGAGCTCCCAAATATAAACTTGCATACCTGCAACCTTAAGTCAATGGGAAAATGCTAATAATAATGTTAATTATTAAGATAATAATGGTATTACTTAATGTGATAATTATAATATTAATATTAGTTAAAATAATAAAGTTGTCGTCAAGGAGTATACTGCCTGTGTTTGAACAGCCTACACACATGGTGGATTCTGCCCTGGGGGTACCCCTTTGTCCCCTCCTGACCCAAGCCTAGCCTTGTCACATGTGGGCTCATGTCCCTCGGGAGCCACTCCTGGAGGGTTCGATCCTTTGATTACGGGTCTATCGGAGTCACCCGTGATTCTGGTCTTGTCTAGTGTGGAAGTGTCGGCGGTCGAAATTCTTCCAAAAACTATTGGTTGGAAGGATGTGCTAACAAATGGTAAACAGAGTTCAAATCCCTCACCTCTTTTTGAAGAGGAAGTCAAAGCTTCGGGAATGGATTTCGCTATCTCTGATACAATCAGTGATAGGATTCTCTCCTCCATGGAGAACGCAGTTGTGGGCCGTTTTCTCTCTTTCTGTCCCACTGTGGATATGGTTCGATGATGGGTTGTTGCTAAATGGCACCTCAAAGGAAGTGTGGAGATCTGCGCAATGTCGGGTGGTCTCTTCCTTTTTAAGTTCACGGCCTCGGAAGACTTGGTTGCGGTCCTCTCTTCTGGGCCTTGGGTGTATGGAAAGCACAGTTTGGCATTATGCCACTGAAAGCCGGGGTTTGACCCTGCAGTAGATCTAAATAATTCGCCACCGGTCTGGGTTTCTCTGCCTAGATTGCCCTTAGAATACTGGGATGAATCCATCTTCAAAAGCATTGGGGATTCCTTGGGTCAATTCATTACTTCAGACTCCATCACTAGATCCAGATCCAGGTTAGTGTTTGCCCGCTTTTGTGTGAATAAGACACTTCCTATCTCTGTGAAGTTGTGCTCTAAGTTTGGTATTTGGGTCCAACCTGTGTGCTATGAAAATGTTGTCATTTACTGTCAGAAGTGTGCTAAACCTGGCCACCTTATCTCTGACTATAAATCTTCCTTTAATCAGGAGCCTAACCCAGGAGTCTCTGCTGCAAGTGCTGACCCTCCTTTGGAAAATGATGTTCTGAAGGATTGTGACTCTCTGGCCAAGTTTGCTTCGCCAGTTTTGGTGGGATGGAGATTTCTAGTGTAGATCTGGCTTCGAACCTTGATATTCCTTCTTTGACTGTGAATGAGGCAATCGATAAGATTTTGGATGTCGATGCTCTATCCTCAGGTCTGGCTCTTAGGGGGGATGAGTTAGTAGGAGGCTCCCTGTTGGAGGAGGTTTTTGCTGGGACTGGTGAGACTATGGGTGAAGAGGGTGAAATTTGGGAGGATGAGGGTTTTGGAGTTATTGAAGGGACAGCTTTTAGTTCAGAGGGATTGATTATGAAGAAAGTTGTAGAAGAAGATAACTGGGTAACCCCAAAGAAAAGAGGGAGGAAGAAGAAGGCGGATGAGGGAGGTGACTCCAAACCTGGTAGACCCAGCTAGAGACAAGCTAGGTTGAGAGAGACTGCAAACGAGATAGCCATTGGTAAATAGAGGACATTGGAGGTGTCCTCCAAGAAAGGTCAAAAATGAAGGTCATGTCATGGAATGTGCGAGGGCTGAACAACTCTCATAAGCAGCTTGCTCTGAAGAACTATGTTTTAGAACATAAGATTGATGTGTTACTTTTACAAGAAACCAAGATGAAGAAAGCTAATTTTGATAATATTGCTAAGTATTTATGGCCGAGGGCCACTTACTCCTATAGTGATGCTGAAGGGGCGTCGGGTGGTCTTGTTGTGCTATGGCAACCATCTAGGTTTAATGGCTTTGAACTATTCTACTGCAGGAGTAGTGTGGGAGTTTCCTTTTCCTACCCGGGAGGCCCTTGGTCGCTTATCAATGTTTGCTCCCAACCAAAGAAATGCTAGAAATGCCTTGTGGCAGGTTCTTTCTGGTTGGGTTAAAAACAATAGCGATTCTCATTGGTTGGTGGCTGGGGACTTCAACTCCCCTTTATATCCTTCGAAGAAAAGTGGTGGTCTGGTGGATTATTTTGATAGCATGACTGATCTAGCTAACATTCTGAGTTCTACTGGCTTGATTGACATAGACTTGTCGGGCCAAGCTTTTACTTGGACCAACAGGCGTCTTGGGGAGGACTTAATTCAAGTAAGATTAGATGGAGTCCTTTGCTCCAGTAACTAGACCAGCCTGCTCAGTGCCAATCTTCGGGCTCTGCCCAGGATGGTGTCGGATCACAATCCTCTGTTGCTAATCTCGAATGACCTATCTGTTGTTGGACCGTTCCCTTTCCGGTTTGAGATAATGTGGAATTCCCATCTTGACTTCAAGAACAAAAATGTTGAATGGTGGAATATTCTTGTTCGTGGCTCACCCATGTTCAGGATCTTTTTTAAACTTAAACATATCAAATGTATGGTGAAAGGTTGGAACAAGAGTTTTTGGGGATGTTTTCCAAAAAAAAAAGTTATTGGGGATAAATTGAAAATTATTCAAAAGAAAATGGAGGGGGATGTCAATCTACCTACTTGCAACCAGGAAAAAGAGAGCCAGAGGGAATGGGAGCAAATTCTAAGGAAAGAGGAAATTTTCTGCAAACAGATATCCAGGGTCCAATGGCTGAAAGAAGGTGACAAGAATACCTCTTTTTTTCACGTTTCTGCCATCAAACATAAGAAAAGGAATCAGATAACTAAATTGCTTAATGAGCAAGGGGATGTGATCAATACACCCACTCAGATTGGTCTTTTGGCTGCTAATTATTTCCAGTTGGCTTATTTGGCTCCTGCTAAGGCTCCTAATCCGGCTCTGGATAGTCTGTTGTCGGACCCTCTCCTGACCATGATTACCCAAAATGATAACCTTGGGATCCTCAATGTTGTCACTCCTGAGTAAGTCAGGTTGGCTACTTTCAGTATGGGGGCTTACAAAGCGCCTGGCCCAAATGGTTTTCCACCGGTCTTCTTTCAGATCTTTTGGGAGATTGTTGGTGAGGACCTCATCTTAGTTGCTCGTGATTTCTTCAAATCTGTTAAGATTCTCAAACAGCTGAACCACATCTTCTTAGCCTTAATTCCCAAGATTGTTGATCCCCAGTCCATGACTAATTTTCGTCCCATCAGTCTTTGCAATATCTTTTATAAAATCCTCTCTAAAATTTTGGTGAACCGCATCAAACCTCTCCTTGACAAACTTATCAACCCCACTCAAAAAGGGTTTGTGCCTAGTCGTCATATCCTTGATGCTACCATAACCACCCATGAATTACTCCATTCCATGGACAAATGCAATTATGTTGATATGGCCCTTAAATTAGATATTTCAAAAGCCTATGATAAGGTTATTTGGGACTTTATCCCCAAAGTTTTAGCTAAGTTTGGGTTTGACCAATATGTGGTCAAACTCATAATGGAATTTGTAACAACGGTAAAGTACTCTGTTCTGGTTAATGGGACTCCCTTTGGGTTCTTCTCTGATGGGAGAGGTATCAGACAGGGTGACCCCCTTTCTCCCTACTTGTTTATCATGATTGCGGATGTCTTGAGCAAGAACTTTTCTAATCTACTGTCGGAAGGGTCAATTAAGGGAATCAAGGTTGCCTCTTCCTTAGATCCGATTGTGATCCAACAATTTGTGGATGATACTTTCCTATTTGGGAAAGCCTCTGTGATTGAAGCCAAGAAATGGAAAAACTATCTTAACAATTGTGCTACTTGTTCTGGTCAGTGCATTAACTATAATAAAAGTATGATTTACTTCTTCAACATCACTGCTAACCTACAAGCTCGGGTGACTATTGTTTTGGGATGTATGAGCGGTTCTCTTCCTTCGGTTTATCTTGGCCTACCCCTTACTGTCAAGGAAGTCACTCCTGACTTTTGGAACTCGGTCCTTGAAAGGATCCAAAGGAAACTAGTTGGGTGGAAAGGCTCCATCCTTAGCCATGTTGGTAAACTACAACTCCTATCTGCTGCTCTTCAGGGTATCCCTGTCTACTTCCTCTCCATATTCAAGATCCCCAGATATATAGCTGAGAAATTTGAGAAAATTCAAAGGAATTTCCTTTGGTCTAGGACCGAGGAAAAGAATAAATTTGCTCTGGTTAAATGGGACAAAGTTTGTCGACCTAAACATAGTAGGGGGCTTTGGATTAGGATTGTCTCTAATACCAATAAGGCTTTGATGGCCAAAGTGGGCTAGGACCAACTGAGGAATAGAAAGGATTAGTGCAAGATAGTGAATGCTAAGTATCTTCAAAATAGACCTTTGGTTGACTATCTCTCGGAGGTTCACCCATCGGATTCCTTGGCTTGGAGGAGCATTTGCAGTCTGCAAGGTCTGCTCAAGACTGGGATGAAATGGAAGATTGGTAATGGTAATAAAATCAGATTCTGGGAGGACCCTTGGTTACTTGATACCCCTCTTGAAAACTCTGAATTTAGAAATCTTAAGAGGTTGGCACAACGGTTCTTTGGTGTTCATGTTAGTGATTACCTCCTTGGCCCACATGGGGCTCAGAAGTGGAATGTTTTGGCTCTTTGCTGCCCTTTATCCCCTGAACTGAACCTCCTTGCCAAGTCCCTACAGGAGTTGCTCTCCCTTACTAGACTTCCCTCAACCAACTTGGGGGATGAATTCTTCTGGACTCATGATAAGCAAAGAGATCTTTCAGTTAAATCTGCTGACGGACCAAGGTGTTGTCCTTGACCTTTGGAAGAGGGTTTGGAATTGACACATGATCCTGAAAGTTAACTTCTTCTGGTGGATTGCTTGCCATAATAGGATTCTTACTCAGGACAATTTGAGGAAAAGGGGATTCCAAATCCCCAACAGATGTTTTTTATGCAAGTGCAATGAAGAATCGGTGGAACACTTGTTGTTACACTGCCCATTTGTTATTGATGTGTGGGAGCTGGCTATAGAACGTTTGGCCATTCAATGGACTATGTGTAAGAATATTAAATCCTTTATATTGAGTTGGACAGGACCCTTCATTCACCCCTTACTATGTGTAATTTGAGGAACCTGTTGTGACCTTTTTCACACATCACCCCATCAAGATGGGGACCCCCTAAATTTTGCTCCAGTCTGGTCTTTTGGCTTTGGTTCGCTCTCTCTCTGGTCTCTGGTCCTTCCGGGGATGTCCCGTTGTTTGACCCAGGTTGAAATATTGGTTAAGTCTGTGTAATTAGGGCTTTCATCCTTCAGGCTTATTTAAGGTCAAATTGAGTTATAAAATTGAAATCTAAGCTTAGTGCAGCAGTCAGAAGACTTCCAGCAGAGTTCCCCTAAATTTTCACTGTATTCCGGCAACTTACTATTTTTAGTAAGTATTCAACTTGGGACTATTTTATTGAGATTTTGGAATTCTGTCAGTTCCACTGCATCCGGGTAACTTCAAGCTGCCTACACGTAAATTTTGAGCCAGATTAGACGACTTGCTATTTTTGGCATTTTGGGCTTTAAGAGCCATTTTCAGGGTTTCCACATGGGCTTTTCAGATGCATGTCTGGAGAATCCTTCTGGGTTTTCCAAAACCTTCGCAGTGATGTAACATGCAAACCGAGACAACCACTTTCAGAGTTCAGCCTTCGGAGGCTATTTTTAGGGTTCGCATGCAGTGTTTTTCAACGCAT
>CM021105.1:366214504-366313830 GCA_007115665.2 Sequoiadendron giganteum | reverse complement strand
AAAAATGCCCAATGGTCATTCTATTCTCTCTTGATCATAGTATTCCGCATGCTAAAATTGCGTGAAAGTTCATGCATTCAACTCCAAGGTTCCTTTAACGCGAATAGACTCAATTGGCTAATGTGAATATGCTGGGTATTCAAGGGGACTTACGTAGTTGTTCGACTTTGTGAAGCAATTAAGACATGAATGATTTGACAATACGGCTCTGACTCCTAAATTAACCGGGAAATACTGAATTAAAAAGGGATAAGGGGTAGGAATTCTACGAATCTACTTCTAAAGGGTGGAGGACGAGGATCGACTTAAACACTCTTCAAACCAGACTTTGCTTCATCTCCTTTCGGACAATTCCGACAAAGTTGGTGCAATCTTCAAAGGATGAGAAAGGTGTTCAAATTATGACACAACATGTTCATACCATCACTACGATGCATACGGACATATGAGCCACAATTGAAGTTAAGTGTCAATACTCCAGTTGACCACGCAAGGCGAACTTACCATCAGTAAGCCCGCTAGTGGTATGGATGAAAGAAGATGTGCTCAAATTGCAACGCCACACTCCACAATTAACAACTACTTGCATAAAACAAAGTCTACTCTAGATTGTCTACTTGAATTGGAAAGACGAACAAGCCTTGCTAGCTACTCACAATAGAAGATAGAACCACCAAACAATGATAAATCTTTATATTATGAGAGTGTTCACAACAACTTCTTATAAAGTCCTCAATGGAAAACTTCCTTTCCTCCTCAATCTAAGCTAACTTCTAAGCTAAATGCTATATGCCTTCTACTCTCGCTCTGATTCAATTCTTGATCTAATGTCTAATTCTAATTCTAATAGATTACAAATGAGGGGGGATGCCCCTTTTATAGTTAGCCCATTTCAATGGACGGTTCGGATTCAATTACAATAAAGGGCTCAGATCGAGCCACCTATGCCCTAATTAGGGTTTCTGCCCTAAAAACTGCCACTGAGGGGAGTGGGGCAATAAATGCACAGAATATTCTTCACTCCCCTGTAGGAACCATAATGAGCAATTAATGCCCACTATCTTCTTCTAGAAGATCTTCATCAAGCAACGCGTTCCCACTGTCCTGTTCTCGGACTGCAAACTCGATCAATCCGACCAATACCGCTTCAACCTCCTAGGCGGAAATCGGTGGAATATGGTTGAGTTGGAACTCCAAGACTGCTACCGTCTGTCCGTGCCGGATGTAAGATTTCTTCCATGCCACCAAGGCGTCCTGGGTATGCTGAATTATACTGGAGAAACTGGAGACATTCTCAAAGTCATCCAGGACAAGCGACCTCGCAGCTGAGAAGAATGGAGCCAGTTTGTCTTTCAAGCCATCAGCAGTTATTTCCTCTGGGACCAACTTTCTAGCAAATATGGCTTCTAATGTATTAAGGACTCCCTCCAAGATGTTACCCATTGCTTTCCTCACTCTGGCTGAATCTGCCCTTGCTGCATCGTGAAATCCACGACCTGTGACCACCGAGGAGTACCAACTGGTGAAATCATACCTGTCACCATCCTAAATCACACCTCCATCCACCAAAGTTTGTAGAGGTATATGCATCAAAGCCCCCAAACGAAGTACAGTCTTTGTCTGATAGATGCCGATATCGCCCCAGGTCTGATCCACCATGTCAATCCGTGCCAAAATACTTGAGGCCTGCTGATAAGCATTGGCAAGGTCCTCCATGAATTTCCTTGTCTCAGTACGAACATGGCTAACCCACTTGTCCGTTTCCGTTTCCATCTTCTTTAAATCCTCTAAGCCAACAACTGACTCCCTCGGAAGCTCTGGTGGGCGTTCTACTGTTAGGTTTGCTGGTTCACCTGGACGTGCTAGACTCTGCACATATCCTATCAAGGTTTTGTGTTCCTTCTTCAATTTCTTATACTTCCCCTTCGTGCGGAGCAACTGATCCTTCAGCGCCTGATAGGAGTTATCGAACTCCTCGACAATTTGGGCTCCTGTAGGACGACCCAACTCTACGGTGGTGATCACATAGTTCTCGGGCCTCTCCTCGGCTCGATCATACTCCTCCCTCGGAACAGCCACCTGAAGCGTGCGAGAGACTGACTCATCAGTCGAGATCTTCGAGAATTTCCTGGCCCTTTTCTTTTCTGGAAGCGCACTAATCCTCTTGAGGAACTCCTCCATCTCGATGGCTGGACCCGTATCATCCTTGGGTTCTCTTCTCATTCTGTCTGAAAGCCAATCCGGCACCGTCTGCTGCGGATTGCAAATGACTAGGGGCTGCTCTTCCGTTGCCTCCACCTCGTGCACTTCTTCTCTTCTTGCACTATTCTGCTCGGGCTCATCATCTTCCACGAGTTGCGTATCTCCCGACCCTTGGGTTCCCTGTTCTGTGTTTTCCTCTTCCTCCAATGTCATGTCCAACATCTGTTGGAAATGAGTGTCAACCACTGTTTCATCTTCTTCCTCTTGTTGGCCAGCCCTGGATACATTGACGCTTATACTACCTGATTCTCGGATGTTCCACCTCCTCAAGCTCCCGCTCTTCACCCAATCCTGCCCTTTGATCAGCAAATAATGAAATCACTCTCAAACTCGAAGACTGAGCTTGTGAGTGCATAGGTGATGCTTGTTCCATCCTCAATGGTATCGGCTGGGTTGGTACTTCTACTTGTGCTTCCAGTGTTTGAGCAACCTGTTTTCCCCTTCTCACCGATAGCGGCCTTGGGTCACCCATCAAGCTATAAGTAAGGGCGATCGATCTACTCTTAAATCTGCATACGTGTCTATCGACCCAAGCCCTTGTGAAAGTCAACACCGGAATAGAGAGCATGTCCAAGTCCATGATTTCTGGCTCGGACCAATCAGGTGGTGGGACCGAAGTATCCCTGACTGAACCATAGTCGGGTTGCATAACGTTGACATCCTCTTCCACCTGGTCGGGAACTGGAATGATCTCACATTCCCTGATCAATTTGAGGGGAAGCCTGGAAAACATCCTTTTCCTTATCTCAACCTCATCAACAGCATTTGCCCAAAAGTCCTCAAAGTGGGCCTTGTGTCGGTACTCGACGTTCTGTATCATTCGGATGTTTCTGTATGGATCGAAATCCTGTCTGCCTATGTGATACGATAGATGATAGAATTGCAGCTCATCCTCTGCCTCTCGAGCTGCCTGTAAAGAGGACACACCTCAGTGGAATTTCCCATGGCAATAGGAAAGTCAAGTCCACTCTTCTTCTTCTTTTTCTGAATCTTATCATAGGCGATCAACTGCCTAGATATTTCGAGCATTATAATGTGATCGGTGGGGTACCTTGGTAGCCGATATGGATACGAAGTGAACCCCTGCAGCCTAATGTAAGTGAATTTCGGAAATTGGATGAGCCAATATCCGTATTCCTCGATCAATGCTTGTGCCTCTTTGGATATTCTTTGCTGCGTTCTCCGCTGAAGGGTCCTCGTGATGTGCATTGTGAATGCATCATTAGCCCGTTTGTAACTGGCAGGGTTAGCTAGATGCAACTGTGTGCAGGCCTCATGGATTTTGAACTGATCAGGTGCACAGCCTATTGGCTCCTTGTATGTAATTCCTCAATACTTGGTCATTCTTGCCAGCATATATATCACATACGAGCTCATGTAAAAGGTTTTCGTCCCCCTCAGGCTCCTGAACTGCTCATCTATGTTATCACTGATCATTCTTGCCCAGTCAACACATTCCTTTCCCTCCAATATGATCTCGATGAAGTAGAACATCCATGGCTCGAAGAAGTAGGCTTGTGCACTCCCATTTATTCGGCTCAGCATCATCATCAAGTCGCAGTATTCCTATTTCACATCTTCGGCAATTATCTGCTTTGGGAGTCTAGTGCGACGTGGCTTTGGCTTTTGCATCCAAACTCTATTGATGACCGCAACAACCCTCTCGAAGGAGGTGGAGTACATTTTATCCGCCCTCTCCTTTGATCTGTAGAGCATCTTTTCGGCAGTAGGAATCCCAAATGCCTCTCCGATGGCATCTGGCGTGAAGTTGGCAAGCAATTTTCCATTCGGCAAGACAATGGTTCTACGCTCCGGCTTGTAGTGGTTCGCACACTCCATAATTAGCTTCGGGCACTGAATTGCTGGTGGAAAACCAGCGGCTGCATAGATACCACTCTTCATGATGTTATGTGCCGTGACTAATGGTTGATGGCCTCCCAGTCCGTACATCCTAGACTTGAGTGCATTTAGATTAAACGACCCGAGGTTGGTGTCACTTAATCCTGCCAACTTTGAAACAATTGCCGATTTTGGGAGAAATGATTTGGCGAGCCTTTTGATCATTGCCTGTCGGGATGAGCTAGCCTTGGCCATTTCAGTGTTTGCAGTTCTGCCTGCGGCTCTACTTGTTCCTGCAACATCCTTTGCTCCAGCCATCTGCAAGAATAAATAAGTTAGTTTGCAGATTTTTAATAAAATAAAATAGCCTCTGAGACGGCCGCGGATGTGGAGTTAGCTTTTGAAAATAAAATTCTTCAGCATAATTATCTAATTCCAAACCTCAAACTGTATAAAAACTCCGAGCTTATAAAGAAGCTTCCAGCAATTGCACTCCGACTGGCGAAGAAAATTTACAGCAAACTAACCACTTTCAGCAATGTGGCTATTTTCTCAGCACAGAATAAATTAAATCTTTCGCCTCAACTTCTGTCAACTTCAGCAACTTTCAACCTCAGCAACTTGAAGAATGAAGAAATGAAGAGAGATTGCTGCAATTCCTTCCCAACTCCAACAGCAACTAGCTTTCAGCAACTCGGATAAATAAAATTTGCAGCAGCTCTTCTGCAGCAACTTTAATATTCAGCAACTTCGAAATAAATCCTCCAACAACTCCGGGAATCTGAAACAACTTCAACCTTCAACTTCAAAATTGCAGCAACACACTCTCAGCTCTTCGAGAATAAAATCCAACCCCACTCTCAGCAACTTCGAAAAAGATTTTGATCTCTCACAAAATTCTTCACTTCAGCAATTCCAAGCTCTTCGAAACGTGTGAAGAAATGAGAGAAATGAAGTTGCTTAAATAAATCTTCGCGAAGAATCCTGCTAAGTAGTGCTGGGGCTATTTTTAGTACCTTCATCAATTCTCCACTCTCTCCGTTCGGCATCTTCTAATTCAGGCACAATAGTGGGCTAGTCGTCAGCCGGTCATTATGGCAGTTGCCATTAATGAAGATTCTTTCTTCTTCAAATTTTGAATTTTCCCCTTAGTATGCCAGTTAACTCTTGGTTATTTAAACAACTCGCGAGGAAAAATTACTTGACTTGATTGAAAACTCCATTTTAAAATCTTCGCAGTGTTTAAATAAATTTGATTCGAAAAATTCGTGGGAGTTATAAATTCATTTCCAACTTTTAAAATCTCCTCAATTTCATAAAATTCGCCTTAGACATTTTAAATTTTCTCTTTAAAATATTTGACTCCGGGTGATTTAAAATCACTTGCCTGTTCGAAATAACTCATCCTCTGAGATTTAATTTCCGTTAGGAAAATAATCTAGGCAAAACGAATTTCTTCTGAAAATATTAAAATTTCCCTTAGGAAATTAATTTTACAATTTCCCAACCCATGGGTGCCTTTTGAACGGGTTCATTTAATCTTTACTTGACCCATGGAAAAATATATCAGTTGCTTCCGCCTTGGAAATAAAACTTCGTCACTGTGTCCACTTCATTTAAATGTCTCTGAAAAAAAAAATTATTCATATCAAGGCGTCTTTTCTCCAGTGAAATATTTATCTCACTCAGAAAATATTTCGAACATCTTCATACTTCTGGCGTACTTAACCCCTTGGCATTTTATTTTATTTAATTTAAAAAAAATCTCCATGCCTTAAAAATTTTGTTAAAATTCTTTTCTCCCTGGGCACATTTTAGAGGGTCCACTCTCACTTGGGGTGCAAACATTATGTGTCTTCATTTCACTTTTCCCACACTTAGAAAATTTTGATTTTCCCATCACCGCCTTGGGTGCAATTGACTAGGCGTACTTTACTCTTATGCCTTAGGCGTTTTTTGATGGCGCATTTATATGTGGGCGCATTTGATGGGAGAAGCTCTCATGTGAGGGCGCATTTGAGGTAGGCAACCTTCATTTTCCACGCCCTAGCCTTTCCTCACCTTACTTGGGCGCATTTCACATGGCCCACTTTGACTTGAGGGCGCAAATACATAGGCAAGCTTTCATTTTTCACCATAGGCGCATATTGGGTGTCATGCTTTTGTTTCAATGCCTTAGATTTTTCTTGGAGGTGGGCGCATTTTCATACATGAGCTTTCAAGTTGAGGGCGCAAATTGCCATGTCTACTTTCATTTTTATACTTAGAAAAATTTCGGCCCAACTACTCCTAGCACAAGGGCGCATTTGATGGGGTCTACTTCTACTTGAGGGCGCATTTGAGACCTCATGCTCACATTTTTATTTTCCATGCCTTAGGCGTATTGCTAGGCATCCTCCAACATGGGCGCATTTCAATGTCCCTACTTCCATTTCAATGCCTTAGGCGTTTTATCAATCATTACCTTCCTCTTACCTTGAGGGCGCAAATAGACATGGCTACTTCTGTTTTTGCCTTGGAAATTTTCACACACTTAGAATTTTGCTTGAGGGCGCATTTGAGAGGTGAGACTTTGATTTTTCATCATGGGCGCATTTTGCCTAGGAAGCTTTCATTTTTGCCTTAGGCGTTTTTGCCAACCCCTCAACTTACCTTGGGCGTATTTAGCATGCGTGGCTCCTATTCCGTGCCTTAGAATTTTTTTCCAACATTTTCAATATTCTTTCAAGGTGAGGGTGCATTTCCCATGTTGAACTTTCATTTCAATGACTTAGAATTTTTCGAGGATCTTCACTTTACCTTGGGCGCAAATGAGGTAGGCTACTTTTATTTTCCATACTTAGAATATTTCAGGCTTGCTTCCTTTACTTCAAGGTGGGCGCATTTGAGAGGGTGAACTTTCATTTTCCATACTTAGACAAATTTCCATGCCTCTGCCGAATCTTGATCTCACATTCTATTTTTAGTAAGTCTTTGCTTTTCTGACTTCCATGGCTCCATTTGGCACGAAAATTTCACCATCTGATCTTCTTCGCCTTGTGAACCTGTTTTGTCAGTTCTCTACCCTGACCTGCTATTTATAGCCACCTGCTATTTATAGTAAGTTCTTGATTTTTGACTTCAGTAGCTCTGTTTAACCTGAAACTTGCAACGCCTGATCCTGAGAACTTGAGTGTCACTCTGATGCCAACCTCGGGTGCAGACCTGCTATTTATAGCCGTGCCCTGACTTACTAAAAATAGTAAGTTCTCCGATTTTGCTCAAATTTTGCCACCAGGTGCCTTGAAGGATGCTGACATTGGTGGGGTACTTCATTTTGACTATTTCTGGATTTCACCCCCTATACAAGTGGAAACCCTAATTTGACTTGCATGTATCCCGAACGGTCTCCGTTTGACTTCATTCCTTCTGCATGTCGTTCTGCTTGCTGAACTGGAGTGTTAGGCGGCTGCCAGAGTGTACCTGCTAAAAAATAGGAACTGCCTGAAAAGTGACTCATCCACTGCCGGATGGTTTTGCATGTTATATTGCCCGTGGGGTCTCAAGAAACCCAGAAAAACCCAGAAAACTGGTCTGCATGCATATACTGGCTAAAAATAGTAAGTCCTCGAAATTTGATCTTCTCCGCTTGCATGTCACACTGTTGTGAAGCTCTGGAAAAACCCAGAAGGTATCTTCGGACATGCGTTGAAAAACTCCGCATGCAAACCCTAAAAATAGCCTCTGAAGGCTGAACTCTGAAAGTGATCGTCTCGGTTTGCATGTTATATCGTTGCGAAGGTTTCGAGAAATCCAAAAGTAATCTCCGGACATGCAATGAAGAATCATACGTTTGACCCCTAAAAATGGCTCCTGAAGCCTGAACTGCTAAAAATAGCAAGTTGTCTGATCTGGCTCAAAATTTACGTGCTAGTAGTTTGATGTTACCTGAATGTGGTGGAACTGACAGAATTCCGAAATTTTGATAAAATAGTCCCAAATTGAATACTTACTAAAAATAGCAAGTTGCCGGAATACAGTGAAAATTCAGTGAGACTTTGCTAGAACAATCCTCGATTGCTGTACTAAGCTTGGATTTCAATTTTACAACTCAGTTTGACCTTTAATAAGCCTGAAGGATGAAAACCCTAATTACACAGACTTAACCAATACTTCAACCTGGGTCAAACGACAGGACATCCCCGGAAGGACCAGAGATAGAGAGAGAGACGCACTAACCAAAGCCAAACGACTAGAATGGAGCAAAAATTAGGGGGTCCCCATCTTGGATCGGGTGATGTGTGAAAAAGGTCACAACACTACACATCATGGAGGTTCAGGTTCATGCTAACTTTGGAAGAGAATGATTTGGCTGAGTTTGTGAAAACAAAAGTTCCCGAACTTGAGGGGGAAGAAGAGAAGCTACAATGGAGAAAGAAAGACACTAGGGCAAAGAAAGTATTGGTTGATTCCGTCAAGGATCATATTGTACCAATTGTCTTCAAGTTGGATACAGCAAGAGAGATGTTTACAACCTTGGAAGAGATGTACGAAATCAACAACACCAGTCGAGCCCTTGCACTGAAGCAACAACTTCATCATGTGAAAATGGCGAAAGGAAAATCTGTTATTACATACTTCATGAGGATTTCAGAGATAAAAGATCAGCTCTCCACTATTGGTCACATGATTGATGATAGAGAACTGACTATGCTTGCTCTCAATGGTCTTCTGCTTTCATGGGAGGCGTTCATTCAAGGAATCAGTGCAAGATCTGAACTTCCCAAGTTTGATCGATTGAGGATTGACTGCATTCAAGAGGAGTCAAGACTAACAGCAAGAGGAATTGGTCAAAGCTCAAAGAATGAAGAATTACAAGTTTTTGCCTCTCATTCATTAAACAAAGGAAAAGGCTTTAAGAAAGGATTCTTCAAGAGGAATCGAGAAGATGGAAATGATGATGCTCCTACCTTCAAAAGGAAACGAGATATGTCCAAGATTCAATGTTTTCGTTGTGATAAGTATGGTCACTTTGCGAGGGTTTGCCCTCAACGACCCAAGCTTCAAGTTGCCACTGCAGATGCTGAAGAAGTCGCTCCACAAAAGGACTCCAGTGATTATCTATTTTATTCAGCCTTGTCTAGCAATGTTTCTACTGACTCTAACACTTGGTTGATTGATAGTGGTGCTTCTAGGCACATCACCGGGTTCAGAGGTCACCTTTCAAACTTAATGGAAAGCAACTCCAGTGATCAAGTTGTTATTGAAGATGATGCTAGATATTCTGTAAAAGGGATTGGAAATTCCACTCTTCACTTGGATTCTGGAATTTCTTTGGAGTTGAATGATGTACTGTTCGTACCAGGGATAAAGAGGAACCTTGTTTCAATTTCAGCATTAGAAGACAAGGGTTATCAAGTTGCCTTCTCTAAAGGGAAAGTTCTTATATGGGCAAAGAACTCCAGCTTCAAAACTGCTGAAGTGATTGGGATTAGACATGAATGTCTCTACAGGTTGTGCACTCGTCCTCTTCAAGCACTTGTGCATAATAGTACCAGCATGTGTGATCTTTGGCATCGAAGATTGGCTCACATTCACTTTCATGCTCTACCTATCATGGAGAAGATGGTTACCGGTCTTCCGAAATTCGATCAAGAACATGAAGGTACATGCAAGGGATGTGCCCTAGGCAAGAACACAAAAGGTACGTTTCATTCCAGTGAAAGTAGATCTAAATGTATTCTTGATCTCATTCATTCTGATTTGTGTGGTCCAATGTCTATTGCATCATCTAGTGGTTTCTTGTATTATATTATTTTCATTGATGATTACTCTAGAAAGACTTGGATTTATTTCTTGAGATCTAAAGAATCAGAAGAAGTATTAGAAAGATTCAGAGAATTCAAAGCACAGATTGAAAATCTGTCTGGGAAGAGGATCAAAGTATTGAGATCTGATAATGGTGGAGAATACACTTCTGGCACATTTCGAGACTTTTGTATTGAAGCAGGGATTAAGAGGGAGTTCAGTGTTCCCTATAATCCACAACAAAATGGTATTGCTGAAAGGAAGAATAGGTCTATTGTGGAAGCAGTGAAAGCTATGATCCATGATCAAGACTTACAAATCTCTCTTTGGGCTGAAGCATCAAGAACAACCGTCTATGTTCAAAACAGGAGTCCCCACAGGATCTTAGAGAATAAAACTCCTGAAGAAGCATTCTCAGGCGTGAAGCCTGAAGTTAGTCATTTGAGGATCTTTGGCTGTCCAGTCTATGTTCATATTCCAAAGGAAAAGAGAACAAAGCTAGAACCTTCTGGGAAGAAAGGAATTCTTGTAGGCTACAGTGAGACATCAAAAGCTTACAGGATATACATTCCAGGACAGAAGTCTATTGAGATTAGTAGAGATGTCACATTTGAGGAAGATGTTGCTTACAGAAGGTCCAAAGGCACTCCTATGGAGATTGATGAAGAAGAACCTCCTCAAGATATGGAAGTTGACCATATTCCAGAGAATCTGAAGGAGGATACAGAACCTAAAGAAGATATTGATCCAGCTGAGCCTTTGGATCCTACTGATGGGCCTCTAGACATTGTGATTGGAAAGAAAAGACCTCTTTGGGCTCGCAGGACAATGCAGGAAGCAGAAAGGTTTGCAGCTCCAAGAGGAGCCTTCAGAGAAAGCAAGAGACCTCACAAGTTCTCTAGTTATGTTGCCTTGATGAGTCAGATTATTGAGTCAGAGCCTTCAAATGTTGAAGAAGCTTCTAGTCAACAAGTATGGAAGGATGCCATGATTGAGGAGTATCAGTCTATACTTAAGAACGATGTTTGGGATATAGTTCCTAGACCCAAAGACAAATCTGTGGTGTCTTCTAAGTGGCTCTTCAAGATCAAGCATGCAGCTGATGGGAGCATTGAGAAACACAAGGCTAGATTTGTGGCTAGAGGGTTCTCACAAAAAGAGGGAGTTGACTATGAAGAAACTTTTGCTCCTGTGGCTCGTTACACGTCTGTTAGAACCATCATTGCTATTGCTGCATCTAGAGGATGGAAGATTCACCAAATGGATGTAAAGACAGCTTTTCTGAATGGCATAATAGAAGAAGAGGTTTACATTGAGCAACCAGAAGGATTTGAGGTGCATGGGAAAGAGTCTCATGTCTGCAAGCTGAAGAAGGCCTTGTATGGTCTTAAACAAGCTCCTCGTGCTTGGTATGAAAGAATTGATCAGTATCTTTCAAGTCTGGGTTTCTCAAAGAATGATGTAGATTCTAACCTCTACTTCAAAGTAGTAAATGGTGAAGCATTAATTTTGGTTTTATATGTTGATGACTTGATCATTACTGGTGAAGAACATCTAATTCTAAAATGCAAGAAGGAATTAGCTTCAGAGTTTGAGATGAAGAATCTAGGTCTTATGCATTACTTTCTTGGCTTAGAAGTTTGGCAAAAGCCAGATGAGATGATTCTAAGTCAAGGGAAGTACACTATTGACATTCTCAAAAGGTTTGGTATGATTGACTGCAAACCTATGTCTACACCCATGGAGACTAATTTAGATAAGTTGAAAGAAGCTGCAGCTAGTTCAGAACCAGTGGATTCTACAATGTATAGACAATTGATTGGTTCATTGATGTATCTAGTTAACACTAGACCTGATATTTGCTATGCAGTGAGTGCACTTAGCCAGTTTATGTGTGAACCAAAGCAAATACATCTTGTAGCAGCTAAACATATCCTGAGATATTTATGTGGCACAATTGGATATGGGTTGAGATATTCTTCAAACGTGGATTTGGAGCTGCATGGTTTTACTGATTCTGATTGGGCAGGATGTGTTTCAGATCGGAAGAGTACCTCTGGTTGTTGCTTCAGTTTGGGGACTGCTATGATCTCCTGGTGTAGCAGGAAACAGTCTTCAGTGGCCTTGAGTACAACTGAAGCAGAGTATATTGCAGCTTGTGTGGCAGCTCGTGAGGCAGTGTGGCTTCGTAAGCTCCTTGCAGGATTGTTTGGACAATCAATGGAGCCTACTATTATACACTGTGATAATCAAAGCTGTGTTAAGCTTTCTGTCAATCCTGTGTTTCATGATAGAACAAAACATGTTGAGATCAAGTATCACTATATTAGAGATATGGTGCAAAGGAAAGCTATACAGTTGAGGTATATCAGCACTGAAGAGCAAACGGCAGACATTCTCACCAAGCCTCTCGCCAGGATTAAGTTTGTGTACTTCCAAGAGAAACTTGGTATGGTGGAGAATGCAGCCTCGACTGAGAAAGAGTCTCAGTATTCAGTGATCCTTGATTGATAATGCAATTCTCTGCTGAGAGAGAGTTGAGGTGCAAGCCCTTGTTAATGCAATTCTCTATTGAGAAAGAGTTGAGGTGTAAGCCCTTGATAATGCAATTCTCTGATGAGAGAGAGTTGAGGTGTAAGCCCTTGATAATGCAATTCTCTGATGAGAGAGAGTTGAGGTGAAAGCCCTTGATACTGCAAATCTCTATTGAGAGAGATTTGAGGTGAAAGCCCTTGTTTCCACCCTCTGGGAGAAGCTATGGTGGATGTCATGTGTGTGACTCCATGACAACATCACGTGAGGGAATCTGTGATGAGTTTATACCATCTATGGGAGTAGCCATAATGGTTAATATCACGTTGAGGTGATATTCTATTTTGTTTTCATTCTAATATAATGTGTCTTGTGCAGATGGAAGTTCATCCCTAGTTGAGAGGGAGTGTTGATGTTATATAGCAGCTTCGGTCTGCACTTCCAAGAAGAAGACAAATTATTATATAACCAAGCACCGACCTTTTCCTTGTATCAAACTTGAGCCGACCTAAAGTTATATTAATTATTTATCCTTTATTTTGTATTCCAAGAAAGGCTGACCTAAGTCAAGAGGCGCCTAATGATGTATATATACAAGGTCACTTTGGCATTGTAATCATTCGAATTCAAGCAAGTTCGCACTTACCTTTGAATAGCAGAAATTCGCACTTAGAGCAGAAGTCGCACCTTAGAAGCAGCAGTCTGATTTCCAGAAAGAAGACAGTCATTTATACCTTGAAGGAGGGCGAATATATTATCATTGTATTGCCCATTGTTGGGCCTAAGTTGTAAGCAGATTTCTGTCACTGTGTTATCATATATAAGAGAATCATTTGCTGGGTCTTTTCTCCCTCGAGAAGGAGGGTTTTCCCAGGGTATCTTGTTGTGTTCATTGTCTTATGTGTTGCAATTCTATTGAGTAATTTATTATCTAATCTGATCTAAGAAACACTAACAGAAGGCCCATCTGGTTGTTGTTGATACTCACAAGCCTAAACCTGCTGCTAAGAAACTTAAGAGGAATGCGGGAAATTCCCAGACTAGTACTGTGGCTAGTCTTTGTGATCTCAAGTCGACCCCTGTCAAGACTGCTAACAAACCCACCCCGAAGAAGAAAGGTAAGGATGATGCGAAGGGTTTGAGGGAGCCTCCGACCAAGGCTAGCAGAGGTAAAAATGTGGTGGATAGGGATTCTAAGGGGAACACGGTGGTCGTGGCTACAGTGGTGACTGGTGGTGATACTATCATCAGAAGGTCTAGTAGACTGGCTAAGAATAACAAGAAAGTGCAGATAAATGACTTGGATTCGGAAGAGGAGCGGTCTGATAGCAAAGATTACAGGGATGAGGAGGTGTCTGGGAATGAGGAGGAGGAGTATGCTAGAGGGCCCCACACCATTCTTGATATTAGCAAAGTGCAAAAGGAGAACTCGACTTCCTAGTCCTCGGACCCGCTAGACGTGGAACGTGCTAATACTATGAAGGCTGCGGATTATGGGGAGGAGCTCCATGTGTTCCAAGAAAGAATGGATAAGATGGATAAGAAATTCTATGGCTTGACTCGTTTCACGGTCAAGCTGGTCCACTGTGTTACCAACACCCTTTCTGTGGTTATGAAGGATGAAATGGACAAGAAGACTGTTGATGATGGCCAGGAATGGGTTGGAGATTGTAATGTCCCCTTCCTAGTCAGTGCAGTTGGTTCAGAGGTTAGCCTATCATTCTGATCCTCGTAGGCTGACAGATGTGTGTAGAGGATCACTTGAGGCAGTCATCTGGTGTTCGGGAACATTACTCCTTTAGTTGATTCAGGTTTGGGCTCTGGCAGATGTTTCTAGAGTGATTTACAGATACTTACTATTTATAGTAAGTCAGGCAGGCGAGAGTTACTATTTATAGCAGGGCACCTGGTTCAGTTGGTTAGCTCAGTGTCGACCCAGTTTGATGATCTGATGAGCAAACAGTGTTTACTTCGGCATTTAATATTTATTAAAAGTTTATTAATTTGACTTTATAATATAAAGTCACTTTAATGAAATATTAAAATATTTAAATGGCGAATTATAAAGTATTTAATACTTTATAAAAGAGGGGTCAAAATAATAATTAAATGAGCATTTAATTATTAATCAAAAAGGGGCGCCATTTATTTAATATTTGTCTTAAGTCTAAAAGGGGCGAAATACATCATTTATTTAAATGATCATTAAAATGCCTTGGGACGAATTTATGAGAAAGAGATATAAATACTACCAAGACAAATCGAACGCATTATGTTATGATTATTCAAATTTGTCTTTTTCTCTCTGAGAGCATTGGGGTTTGCGAAACAAGGGTTTCGGCAGATCATTGGATTTTGGAGAACGTTCCCTCTTCAGAATCAGGCATACTGAAGTTGTGCAATACCAGTTGAAGATTGTCAGTTGAGTGGCTTCATCCAGAGGTCATTACAGTGCATTATTGTGAAGTTACATTCAGAGTATTAAGTGATCCTATTGCAGCAGTGATTCATTCAGTATTTGGCACACATCCCAAGGTTGTACGGATTTCTTCAATGCTGGTACAGGCCGTACCTTTTTGCAGCAGCAAGGGCCATACTTTTTCATACAGGCAAAACAACTTTCCTTTTGGCCTTCTGTCTTCACCAGCTGGGGCGCCTAGGGGTTGTGGAGTTATTGCAGCCATTTCGAGGTGGGAGATTTCTATCTAGCATTCAGCCGTACCATTTCATGCTCTGTCACAAGCGGCTGCAGGCTTATTCAGGTTTTTCTTCAATAAATAATTGTTTTATCTATATGCTCGATTTCAGCAGTTGTAATCATTCTGGAAGGTTAATACATTATCTATCTTCAGTTTCCGAACTATATTTTCCCTTATTTAAATTGCTGGTATTTTATTTGTATTTTTCAAGCATTTCTTTCAAAAACGCATCTTTGCAAAAAATCACAAAAAACATCAAAAATTCAGAAAACAAACAAAAACATAGTAGTTTCAATCAGTGAGTGGGTTGAGAGACATCTGGTCTCTTACAGAGATGATGTTGTTAATCTCCTGTCTAAGAACTGGGAATATGCCAGTTAGTCTGTTGTTGGTCTGCGATGTATGTTTTTTGGACTTGAACTTTTTGGCCCTAGTGGTTCTATGTGTTAAGGGTACAACACCCTGTAAATGTTGCTTACCGTATCAAAAAAATAATAATAATAATAGTATTGGGATTACTTGATGATTTAATATAATATTAATGTTAATAATAATATTGGAGGGAAATCAATGGTGAAGATAGTAATTATAGAACGATGTTAACATTAGTATTGGAGTAAGTGTTGATATTAAAGTAAAGTTTAATATTAATACATATAGTATCGATAGTGTATAGAACGATATTAACATTGAGAAGAAAAGAAACTATTAGCAATATGTTTAAAATTTGGGAGGGGGGCGGAGGGGTGGGAGAAGAGTGTTCAGTATCTGTTGGGTAGGATGTCAACCTAGTTATTGACGTCAAGTTTAGCAATAAGTCAAGACAATATTATAACCATAAAGATAAAGATGCCAGCTTAAATGCCCTCGTCCATTGATAACATCAAATAATAAAGTTAGTTAAAAGACTAAAATTTGTAAAACTTGATGCTAAGATAGCCTAACGACACTGTTAATATATTACCAAATCAAGTGGTAGAGACCCAATGCGTTAGGTTTACAACATAGTACCCGGTATCATAAATGTAATGCTAAACGCGGCGGTTAAATATAATAAAAGGGGAAAACTACAAACAAGTGCTCCCAATAAGTAATATTAAATTAAGCCTCATTGTTGTAAACATGCCAAGGAGGGTTTAGTATGTAAAGGTAATTAGTAATTCGATTAAATTTAAGCAGAAGAACCCCAGTAATAAGGAGGTGTAAAGTAACATTAGGTTCATGCATAATAATCATATTATATTAGCACTATTATATTCATTCATAAGGGAGCTATGGAGGGTGAAAAATTGTTACTGATGTTAATATTATAGTTTGATCAATATCACTAAGAGTAAAATTGGTAGACTCTTGCCCACACGTGGAAAAAGGTTGATACTGAATGATGTTTCGCATGTTATAAGATAAAAAAAAAATTGTTGGTTGTGTTATTGTCCCAGATGTAAAATTAGGGCATGACAAAAGGAAAACTTCAGCAGTACTAGATGACTAATCTAAATTACAAGGATTGCAAGAAGTCATGCTTGGGTCATGTATAAGGCATTTAGAGTGTTTCAAGTGACAAAAGAAAATAATAAGAGGCCTAAATTGAGGCTTGCTAGCAAGGATGGATGCTATAGGCACCAAGACCAACAAGAAAGGTTTCAAACGGCAAGGGTGATGCTAGGGCATGCATAAAGGAATGAAAGTTTTAGTTATGATTATACTGCAAAAATGGTCATTCAAGTGTTGGATCTAGATTCTATGTGCATTTATCATGTTTGAATTACGTCAATTGAAATAAAAGTAAAGAATAGCATTAGGCTTGGTATTAACACTATTGTTTAAAAAATCAGCAAGTACTTGCCAAAATTTTCCATTGGTGAGTACTTGTGCAATAACTCATTGATGAGTTTCTGCTAAAAATTGCAGCTGATTTGTTTAAAAAAATTACAACAAAATTCATAAAAATCACTGAAAACAGGCCTGGGGGAAACTCCAATATTTCATATATACAAACGATTTTTTACTTTTAAACTTGAAGTTTTGGCAAATAGAACCCTTCTTCACACAAATTCTTCATGTGATTTCAAACAATTTTATAGTGTTGCAAAGATATTTTTCCTGGTTGTTCTTATGGTTAGGGCATGCTTTGGCTGTAACTAGGCCTCTATATAGTATTTACATGTGTATTTTGTTATGTCTTTGTTCCAAACTTCAATGTGGCGATTAAGCCTTTGTTGTCCAATTCCAAACCTATTGAGGAACGTTTGATCATCATATACAAAGAAACATTCAGATTAACAACAATAATCATGCTAAGGCTTTGCATCTACATTGAAGAATTAAACTTTCACAAATCCTTGACACTGTTCATTTGTAAGCAATTGGCCTCTTGCCAACCACCACTAACCAATCACTAATTTTTTCCTTTGGAAACTCGAGGATATTATAAAAACAGATTTCCTAATGCATCAATTTTGTCATGAAGACTAAATTTGAACTTTTGGGATATTATAAATAATATTTATGGATACATGAATTTTTTTATTGAGACTAAATTTAGATTCCAATTAGTTGTACTGAGATTTTGTTACATGAAATTTTGAAATTACCAAAATAAAATTGTTGTAACCCTTATCAAAACAACCCTATTCATCCTTGTCATTAGTATTGTTTTATCCTGACCCAAGTAATTAGAAATGACTGTCATGGGCTGGTGACAATAATTAAAATTTTAGAAAATAGTTGTCATGATTCATGGGCTACATCATCACTATTAATTCTTGTTTTCTGTAATCTCTTTTTTTGGCAAGTTTTATTTCCATTTTTCTAAAAAAGAATATGGAATCCATGACAAGTACAAAAGGTGGCAAGCCTAAGAACCCTTGTTGGAAACACGAGATAGGTCCAAAAAAGGCAAGGGTTATTTGCATCCATTGCATTAAGCATATGAGAGGAGGTATAAATCATTTGAAATATTACCTTGCATGGATCCCTTGCTGAGATGTTATGTTATGTACTATAGCAACTCTGGAGGTTTAAAATGATTCAAGATCTCTCCTTACAAACATGAGCAAAGGCGATGGGAGCCTCACCCACATTTCACAATTCTATAGAGTCAACCACTAGGGGAAATATGGAAGGATCTTCTTCCATTAGGCCACATATGCAAGGATTAAGCAATGTGGACAACAATGGTTTTTATTTTTGTGTTCCTCGTAACACTCCTGGTGAGAAACCTTCATTGAAAGGCATTACATAGAATAGAGAATTGCATTATGAGGCGAAGTTGAAATGTGCCAAATTTTAGCACCACAATTGTATTCCCTTTAATGTTGATTCAAGTCATTATTGGAAGAAGTTGGTTACCACATTGACTATGGCAGTTAAGGGGTTCAAGGCCCCAAGATATTATGAATTCGATGGCCCATTATTGGAGGATGAGGTATGAAACGCATATAAGCTAGTAGAGCAACAAAAACAGATTTGGAAAAAAAATGGTGCATAATTTTATCTAATGAGTGGAAAAATGGCAAGAATAGGACACTCATTAAGTTTTTAGTGGCTTCAAATGGGCAGTTGGTATTTTTGAAGCCAAATGATGCCTTTAGTGAAGTGAAAAATCCTAAGACCTTGTCTATATTGTTGGATGAGATGGTGATGGAGGTGGAAGTGGATAATGTTACCTAGATAGTTATAGACAATGCATTTTCATATGAGGTAGTTGATAGACTACTAGAGACAAGGCACCCTACATTGTTTTGGAGCCCTTGTGCCTCCCATGCCTTGAGCTTCTCCTCAAGAACATAGGGAAATTAAGTTGGGTGAAAAATGTGATGGTAGATGCAAGGAATATTATTATATTACCAAATATATCTACAATCACACATGAATCTTGAATCTCATGAGAGCACCCTAATGGTAAGGAGTTCATAAATTTAGGAGTCACACACTTTGCCACTAATTTTCTTACCTTGCAACATATAGCAACTACATTGCCCAGCCTGAAGCACATGTTTGTGAGCAAAAAGTGGTAGGAGAGCCTTTACTATAGGAAGGCTGAAGCAAAGACGATTGTGAATAACATATTTACTTTTCTGATTTTGCCTGTCATTGCCTTTTGTTTGTATTGCTGATTAATTTGTTTGTGTTTTGGCGATGTTTTTGAATGCTTATTAAATAGAGATAAAGTGCAGAAAACTAAAGAGCTTTCAAGAAATGCATAATCAGAAATTTCACATTTTCAATACCACAACTAGTTGAAAATTTCCAAAATTCTAGTACAATCAGAATATTGATATTTTCTCAATTATAACAACAACTCAATTCATTAAATACCATCTAATATCTAAATACAACATACCCACAAAATGTTTGCCACTTTGTCAAGATGCTGTAATAGAAACCAGCAAACTGGAAGCTTGCAAACATGGATGCCTTCCTCCAAACCCTCAGAATAACACCTTGGAATTGATGCACAATCACTAACCAGTTTAGACAACAAGAATGGAAGAAGATTTGAGGCTAAATACTTAGGCGTTTCTCTTCATAAGACACCCACGTGCTACATATGAAATGTACAGCTGGCAAAGAGAAGTACAGCCAGCCTTAATGAAACCCACATGCCAATAATGAAGGTTGCAAACGGAAAAGAGAATGATCTGAAATGTTTGTCTTTCAATCAATTCCGATCTGCAACTCAAACTCTTGAAAATCCTCTGAAAATCTACTCCTGTATGCAGACACTTGTTGAGCAACCCTTGGGTGGTATTGTACACCTATAGATCGCCTAATGTGGAAGAATTAGCGTTTTCCAAGATTGATTTGCAGCAAGAAACCCTTGTTTCTCCTCCACACAAAGCTCTGAATTTTTCACAAGTATCAATGAATGAAGGAATCAGAATGCTTTTTCAAAGCTTTTATATCAACTCCAAAATGCCACAACCCCCTTAGGCTTTTAATACATTTTAATATTTAATCTTCATTTTCTTTTGTTGCCTCCAATAAAATAATATAATAAACCCCTTTAAGAGTGGTGCCCCTCATAAATGCTTTTTAAATATTGACCTCATGATTATAAAAAACCATATATTATAAAGGCCAATTCATTAATGCACTTTATATTTAATTATTATTAAAGTTGGCACTTTAATAATAATCAATTAATCATAACTCCATAAATACTCATCATCAACTGATTCTGCCAACGCCATGAGATTGCCCACTACTCATACTACTCATTTAGATGCCTTACTAAAAATAGTAAGGTTGGCCCCCAACATCCAAGTGACTTACTAAAAATAGCTATGTTACACCGGCGTCGGGGATGGGGAGACGTCAGGATGGGGGGACAAAGGGGCCTCAATTTGGGGACAGTGGGGGGACGGCGGCGGGGGGGGGGCGGGCGGCGGCGGCATATACTATATACTATACATATGGTACTTAAAATGCTAGTTATGAAAAGATGTATAACAATATACTTGAATATTGAACATTAACAATGAACTAGTGAATGAACCATTGAACATTGAAGTTTTCAAATCTGAAATTAGAATACTCAATACTACAATGTAACAATTGTCGAATCAGCAAATGGAAGATTTCTATTATATCATAAAGATGATTACAATGAGTAGCATGATATGAATATCAAAACAAGTACAAACTACAAAGTCAAAATGCCAAAATGTAGTGAAGCAGGCGGAGGCCTCTAATCATCCCTCAGGAGGTCGGCAAATTCCTCATCACTGGAACCATTGGACTCCCCAAGGTCAAGATCTGCCAAAGGAACACCAACCAGCCCTAAATCTGCAACATCCTCATCCTCATCAATCTGTGATGGCTCCTCTGGCTCTACATCCCATCATGTTGTTGGGCTCTCCTTGTACACACGTGTCCTACAGTCAGTGATACGCAAGGCACTATGTACAGCCACTAGCTTCTCTGCTCTCCTAGAGGTAAGTTTGTTCCTCTTAAGAGAGTGGATGAAGCTATAAGTAGACCAATTCCTCTCAGAAGCTGAAGAACTAAAAACCTGAGACAGCAAACAAGTGGCTAGTGTGGTAGTCAGTGATTTCGGTCCATGACAAGTCCACCACAAAATTGGATCCTCCTGTGCCATAGTTCTTATATCCGCCTTTGTCGCAACCTTGTAACCCCTAAGAGTAGCAAATTTTGTCCACTCAATGCGAATGTTGCCAACATCTTCAGCATCATACATCCTATCAATGCACTTGAAGAACCCTTCCTTCACCTCATCATCCTGAATCGGTGTAACTCTACCAGGCCTAGGCATGTACCACTTCGGATTCAATGAATAAGCAGCCATGTGCAAGGGAGTGTTTAGGCTGTCCCATCTGCGCTGAATAATAGGCTGAATGTAAACATTGTAGAATGCTAGAGTGGGGTCCTTCTCTCGCACAACTGCCTTCATCTGGCCAAGCATCGAATCAATGCACTCATACACCTCTCCAGGGTTAGGTGCATCCCCATCCCCATATCTGATGACTTGGACAACTGGTTCAATGATGGCAACAATATATTTTGCATCATTTCAAAATCCATCACTCTTCACTATCTCCTTCACCCTCTTCCCCTGCTCTGTCCTGGCCCCATCTCACCGATTCCATTCTTCCGTCATAACCATGAGTTGCAGTGGCTCTTGCAACTCAATCATTCTCTCCATAAGAATGAAATAGGATGCATATCGGTTCTCAACTGGCTTCAAGAACTCCTTCGCGAAGCTCCCGAAGATGGCATGTGAAGTGTGGTGATTGCAGATATACATCTGCACATCTCTAGCATTACTGACCACTCCTCTAATCCACTCAATCTTCCCCATGTCCTTGAGTGCATTGTTCATGGCATGCACACAACATGGAGTCCAACAAATATGTTTGCATGCTATCTCGATAAGCCTCCTTGCAGCTCTGCACACATGTGTTGCATCTATCACTACTTCGACCACATTTTGTGGCCCAATCTCCTCAATAGCTGCCCGAAGGATCTCAAACTGAAAATCAGCATCTTTTCGATGCCCTGAACAATCAACCGCCCTTAGAAAGAATGGGCCCTCTGAACATGTAACTATGACATTGATGAGTGGACGATGCCTAATGTCCGTCCACCCATTCATAACAATGTTGCATCCAGAATCCTCCCAACATGCCCTCATCGTCTCCATCAATGAACTGATCTTGGCATAGTTGTTATCCAAGATCGTTGTCCTCAATTTGTGCTCACCTGGTGGCACATATGATGGTCCTCCCTTCGCCACCATCGACATCATCTCCTTATAATAAGGAGATCGAGCTACATGAAATGGGATTCCATTGGCAAAAAGAACTTGCCAATGGAATCATCTATCTGATCCTTCTGGTGCACATTAAATAAATTAGCTATGGGGTTAGGCTGATTTTGCATCTTGCGTTTTGTTGACGTGTTTTTATGACAACACCAACACAGAATAAAGTTGTCCAACGGTCACTCTATTCCCTCTTGATCAAAGTGTCCCACATGCTAAGATTGCTTGAAAGTTCATGTGTTCGACTCCAAGGTTCCTTTTATTGCGAATAGACTCAGTTGGTTGATGTGTTTTGCTGGATTATTCCAAGGGGACTTACGTAGTTGTTCGATTTTGTGAAGCAATTAGGACATGAAAGATTTGACAATATTGTTCTGGTATCTGGACTGACCCGGAAAATGTTGAATTTAAAGGGAATAAGGATAGGAAGTCTACAATCTACTTCTAAAGGGTGGAATGTGAAGATCAATTCGGACAATCTTCAAACCAAACTCCGCTTTGCCTCCCTTCGGACAACTTCCACAAAGTTGGTGCAATCTTCAAAGGATGAGAGAAATATTCAAACCATGACACAACATGTTCATACCATCACAACGATGCATATGGACATATGAGCCACAATCGAAGTTAAGCGCTATTACTCCAGTTGACCACGCAAGGCGAACCAGCCGTCAGCAAGTCCGCTAGTGGTATGGACGAGAGAAGACTTGCTCAAATTAAACACCACATTCCACAGCTAACAACTACTTGCATGAAATGAACGTCTATTTTACTCTATCTACCTTGAATTGGAAAGATGAAATGGCCTCGCTAGCTACTCATAACAAAGAAGAAATCACCAAGCAATGAAACTCTTTGTATTATGAAAAGTGTTCACAACAACCGTTTACAAAAATTTCAAAGGAAAGTTTTCTTCCCTCCTCAATCTAAGCTAACTTCTAAGCTCTACTCTCTAACTTCTATCTCCAATACTCTCTAGCTCTGATCTGAAGTCTAATTCTAATTCTGATAGATTACAAATGAGGGGGGATGCCCCTTTTATAGCTAGCCCATTTCAACGAACGGCTCAGATTGAATTACAATGAAGGGCACAGATCGAGCCACCTATGCCCTGATTAGGGTTTCTGCCCTAAAAACCGCCACAGAGAGGAGTGGGCAATAAATGCACAAAATATTCTCCACTCCCCTGCAGGAAATCATAATGAGCAATTAATGCCCACTACCATAATCAAGAAGATCCTCATCCATGAGAGCGTTCCCATTGGCCTTCTCCTGGATAGCAAACTCGATCAACCGGGCCAATACCACTTCGACTTCCTGGGCAGAAATCGGTGGAACATGGTTGAGCTGGAACTCCAAGACTGCTACCGTCTGTCTGTGTCGGATGTAAGACTTCTTCCATGACGCCAAGGCGTCCTGGGTATGTTGAATAATACTAGAAAAAGTGGAGACATTCTCAAAGTCATCCAGGACAAGCGACCTCGCAGCTGAGAAGAATGGAGCCAGTTTGTCTTTCAAGCCATCAGCAGTTATTTCCTCTGGGACCAACTTTCTAGCAAATATGGCTTCTAATGTATTAAGGACTCCCTCCAAGATGTTACCCATTGCTTTCCTCACTCTGGCTGAATCTGCCCTTGCGGCATCATGAAATCCATGGCCTGTAACCACCGAGGAGTACCAACTGGTGAAATCATACCTGTCACCATCCTGAATCACACCTCCATCCACCGAAGTTTGCAGAGGTATATGCATCAAAGCCCCAAAACGAAGTACAGTCTTCGTCTGATAGATGCGGGTATCGCCCCAGGCCTGATCCACCATGTCAATCCGTGCCAAAATACTTGAGGCCTGCCGATAAGCATTGGCGAGGTCCTTCATGAATTTCCTTGTCTCAGTACGAACATGGCTAACCCACTTGTTCGCTTTCGTTTCCATCTTCTTTAAATCTTCTAAGCCAACAACTGACTCCCTCGGAAGCTCTGGTGGACGTTCTACTGTTGGGTTTGCTGGTTCACCTGGACGTGCTAGACTTTGCACATATCCTATCAAGGTTTTGTGCTCCTTCTTCAATTTCTTATACTTCCCCTCCGTGCAGAGCAACTGATCCTTCAATGCCTGATAGGAGTTATCGAACTCCTCAACAATTTTGGCTCCCGTAGGGCGACCCAACTCTACAGTGGTGATCATATAATTTTCAGGCCTCTCCTCGGTTCGATCACAATCCTCCCTCGAAACAGCCACCTGAAGCATGCGAGAGCCTGACTCATCAGTCGAGATCTTTGAAAACTTCCTGGCCCTCTTCTTTTCTGGTGGCGCACTGATCCTCCTAAGGAACTCCTCCATCTCGATGGCTGGATCTGTATCATCCTCAGGTTCTCTTCTCATTCTGTCTGAAAGCCAATCCGGCACCGCCTGCTGTGGATTGCAAATGACTAGGGGCTGCTCCTCCGTTGCCTCCACCTCGTGCACTTCCTCTCTTCTTGCACTGCTCTGCTCGGGCTCATCATCTTCCACGAGCTGCGTATCTCTTGACCCTTGGGTTCCCTGTTCTGTGTTTTCCTCTTCCTCCAATGTCATGTCCAACATCTGTTGGAAACGAGTGTCAGCCACTGTTTCATCTTCTTCTTCTTGTTGGCCAGCCCTGGATACATTGACGCTTATACGATCTGATTCTCGGATGTTGGGTTGATCCACCTCCTCAAACTCCCGCTCTTCACCCAATCCTGCCCTCTGATCAGCAAATAATGAAATCAATCTCAAACTCGAAGACCGAGTTTATGAGTGCATAGGTGATGCTTGTTCCATCCTCAACGGTATCGGCTGGGTTAGTACTTCTACTTGCGCTTCCAGTGTTTGAGCAACCTGTTTTCCCCTTCTCACCGATAGCGGCCTTGGGTCACCCATCCAGCTATAAGTAAGGGCGATCGATCTGCTCTTAAGTCTGCATACATGTCTATCGACCCAAGCCCTTGTGAAAGTCAACACCGGAATAGAGAGCGTGTCCAAGTCCATGATTCCTGGCTCAGACCAATCAAGTGGTGGGACCGGAGTATCCCTAACTGAACCATAGTCGGGTTGCATAACGTTGACATCCTCTTCCACCTGGTCGGGAACTGGAATGATCTCACATTCCCTGATCAATTTGAGGGGAAGCCTGGAAAACATCCTTTTCCTTATCTCAACCTCATCAACAGCATTTGCCCAAAAGTCTTCAATGTGGGCCTTGTGTCGGTACTCAACGTTCTGTATCATTCGGATGTTTCTGTATGGATCAAAATCCTGTCTGCCTATGTGATACGATAGATGATAGAATTGCAGCTCATCCTCTGCCTCTCGAGCTGCCTGCAAGGAGGGACACACCTCAGTGGAATTTCCCATGGCAATAGGAAAGTCAAGTCCACCCTTCTTCTTCTTTTTTTGAATCTTATCATAGGCGATCAACTGCCTAGATATTTCCAGCATTATAATGTGATCGGTGGGGTACCTCGGTAGCCGGTATGGATACGAAGTGAACCCCTGCAGCCTAATGTAAGTGAATTTCGGAAATTGGATGAGCCAATATCCGTATTCCTCGATCAATGCTTGTGCCTCTTTGGATATTCTTTGCTGCGTTCTCCGCTGAAGGGTCCTCGTGATGTGCATTGTGAATGCATCATTAGCCCGTTTGTAACTGGCAGGGTTAGCTAGATGCAACTGTGTGCAAGCCTCATGGATTTTGAACTGATCAGGTGCACAGCCTATCAGTTCCTTGTATGTAATCCCTCGATACTTGGTCATTCTTGCCAGCATATATATCACATACGAGCTCATGTAAAAGGTTTTCGTCCCCTTCAAGCTCCTGAACTGTTCATCTATGTTATCACTGATCATCCTTGCCCAGTCAACACATTCTTTTCCCTCCAATATGATCTCGATGAAGTAGAACATCCATGGCTCGAAGAAGTAGGCTTGTGCACTCCCATTTATTCGGCTCAGCATCATCATCAAGTCGCAGTATTCCTGTTTTACATCTTCAGCAATTATCTGCTTTGGGAGTCTAGTGCGAGGTGGCTTTGGCTTTTGCATCCAAACTCTGTTGATGACCGCAGCAACCCTCTCGAAGGAGGTGGAGTACATTTTATCCGCCCTCTCCTTTGATCTGTATATCATCTTTTCAGCAGTAGGAATCCCAAATGCCTCTCCGATGGCATTTGGCGTGAAGTTGGCAAGCAATTTGCCATCCGGCGAGACAATGGTTCTACGCTCCGGCTTGTAGTGGTTCGCACACTCCATAATTAGTTCCGGGCACTGAATTGCTGGTGGAAAACCAATGGTTGCATAGATACCACTCTTCATGATGTTATGTGCCGTGACTGATGGTTGATGGCCTCCCAGTCCGTACATCCTAGACTTTAGTGCATTTAGATTAAATGATTCGAGGTTGGTGTCACTTAATCCTGCCAATTTGGAGACAATTGCCGGTTTTGGAAGAAATGACTTGGCGAGCCTTTTGGTCATTGCCTGCCGGGATGAGCTAGCCTTGGCCGTTTCAGTGTTTGCAACTCTGCCTGCGGCTCTGCTTGTTCCAACAACATTCTTTGCTCCAGCCATCTGCAAAATAAAATAGAATAACAATAAGTTAGCTTGCAGATTTATAATAAAATAAAATAGCCTCCGAGACGGCTGCGAACGTGGAGTTAGCTTTCAAAAATAAAATTCTTCAACATAATTATCTAACTCCAAACCTCGAACTGTATAAAAACTCCGAGCTTATAAAGAAGCTTTTAACGATTGCACTTCTGACTGGCGAAGAAAATCACAGCCAACTACTAACTTTCAGCAATGTGGTTATTTCCTCAGCACAAGATAAATTAAATCTTTCTCCTCAAATTCTGTCAACCTCAGCAACTTTCAACTTCTTCTCAACAACTAACTTTCAGCAGCTTGAACAAATAAAATCTGCAGCAACTCTTTTGCAGCTCCAAAAAAACTTCCTCAACACTCCGAGAATAAGGTCTCCAGCACATAATAAATTTCTGCAACTAGACACTCTGCAGCAACTTCAACAAATAAATCTTCCAGCAACTCCAAAAAACAACTTCAACCTTCAACTTCGAAATTGCAGCAACACACTTTCAGCTTTCGAAAGAAAGAGTCTCGGCAGATAAAAATTTCTCCAGCACTTCGCACTTTCAGCAACTCAACACTCCGAAATAAAATAAACTCTCAAGGAATTTCTCTCCTCAACAACTTCGAAAATATTTCAATCTCCCAAGAACTTCTTCAGCAACTTCAACTTCGAAAAATGTGAGGAGAAATGAGAGAAGAGACTGTTTAAATAATTCTTCTTGCAGAATCCTGCCAAGTAATGCTGGGGCTATTTTTAGTACCTTCATCAATTCTCCACTCTCTTCGTTCGGAATCTTCTAATTCAAGCGCAGTAGTGGGCTAGTCGTCAGCCAGTCATTATGGCAGTTGCCATTAATAATGATTCCTTCCTTGTAAAAATTAGAATTTTTCCTCTCGGTCTGCCAGTTAACTCTTGGTGATTTAAACAACTCGCGAGAAAATCACTTGACTTGATTGAAAATTTCATTTTAAAATCTTCGCAGTGTTTAAATAAATTTGATTCGAAAAAATTCGCGGGAGTTGTAAATTCATTTCCAACTTTTAAAATGTCTGTCATTTAAATCCTCAATTTCATAAAATTTGCCTTAGACATTTTAAATTCTCTTTGAAATATTTAACTCCGGATGATTTAAAAATCACTTGCTTGTTCGAAATAACTCATCCTCTGAGATTTAATTTCCGTTAGGAAAATAATCTAGGCAAAACAAATTTCCTCTGAAAATATTAAAATTTCCCTTAGGAAATTAATTTTTTAACTTCCCAACCCATGGGTGCCCTTTGAACGGGTTCATTTAATCTTTACTTGACCCATGGAAAAATATATCAGTTGCTTCCGCCTTGGAAATAAAACTTCATCACTGTGTCCACTTCATTTAAATGTCTCTGGAAAATTTTCTTTATTCATATCAAGGCGTCTTTTCTCCAGTGAAATATTTATCTCACTTAGAAAATATTTTGAACATCTTCATACTTCTGACGTACTTAACCCCGTTTAAATGTCTGGAAAATTTTCATATCATCTGTCAAACTCTTCATGCCAAGGGTGTATTTCTATCTAGTGAAATATTTATTTCACTTGGGAAAATTTCGTACATCTTCATACTTCTGGCGTTTTATTTTCCATGACTTAGGAATTTTATTAAAATCCTTTTTCTCCCTTAGGCGTATTTGATCTTATTCAATTTTTAATTCCCATGCCTTAGACATTCTTCACTGCACACACCTGATAGAAAATTTAAATCTTCACCCCCCCTTAGGCGTATATTTCCCCTTGGCATTTTATTTTATTTAAAAAAAAGTCTCCATGCCTTAGAACTTTTTAAAAAAATCCCTTCCTTTCATGGGCGCAAAAGAGAGGGTGAGCTTTTATTTTGAACTTAGGCATTTTCTACCTACTCCTCCATCATGGGTGCATTTTGATAAGCATGCTTTCATTTTAACGCCTTAGGAAGTTTCCAATTTCATCATTCCTCCTTGGGCGCAAATGGCTTATACTACTCACATTTCGTGCCTTAGAAATAAATTTAAGTCTCCAGCAACCTTGGGCGCATTCACATGTGGGAGCTTTTATTTCTCATGCCTTAGGCGAATTTTAAGCCTTCCCATTTACCTTGAGGGCGCATTTAGCCATGGCTACTCCCGTTTTTTGCCTTAGAATATTTTTATAAATTCATCTTGGCTGGGCGCATTTTGCCTATGAAGCTTTCACTTCCCATACTTAGGCGTTTTTTAGGCTCCAATAACCTTGGGCGCATTTTGATGGAGGAGCTTTCATGTGAGGGCGCATTTTCACTAGCATGCTTCCATTTTGTTGCCTTAGAATACCTTTCACATGTAAGCTTTGACTTGCGGGCGCATTTGATGTGCCATGCTTCCATTCTCAAACACTTAGGCGTTTTTAAGACCCTCTTAACTCATGGGCGCATTTTACACCTTCTACTTTCATTTTGTGACTTAGACAATTTTCAAAGTCTTCTCACTTGCCTTGAGGGCGCATTTCCACATGCCTAGTTTCATTTTGTGCCTTAGAACTTTTTCCAGCATTTTCAATATCCTTTCAAGGTGAGGGCGCAAATGAGGTAGGCTACTTTTATTTTCGTGCCTTAGGCATTTTTCACATGCAAGCTTTGACTTGAGGGCGCATTTCATGGGGTGAGCTTTCGTTTTTGACTTAGAAAATCTTTTTTTTTGAAGTGTCTTCAACAACTTGAGGGCGCATTTAGACACATGAGTTTTCATTTCCCATACTTAGAATATTTTTTTATACCTCTGCCTGCCTTCGTCTTCACCGTCTATTTTGGGCAAGTCAGGCTATTTTTAGAAAGTCCCCTGATTTTTGACCCCTATAGCTCTGTTTTGCCTGAAAATTTCACCATATGATACTCTTTGCCCTGTGAACCTATTTTGCCAGTTCTCTGCCCTAACCTGCTATTTATAGTAAGTTCTTGATTTTTTTGACTTCAATAGCTTTGTTTGACCTGAAACTTGCAACGCCTAATCCTGAGAACTTGAGTGTCGCTCTGATGCCAACCTCAGGTGCAGACCTGCTATTTATAGCCATGCCCTGACTTACTAAAATTAGTAAGTTCTCCGATTTCGCTCAAATTTTGCCAGCAGGTACCTTGAAGTGTGCTGATGTTGGTGAGGTGCTTCGTTTTGACAATTTCTGGATTTCATCCCCCTATAAAAGTGGAAACCCTAATTTGACCTGCATGTATCCCGAACGGTCTCCGTTTGACTTCGTTCCTTCTGCATGTCGTTCTGCTTGCTGAATTGGAGTGTTAGGCGGCTGCCAGAGTGTACCTGGTAAAAATAGAACCTGCCTGAAAAGTGACTCATCCACTGCCGAGTGATTTTGCATGTCATATTGCCTGTGGGATCTCAAGAAACCCAGAAAACTGGTCTGCATGCAAGCACCGGCTAAAAATAGTAAGTCCTCGAAACTTGATCTTCCCCGCTTGCATGTCACATTGTTGCAAAGCTCTCGAAAAACCCATAAAGAAAAACCCGACATGCGTCAAAGAACTCTGCATGCAAACCCTAAAAATAGCCTCTGAAGGCTGAACTCTGAAAGTGATCGTCTTGGTTTGCATGTTACATCACTGCGAAGGTTTCGAGAAACCCAGAAGTAATCTCTGGACATGCAATGAAGAATCATATGTTTGACCCCTGAAAATGGCCCCTGAAGCCCGAGCTGCTAAAAATAGCAAATTGTCCGATCTGGCTCAAAATTTACGTGCAAACAGCTTGATGTTACCTGAATGTGGTGGAACTGACAGAATTCCAAAATTTCGACAAAATAGCCCCAAATTGAATACTTACTAAAAATAGCAAGTTGTCGGAATACAGTGAAAATTTAATAGGACCCTGCCGGAAGCTTTGTGATTGTTGTACTAAGCCTGGATTTCAATTTTACAACTCAGTTTGACCTTAAATAAGCCTGAAGGATGAAAACCCTAATTACACAGACTTAACCAATACTTCAACCCAAGTCAAACGACGGGACATCCCCGGAAGGACCAGAGATAGAGAGAGAGACGCACCAACCAAAGCCAAAAGACCAGAATGGAGCAAAAATTAGGGGGTCCCCATCTGTATGGGGTGATGTGTGAAAAAGGTCACAAAATCTGGCGACTCCACGGGAAAGTGTTGAAAAACACTTTGAAAATCAAACCTTGGCCAATCCCTCTAATCATCACACAAAAAGGATACTTACTCAAAAAGGGAGAAGAATCTGATATTGGATCAAAACACCTTCATCTGAGATCTCCTGACCTATGCATTTATCTTATCTCTAAACCATCGCGACTCCCAAGATCGACTACGGCAGGTTATACAAGTATCTTAACTTCAAAAGCATCCTGGACATTGCCTCGCTGCCAGTCAGGCGTCCATAGCCCCGACGAGGTTGTCGCTACAATTCTCACGAATATTGCTCCACTGCCAGCCAGGCGTCCATAGCCCTGGTGGAGTTATTCATATATTCCCAAACCAATGTTTTTAAGTACAATTTTTCTTTTCTTGTTCTTTCTTTTGATATTTCTCTTTTAACACATTTTCTTCTTTTTGATTTTCCGTCAATTCCATCATTGGTTGGCGAGCAATGAAGCTACCAATGGGTTTGAGAATTGCAGTGGCGCTGAAGCGAGATGTAAAATTTTTACCCGCCGTAACCTCTCCCAAGAAATCAAAATGACTCAAAGTAGCTTGTTTGAACAAATAGGACACGGTAATCTCAGACTCATGTGTTAAGACACAATAACTGATTAAACTTCCGAGTCGAGCTTATACGAAACCGTATGATAATAAGAGGAAAACAACCTTGGCATTTTATCATTTGCATAAATTCATAGAAGCCCCTATGGAAGTAAACCAAACTATGAAGAAACATCATCATCCCCATACGTAACGGGAAACCCCAAAACTCAAGTCCATTCTGAACCCAAACCAAAACCACTTGAGCAGACAACTCAAGGGAAGAAACACCAAAACCAAAAACCCAGAGGGCGACAAACCAAAACCGAAACGAAAAGGAAAAGCGGGAAACAAAACAACCTAATCTATTATGTACAAAGTAGGATCCAGGAGGGAACCTATGCTTGGAAATAATGCTTGAGGAACTGCCCATTGACTGGCAATGGGATGTCCTCTCTTGTTAGCGTTTTTAATCTGAATGCATTATCTCCCAGGATCTCAGAAATCTGATACGGGCCCAACCACAATTTGTCGAACTTATCATGATTACCTTTTCTTTCGTGGGCCTTGTCCCAACATAAAACCAAATCTGAAATCCTGAAGGCCTTGATCCTGGCCTACTTGTTGAACCATCTCTTCAAAACTCCTTGATGCTTGGCTAGATTTTCCAATGCTTCATCTCTTTTCTTCTCCAAGTGCATCAATTGGGATAACCTGACTTGAACTCGGTCTTCTCCTTCCAGATATTCCTGAATAAACTGAAGAGTAGGGATCCTTAATTGAACTGGGAAAACGGGGTCTTGCCCGTACACCAAATGGTAAGGAGATGTTCCCAAAGAATTCTTCGTTCTAGTCCTGTCTGCCCACAAGGCAAACCTCAGCTGTGTGTGCCAATCCTTGGGGTTCTTATCCAACAGTTTCTTGATAGCATTCAGCAAATTCTTATTTGTGGATTCTGCAAGTCCATTCCCCTGCGGATAGTAATTGGATGAGAACTTCAATGCAATCCCATACTCAAATGCCCAGTTTGAAAATTTCAATGATGAAAAGGCGGGGCCATTGTCGCACACCAAAGCATGTGGATATCCAAACCTTGTAATAATATTTTCCTCGAGGAACTTAATGACCACATCCGTTGTGCAAAGTTTCAAGGCTTGAGCCTCTGTCCATTTGGTGCAATAGTCTGTAGCTGTCAGTATGTACCTGTGTTGTGCCGAGGACGGTGGGTTAATCATTCCAATAAAGTCCAACCCCCACTTGGCGAACGGCCTGACTTCAATCACTGGCTGCAAGGGCATAGCCGGATTCTTTTCTCTGTATGCAGTTGTCTGACAAATGTGGCAAGTCTTCACATGCTCATAAGAATCTTTAAAAAGTGTGGGCCAATAATACCCAGCCCTTGAAATTTGATGAGCTGTGGCCAAACCACCTCCGTGACCTGTTCCGAATTTCTCGTGGAAATGCTCCATAAGCTGCTTAGCTTCTCTTTTTCCTACACATCTCAAATAGATACCATCGTGATTTCTTCTATAAAGTACTGATCCCTGCAGCATGAATCTTTGGCTCTTCATTCTTAAAGCCCTTCTTTGTACGGGATTCAAATGCAAAGGACACCTGTGATTCAACAAGTAGTAGACAGTGTCATCATACCACTCTCCTGGAGATACTTCTTCCAGCACATACGTTTGTTGCACCAATCCGGGCCCTGCCATCGCAATCGTTTGTGCCAATGCTTGTCCTCGGACCAACTTCATCGGCTGTATCTCTATGTCATATTCTTGCAAGCTGGCAACCCACTTGCCTCTTCGTTCTCCTAGTTCATTCTGCATTAACAATGTTTTCACCATGGCGTCTGGAACTATTGCATGGACTTTGCTCCTTAAGATGTAGTGCCTGAACTTTTTAGCTGCTTTTACTAGAGCATAAGCCTGCTTCTCCACGTTTGGATATCTTAATTCCGCCTCCTTCAATGGTGCGCTCATAAAAGCAATTGGGTGCTCATCTTTCTCCTCAATTCTCTGTGTCAATACCGCTGCACAGGTGTGCTCCGAAGCAAAAGAGTATAAGTAGAACGGCTTTGAGTAGTCTGGACTGACTAGTACCGGGGCATCTACTATTGCTTGTTTGATCTCCTCAAACGCTTTCCTTGTTTGAGGGGTCCATTCTATCTTCGCATCTTTCTTCAGCATCTCATTCAGTGGTCTGACAATCTCGGCGAACCCAATTATGAATTTTCTCACAAAATTAATCTTTCCAAAGAAGGACCTCAACTCTTTCTGACTCCCTGGCATGCCAATCTTTGAAATTGCTTCAATGCGGTCTGGGTCAATCGATATGCCCTGTTCTGAAAGGACATGTCCTAACAGTTTGCCTTCAGTGACTCTGAACACACACTTCTTGGAATTGAGAGAAATACCAAACCTTCTGCATCTCTGGAAAATCTTCCTCAAGTCTTCAACATGATCTTCCCTCTTCTTGGAGAACACGGTAAGGTCATCCATGTATATAATAATGCACTTTCCGACTAAGTCTCGGAAAGCGATGTCCATAGACCTTTGAAATGTGGCCCCGGCGTTGATTAAGCCAAAAGGCATTCTCCTGTAAGCAAAAGTCCCCCACTTGGTGGTGAAAGCTGTTTTCAGTCTGTCTGCTTCTTCAACCATCACCTGGTTGTATCCTGAATAACCGTCCAAGAAGGACATCATTTGGGAACCATTCACAATTTGCAACACCTCATCCAGGGAGGGCAAGGGATAGTTGTCCTTCTCAGACGCTCTGTTTAGGTTGCGGAAGTCAACACACAACCTTATCTCTCCATTTTTCTTTCTGACGGGTACTAGATTGGCGACCCACGTTGAGTGCCTTATTGGGAAAATGATTCTAGCTGAGAGGAGTTTTCTCACCTCCTGATATATCAATGGTTCTAGCAGCGGGTTCACCGGCCTTTGCCTTTGTCTGAATGGTTTGTTTCCCGATTTTAACGGGATTGTGTGTGTGATCAAGGTAGTGTCGTATGTCTTTAAGTCCTCGTAGCCCCAGGCTACCACATCAGAGAACTCTCTCAATGCTTGCACTATTCCTTCTCTTTCTTTTGGGGTACAAACCTTACCCACAAATACGTTCTTTACTTGCTCATCTGTTCCCAAGTTAATTGTTTCGCATTCATTTCCTTGAGTACCCTGATTTCTACTCAGTTTATCAGGGTCAAAGAGCCTTTCCAACTCGACCATTCCTCTAGGAATGACATCTGTCTTTAAATTTAAGATCCCTTCAGTGTCAAACTCCAATTCCTCAGTTTCTTCTTCATCTATAATTTGTGCTTCAAATACTCCCAAGTTTGTCAAGAATTCCAAAATTTGCTTATCATCATCAAATACCTGGAAATTCTTTATATTATCTGGAATTGAAGGCGTAGAGATTAACTCTACCGTGAACTTCTTTAAACCCTCCAACTCTAGTGTCTCTAGTGAACTGGCCGCCTGTGCGAGGGAATTTGCTACTGGATTTTTAGCTCTGTACACCTGCTTGATGTTGAAAGCATCGAAGCTTTCGATCAAGTCCCAGACTCTGTTCCGGTAACGGCCCAATCTTTTGTCATGACAGGCATATTGTTTTCTTACTTGGCGGACCACTATGTTGGAATCCCCAATGGCATGCACGATCTTGGCACCTTTCTCTATTGCTAGGATCAACCCATGAATCAAAGATTCATATTCAGTAACATTGTTGGTGCAAGGGAACTGGAGCCTGCAAACACCTAGATATGCCTCTCCCTTGGGGCTGATGAGTTCAAACCTTGCTCCATTCCCTTTGTTAGACTTTGACCCATCAAATCTCAGAGTCCATACTTGATCTTCTATATGATTGCTACAGGTCATAGGATCATTCCTTTCTACCGTGGGTTCAATCTTCTCACTTTCTATCCATTCCTTCGTCAGGGAGTCCTTTTCTTCATTTACCCTTCCTAGTTCTTCTACCAAAGAGGCCTGTGGAACTCTCTTTGAAACTTCTTCAACGGCCATTTTGTACATGGCGCATGTGAATTCTGGATGGAACGCTTCATGGATCCTGCACCAATTGGGCATTAACATACTGCTGATGGAAACATTCTTCCCTGATTCCATCTTTTGCTTGACGCTTCTCAGCACAAAGTTTCTAAAATTTTCAAATATCCCTTCACCATCGCTTGAGTCATCTTCAATCAATACTTCAGTAGAGGAGGGCATACCTCCCAAGGCTTTCTCTTGATTTACACTCTGCAACATGAGGACCTCTTGCTTGACTGGCTTGTATGAGCCCAGATCAGCCTCTGCAAACAATACTTCATTATTATCACCATACTCGGTGATCATCAACCTGAGCCGTGGCATACTCTCCACCCTTATTTGGTTAGGGATTCCCCTCCAAGGCAACCACATGTGAGAAAAGTCGGTGGCGATATACCCGTTCAGCTTTCGGCACCAATCTCTGCTAAGCAACATGCCATACCCATCTGGTATGTCTACAACAGAAATATCAATACGGCTTTGGATTCTAGGATCCGCGGCTAGCTGCATGTGAATGTCGTTTAGTTCCCCAACAACAGGAACTTCTATTTTGTCCAATTGAGTCACCTTCTTGTTGGTGTGGAGCGGGATTAGGCCCAATCTTTCGCATACCTTCAAAGGCATGACGTTGCTTGAAGCACCAGAATCAATCAAGCAATTGTGTAGCATTTTTCCAAATATTCTGACTGAAACCAAGAATGGGGCCAATTCATCTTTCCCTTGATAGAACACCACTGGTTTCCTTCTCTCATCTGCTACTTCATCGTTCTTGTCTGGCTGGACTTGCCTGCCTTGGGTCGCATCCCCTATATTCTGCCTTTGCTTCACAGCATCATCAGGCTGAGAACCTCTCTCAGCCTCGATCCTTCCAGGAATGCTAGCGGAATTCAATACCATGCCTTCAAAGTTTTGAGGCCATTGTGGTGCCTCCCATGAATTATAAGGTGCTTGGGGCACATTTTGCACTACATTTGTGTTCTATGCTGGACGAGGCTGCAGGACAACCTGGGGATTTCTTGGCACATTGGTTGCCTCTTGTGAAGTACTCCTTGCGGTGGTGGTTTCAATCAATGTCCCCAGAAGAGTGTCTCGTACTTCTTGGACCTTCATCAACTCATAGAGTGGTAAACTGACCTTTATCTTCTTAAGTTCCTCCAATACAAAGGAGCTCAGCTTCTTTATATCCTCTCTAGGAGAATTCTCCTTTTGTCCTCGGACTAACTAGTAAACTGGCTGCTGAGGCATTTGCGGTCCATTTGATCTTGCTTGTGTGGGTCCCTGTTGCCTATACTCCGAAGAGTCTTTTGGTGCAACCGGCACGTTGCTCGCATTAGGGTGCGGGGGTGTTGTAAAGTTATTCGGTGGCCTTGACGAGGTCAACGGTTCTCTTTGAGGATAACCTCTTTGATACACTTTAGGGGGACCATTTCCAGTGGTCTGGAGAGCTTGTACCTCTCTAACTCCCTCCACCAAGACACTATTGTTAAGAGGCGGAAAACTATAACCGTCTTTGCTTAGGGGCTCATCTGGTGATACGTACGTGGCATGAGCCTCCGAAGGCGTTTGAGCCTCTAGCGTCCCCACGAGACCATTTGTTGAAGCTGGTGGAAATCTCTGATTAACCGACGGAGGTGTATAACTTTGAAATTCAGGTGGAAACTTGAAGTCTTCCAAGATCAAGGCTTGGTCATATCGGGGTGCTGGAACTATTTCATACCCCGTAACTAGAGGATCCTCTGTCGGTTTTGCATTCTTCACCTCTCCTCTGAAAATGTCAGCGGCAACTTGAAACTCATGGCACTGAAGCTCAGAGTGCTGATTAGTATTGTGTAATCTACACCATCCTGACAAGGCGGCTTCTGCTAGATATACTCTGTCTGCAAGACGGTTCTCAGGAGGTGGTGGGTTGTCCAATGGTGAAGGGACTCCTCCGTTATTAGGCCCTGTATTCCAGGATCTCTTCTGGAACCCTTGATTATTGTTTCTGTATCCATGATTGTTCTCCTGATTGTATCCTTGATGGGCATCATGGTGATGATTCGGAGGATTATTCTGATATCCTCGGTTAGCACCTTGGTGTGCTTGATTGTTCCTTTGCATGGCTTGAATCCGATTATTTTGATTTCTGAGGTATGTCACCTCAGTTGACAGCTTCTTTACTTGTTCCACTAGACCTTATATTTCATCTCTTTCCTCTTGAGTCTGCGTCGGTGGTACTGTGTTTTGCAGATAGACAAGCTGTGCGACTGACGCTTGAGATGAAGGTACTCCAGGGTGGAGAACCAACTGATTTGATGGCGCGGTTGCCTGGTAAGATGGTTGTGGAACTGGATTTAATGCTGGAATTTGTTGATTCCAGGTTTGTATCTGACCGCTCATAGAACTTAAGCCAGTGTATAGTGAGGGACCAGTTGTATTTTGTCCCATGTTCTGGCTCACTTCAATTGCCTTAGCATAAGCTAAGTTCATATCGGCGGGAGTGGGGTGAGCTTCTCTCACAAACATTGCAGTTAAGGGATCCAAAGCGGCGTAGTAATTCTCCCTAGCATCCGTGATAGTGTAAGGAGTTCGTAATCTTGTGAGAGCCTTCTGGAATCTATTGTTAAACACGTGAATGGGCTCCTTCTCTTGCCTCCTTACTTCTACAAACTGTCTGAACAATTCTGCGAGAGTGATGGGAATACCAAACTTTCCGATGAAGGCCATCTTCATCTACTCCCATGTTCTGATTGAACCGACTGGCAAATGTATGAACAAATAATGGGCCTCTTCCCCCAAAGAATAGGGGAACAACCTGCAAGCTACATCTGCGTATGCAATCTGCCTATTGCGTAGGTGGTCTTCAAACATTTTGATGTGATCCTCAACAGTGCGGTTTACGTCGTGGACGTGGAACTTGGAGCAAAAACTCTCCGGGTTCTTTGGCATGTCGTGATAGTCGGCAAATTCCAACGGAGATGGGTTGGTAACCAACCAGGTAGCACCGTTTGCAGCTGGCTGAGCCATTGCTAGTCGCCTTCGATATACAGCTGTTTGACCTGGTTGCTGCTGAACAACAACGGGCGTAACTTGAACTGGTTGCTGCTGTTGAATTGCTACTGGCGTGATATCTCGTGCAAGTCCTTGTTGGGCAAACCTTGAAATGCTAGGCGGAGTTCTAAATAAGCTTGAGACTTCTTCACCGCTCACTGCTTCTTCACTTGATTGAGCTTCTTCGTTTGATAAAATTTCCTCGCTTGAGGGAACTTGCCCGTCTGATCGAGTACCTTTCTTCTTCCTTGTTCTGGTAGGTAGCTCTAGCTCTACAAGTTCCTTGGTTGAACTGGGTGCAGACCTCAAAATTCTTTTCAACTTATCCGGCGAGAAAGAACTGATGCGATCCAGGATGAAGCTGCTTCTTTCACTGGCGACGCATGGGAGCAAGTGGCTGTCTTCGATTCAACAAATCTCTTTCAATAGCAACTTGGATCTCGATAGTTTTTTCTTCTTCTTCTTGCAACACAAAGCTTGTCCGCATGTACTCAGCTGCACTTCTCTTTGTTCTCCACGCGAGGTTGTTCAATCCTGAAAGAATATCTTCTTGATCGTCGATGAATCCCAAATTTGGCTGTAACACCGGAGATATCCCTCTATGAGGTAGCACCATCTTGGTACATTATACTTTTATAATTTCTTTGCTTCACTATAAAAAGTAGTGCCCTCCCTCTAGCGCCAATTCTATTGCGTTAGAGGGAGAGGCGAGTATATGGTTGATATAAAAGTGATGAGCAAAGAGTTCCTCCTGTTCCAGCCTTGAGCGAACTACGTTCAGCCCTCCTTCTAGCGCCAATTCTGTTGACGTGTTTTTTATGACAACACCAACACAGAATAAAGTTGTCCAACGGTCACTCTATTCCCTCTTGATCAAAGTATTCCGCATGCTAAGATTGTGTGAAAGTTCATGCGTTCAACTCCAAGGTTCCTTTTATTGCAAATAGACTCAGTTGGTTGATGTGAATATGCTGGGTATTCCAAGGGTACTTACATAATCGTTCAACTTCGAAGAAAGGATTTTCAAATTTCGGGAGATTTGTCAATGAAGCTAGGGTTCTTAAACTAACCGGACAATGCTGAATGTAAAAGGATATAGGGATTAGAGATGCTACCATCTACTCCTAAAGGGTGGAGGACGAAGATCGGCTTAAACAGTCTTCAAACCAGACTTTGCTTCGTCTCCCTTCGGACAACTCTGACAAAGTTGGTGCAATCTTCAAAGGATGGATGAGATGTTCAAATTGTGATTCAACATGTGCACCCCGTCCCAATGACGCAAATGAACACACGAATCACAACCGAAGTTAGGTACTGATATTCCAGTTGACCACACAAGGCGAACTTACCATCAGCAAGCCCGCTAGTGGTATGGATGAAAGAAGATATGCTCAAACCACAACGCCACACTCCACAATTAACAACTACTTGCATAAAATAAAGTCTACTCTATTCTATCTACTTGAATTGGAAAGACGAAAAGATCTCGTCAACTACCCACAATGCAAGATAGAATCACCAATCAATGAAAATCCTTATATTATGAGAGTCTTACACAACAATCTTTTACAAAAAATTTCAAAGGGAAAGCTTTCTTTCCTTTTCAAACTAAGCTAACTTCTAAGCTATTTATCTATTCTAACTTATGTCCTCTACTCTCTGATTTCTTGATCTAATCTAACATCTACTTGTAATCAATTACAAATGAGGGGGGATGCCCCTTTTATAGTTGGCCCAGTCCAACGAATGACTTAGATTGAATTACAATGAAGGGCTCAGATTGAGCCATTTATGCCCTAATTAGGGTTTTTGCCCTAAAAACCTCCACTGAGAGGAGTGGGGAAATGAATGCCCTGGAGATTCTCCACTTCTCTGCAGAACCACTGCCCACTATCTTCTTCTAGAAGATTCTCGTCCGGAAACACATTCCCATTGTTCTTCTCTGCCAATTTTGTTGCGTTAGGAGAGCAAAAGAGTCTCTAATATTGTCTCCGCAGATGATAAAATTTGAAAGGATTTGACGTTCAGCCCTCCTGTTGCTTTGACTCCTGGACGCACTTCTTCCTTGTAACTTTCACATTTCTTTAGCCCACTGCCTTGGGCGCATTTGCCTCTTTTGCATCACGTTCTTCATGCCTTAGCCAAATCTTCACTGTCATTTCCTTTTTCAAAAGTTGTAACGTTGTCCAGCTTCATCACTTCAAGTCTTCATGCTCTGGCTCCGGTGTTCATCCTGCAAAACAGAATGAAGAGCATCAGAATGTTTATAATATAAATTCACTTTACTTACCTTATTCCCACGCTTTGACTTCCAAGGCATGCTTGATGTCTGATAAAATTCATCATTTTCTAGCAAACTTCTATCATGGGCCCATTGTGCTAGGGCGTATGCCATCTTGTTGTTTTCATCCTCCTGCCTTAGCAATTTCATTCACCTGCCATTAGGAGGTTGAGTACATTTGACCCCCTCTGCCTTCTTTTTCCATGCCTTAGAAAATTTATCCCTCTGAGCCTTAGGAACTTTGTTGAATGGGTGCCAGGCCAAAATCCTTGTCGAAACAACACGAACAAGGCGTGGAAGAGTTTTAAATCATCTCCTAATTGGAAATGTCCAATACCCAGAAGAAAATTCCCCTCATAAATCATAATTTTCATGTGTATCTAGACGAAGGGGTAAGTGTAATTTTTATTATTTTTGAAAAATAATAAAAATTACTAAGGTTTATTCCACTTTCATTCTGGAGGAATTCCACGCCTGTAATCTCCATTTTTCCTGCCTTAGTATTTGTCCTTGATTTTCCTGAGAAACTTCCTTGTTGTCCCCGACGCATTTCATGTGTCATGAGGTAGTTTCCAACTTTATCTCTGCCTTAGGCATATTTTCTTTTGCCTTGCAAGATGCCTTAGACAAATTTTAATTTCAAATCACCCATGAAGGGCATTTCACCCCATGCAATTATTTTCACTTTACCTTTCCATGTCTAGACTTCCTTGTCTTACATCTCCCTTGGACGTATATTCATATGCCTACTTCAACATTTTAGATATTTCTCACCCTTCTCCTAGACTTGGGCGCATTTTCCACATGCTATTTCCATTTTAATGCCTTAGAAACTTTTCCCAAGTGACCCTTCTATGTTGGGCACATTTCACCTGCCAAGCTTTCATACTTGGGCGCATTTCATCTTGTAGACTTCCACACTTGGGCGTATTTTACCTTGCAGACTTCTACACTTGGGCGCATTTAGGATGTGGACAAGGAACTCATGGGCATTTCATGTGGTGTGAAGGAAACTTTCCACGCCATCCACCTTCTAAACCTTGTGGGGCGCATTTGATGTGTGCTAGAGGAACATTCATTAGTGAGGGCGCATTTAGGGGTGTGAGGAGGAATTTTCCCACACTTAGAAAATTCTCAAACATTTTCCCTCTTGCTGGGTGCATTTCACACTTCAAACTTCCATGTTTGGGCGCATTTCAGCTTTGCAAAGGAAAGCGCCACTACCTTGTGACCCTTCATCTTCCTTGGGCACATTTAGCCCATGCAACTTCCACTCTTCACCCTTGGGCGCATTTGGAGGGGTGTGAAGGAATTCCGCGCACATTTAGTGGCCCTTCACCCTCCTTGGGCGCATTTGAGGATGCCTCAAGGAATTTCAACACCTTAGTAAATATTTCTATGCCTCTGGTGACCTTTCACCTTCCTTGAGCGCATTTAGGGGGAGGGTGTAGGAATCTCTCCACACTTAGACATTTTCCAAGCTCTCAACCTCTTTGGGCACATTTTGAGGTATGCGGAGGAATTTCTCATACTTAGAAATTTTAAAGCCTTCTTCATGCCAAGGGCGCATTTTACCTCTTCTCCTGCCAGTTTCCACTTGTAGATTTGAAAATTTCTTCGACACCTTAGCTACCTTTGCCATCTATTTTTAGTAAGTCCTTGTTTTTTTGACTTCCACAGCTCCATTTGTTGTGAAATTTTCACCATAGGATCCTTGTAGTTTGATGAACCTGTTTTGCCTGTCCCATGCTCTGACCCGCCATTTATAGCCACCTACTATTTATAGTAAGCTCTTGATTTCCTTGACTTTTGCGGCCCCGTTGGATTTGAAACTTGCTATGCTTGATCCCGATGACTTGAATGCCCTGTTCATACCTACCTCGGGTGAAGGCCTGCTATTTATAGCTGTGTTCCGAAGATGACTTACTATAAATAGTAAGTGCCTGGATTATGCCCAAATTTCACCAGTAGATTGCCTGAAGGATGCTGATCGCAGTGGGATACCTTCGTTTTTCAAAATTCTAGCTTTTTACCCTACTTTTTAGGCATCGAAGCTAGAAACCCAAATTTGATATGCATGTGCCCTGAATGGTCTCCGTTTGGCTTTGTTTCTTCTGCATGTCGCTTTGTACACTGAGTTGAAGTGGTGAGTAGCCGTTGGACTGAAGCTGCTATTTATAGTAAGTGTCCAGAAAGTAGTTCATCGGATGTCGGATGAGTTTGCATGTCACAATGCCCGTGGGATCTCAAAAAACCCAGAAAAACCCAGAAAACTGGTCAATGTTTTGGCACTGGCTAAAAATAGTAAGTCTCTGAAATCTGATCCGATCCACTTGCATGTCATATCACTGCGAAGCTCTCGCGAAACCCAGATGGAATATCCGGACATGCATTGAAAATTCTTGCATGCAAACCATAAAAATAGCCTCGGAAGGCTATACTCTAAAAGTCACCATTTTGGCTTGCATGTTACATCATTGCGGAGGTCTTGGAAAACCCAGATCACTTCTCCTGTCATTTATCGGAGAATTGCTTGTCTAAACCCTGAAAATAGCCTCCGAAGGCTAAACTGCTAAAAATAGCCAATTGTCTAAATATGTTCAAATTTTGCGTGTAGGCACTCTAAAGCTGCTTGATTGTGCCGAAGTCATTAGAATCCCGAAATCCTGATGAAAAGCTCCCAGATTGAACACTTACTAAAAATAGTAAGTCGTCAGAACATGATGAAATTCAGTGGGAGTCTCTGTTGGAAGCCTTCTGACTGCAATGTTCAGCTCAGATATCAATTAGCCAACTCAGTTCGGCTTCAAACTGTCTTGAAGAATGAAACCCTAATTTCACAAGCAGCCAAAATTTCCATCAGATCAAACGATAGGACATCCCTGAAAGGACAAAAGATCGGAGAGACAGAGAGAGAGAGAGAGAGAGAGAAAACAACCCAAAAACCAAAAGCCAAAAGACCAAAATGGAGCAAAAATTGGGGGTCCCCATTTGAATGGGGCGATGTGTGAAAAGGTCACAACACGTTTCCCCTTGCCCTATTGCGATTCAGCCATAGCACTATAGGTGGATGAAGGTCCTGAAGCTGCCCCTGACAATGTTCCTACTCTCTGATGCTATGTGTGAGTAGAAATATGTGGCTGCCTCTGCATATGTTGCTCCTGAATCTACTGAATAGTCTGAATATGTTGCCTACCAGACAAGGTAGTAGGCATAGGAATTCCCACATCATCTAGAACACCCCAAATCTTGTTGAACTCAATTCTGTATTTCAGATTTTTAGGGTCCTTCAAGAAATCACATGCTCCCACACCTTTTCCTGGCCAAAAGAGGAAGTGTGCATTAACTCTGGTGATGCTCCCAAACCAATCATCACCACAAATGTTGCATTTCTATTTTCTCGTACCACCACTTGATGATGTTGGGGTTGTTATTCTTGTTGCAAACTGTTTGACAGAACATTTGGGATCATAAGGACCCCTAGCCCACTCTGCCAAAAGCTGGGAGGGGCAATCAGTAGCAACTGGTGCACTAGCTATGGAACTAGTTTGCCCTTCCGGATTTGACCCATGTTCACCCCCCTCATTGTGCTCATACTCATGCTCAGGTTCATACTCTAATTGGTTTGGATTATGAGAATGAGTTTCCATCTCATCCTCACTCATTTCATGACTGTGGGAGCTCATTTTGACACTGCATTTCACAAAATGAAAACAAAATCAATAAACACATAGTTTCAGCCTATGCCCTACTTTTAAATTTTAAAAAAAAACCATTTATATAATTATATTTTAAATTTTAAATTGCAAAACAAAATCTTAACTAATTTAGAAAATGAAACAACAAGAATTAGAAATGAAACAAGAAAATGAAACAACAAGAACTTAGAATTTTCAATTTACAAATGAAAATCAGAAAATTCAAAAAACTAAAACATTAAACAATGAACATTGAAAATCAGAAAATAAAAGAAAAAATCAGTTAAAAACCCTACCTTTTGCTTGGAAAATCTCTTCAACAAGCTAAAGAATCTTCCTCCTCTTATTCTTCTTGCTCCTTGACACTCCTCTTTCACTTGCAATCACTCCTTTCACTCCTCCAATCACTCTTTCCTCAACTCTTCACTCTTCTTCTTGCTATAGCAGTCAAGTAGAAATGCAAATGTGAATAAAAATGAAGTTAGGAGGGGCTTTTGATAGCATAGAAGAGTGTAGATGGGCCCCACATGCCCTTAGGGTTCGAATAGAACCAATAATTTATTTTAAAATTGAGTCTTTTTTTTTAAAAACGGACCTTTATTACTGTCCGCTGCGGGAGACGCCCGAGCGTCCTCGAGACGCTCGAGGAACGCCCAAGCATCTCCCTCAACGTCTCGGAGACGTCGGTGTGTTTTAGCGTCTCCGACGGCGAGAGAGCAAATTGGTGGCGCCTCCGGAGACATGGGAACATCGTCCCCACGTCTCTGGGACGTCCCCGTTCCGCGAACGCTAGGGCCTAGGGGCGGGGACGCGTCCCCGGAGTTCACTGAAAAATAGTAAGTGTGTATAAACGGAGCCTAAAACACCCCAAGAAAGCTAACCCTGAATATGCCCAAGTACTAGAGAAGAAAGCACTATAAACTGCCATCTGAAGAACCCATAAATTCCCACAAAAGGCCCTCTAAACACCAACCTTAGCCTACAAGGACCCGATGATAGGCTAATCCATCAAACTCTAACACTGGCCAAAAAAGGGACATTATGGTCCGCCCTCCCCAAAATTGCTTAACCTCAAGCAATCTCAATTGAATGCCCTGGTCTATCGTCTGAATGTCGGGATCCCAAATCAATCTGTAGAATGCCCAACAATACTCAACACCACTATAAACAACTAACCCGATATAGAGCAATCTACCCAACATATAAATGCCTGGATCCCATAACCAAAATGGAAGTTTGCCATACACATTACCCGCTGACTTCCACTACGCTACTCTGACATAACCTTCACCATGCTGAGAGTGGTGAAGCAACTCATTGGGGTCCAACCGCACTATCATGTCAAACCTGTCACCACCTAGATCCCAACACATCAAAACCTCACATCCATCGAACATGAGGAGATAAAAGTATCTCAAAGAATCTGCATCACAACACCTCTCTCCATCCTCTATAAACCTCCAATGGAAGTGATAACGACCCCTCATAGGTGTTGAAAGATGTGTAATTGCTCCTCTTAGGTTGCTGATAGGGAACGAAACAGCACCCTCAAGACTACAAGACCGACCTACGAGGATGTAAAAGATACCAATCGGCTCATAGGATGATGGAGTATCATCCATGTGCTGCTCTTCCATGATGAGGAAATGATATAACTCTCCTCCAAACTCATGTACAACTACTGTCCTCCAAGGATTATGAAAGAATTCCTAGTCCCATGTAATAGAACAGCCCTTTCCTGCCAACTTATGGAGTAGAACTCCATCATTGCGGAGTGAACTAACCAAGCCATCATGCTCACAAACACTGCAACTTCCCTATAACCACGCCTCCAATGGAAATTTTTGAAACAAAGAAGTTGCAAAATCCGCTGTGGTCACATCTGCATGATGAAAATCTGATTCCAGACATTGTAAAAACCTTTAGAAAGTAACAGGGTTGGATACCCGCAATCTTTGGTTCCATCTTTTGTAGATAGTAACACTTCATCCCACAATGGATGATATGAATCCCGAGCCAACCCACACCTATGCATCAACAAATCATCTATGTGTGAACTAAAAGTGAAGTGATGAGCACTCCTTACTATGTAGACAAGATAGAATGCACCTGCTTGCATCAATGGTTGACCGGCATAGTCATGGGGAATGCACTCCTCGTCACTCTCATCACCTGAAATGGGTTCATCTTCAAGAACACCCGCTGCAACGTACGGTTCCCTGTCATGCTCATCCAAACCACTCATCCCATTGGTGTCATCTGCACCTGTAAATGAAATGGATGTTTCCACAACCTCAATATGCACATTCCCACAATCTATGGATGTATGCTCATCACCAATGGCTGCCATAGATAGCTGAATTGTAGTTGTAGGTGATGAAGACTGCACCAAGCTCAACTCCACGGTATGCTCATCAATACAAGACTTTGACTCTTGAAGGGCCATTCGAGTGCTCTTCAAAGAGTCCATGGTGACCTCAAGCTCATGAGTGAACTCATCAACCTCCTCCTCTTTCCCTTTTAGTGCATCATAATAGATCCCCTCAAGCATGAGAAGATGATCTTTGTCTGATAGTAGTTGTAGGTAATTTTTTTTATTACCCTAAGTGCTTGAAACTCTACAAGGGAAAGTTCACTATCCAAGTGCTCATGTGTTTTTGGAGTCCTCCAACAACAATTTGCCATCAACTGCTGAACAACATCAAAGTGTTATATGGTTGTAGCAATCATGACTTCATTCACCTTTAATTGACCTACTAAATGATGGAACCCCTGAAACCTGTCATTCCTATACAATTTTTTTCATTTGAAATCAGCATTGTGATAGAATATTGAATCACCATCATTAATTGATTGAAAAGCATCATCATGTGTGCTAGCAACATTGCACACATCCTCATTAAAAGTACTGGTGTTATGATCCTCATAGGATGACTCAAATGAGAGGTTAGAGGTTGCTCATTTGACATCCTCAATGCACATTTCCTCTTCTGGAATAGATGCATGTACATCCAAAGAACTATCCTGGAACCCATCAATCTTCCACATTTTTTTTGATTTAGGATCAGCATCATGCAACATAAAATCTGATTTGTTTTCAAAGCTGATAACAACTCCATGAGCGCTGAAAATGTCATTCTGGGGTTTTGTCAAACTACTATCATGATGTAAGGTATTATCATCATCAACCACTTCAAATTTAAACCCCTTTTCTCCCACCTCTATTGTGGAAGCATCAAGTGGTTCTCTTTTGTTTTCTTTTTCCTCTATACTGGTAAAATTATGTGCATTAGTGTTTGCTTTCCTTCCCTTCGCAAACAGAGGATCTAATTTTTTTGGATGTTGTATAAAGTCTTGAAAGACCTCCATCAATTCTACCATGAGTTCTTGCGTAGACTTCATTTTTACCAAACCACCAATCAACTGCAACTGAGATCAAGTACCCAACAGGCTGGCTGGATTTTAAGCTCTAAATATTTCTGATTCACCCAACAGGATGGTAGGAAAACCGCTTTGATACCACTAAAATATCGCACCCCTGATAGGATATTTACTTTTCTGATTTTGCCTATCTTTGCTTTTTGTTTGTATTGTTGATTGGTTTGTTTGTGTTTTGGTAATGTTTTTGAATGATTTTTAAACATAAATAAAGTGCAGAAAACTAAAGAACTTTCAGCAAATGCATAATCAAAAATTTCACATTTTCAATACCACAACTAGCTGAATATTTCCAGAATTCTATTACAATTAGAATATTGAGATTTTCTCAATTATAACAACCACCCAATTCAAAAAATACCATCTAATATCTAAATCCAACATACCCATAAAATGTTTGCCACTTTGTCAAGGTGCTGTAATAGAAATTAGCAAACTGGAACCTTGCAAACATGGACGCCTTCCTCCAAACCCTTAGAATAACACCGTGGAATTGATGCACAATCATTGACCAGCTTAGACGCCAAGAATGGATGAAAATTTAAGGCTAAATACTTAGGCGTTTCTCTTCATAAGACACCCACGTGCTACATATGAAATGTACAGCTGGCAAAGAGAAGTACCAGCCTTAATGAAACCCACATGCCAATAATGAAGGTTGCAAACAGCAAAGAGAATGATCTGAAATGTGTCTTTCAATCAATTCCGATCTGCAACTCAAACCCTTGAAAATCCTCTAGAAATCTACTCCTGTAAGCTCAATTGTGAATCCTATATGCAGCCACCTGTTGAGCAACCCTTGGGTGGTATTGCACACCTGTAGATACATTCTCCAAGATTGATTTGCAGCGAGAAACCCTTGTTTCTCCTCCACACAAAGCTCTGAAATTTTCACAAGCATCAATGAATGAATGAATCAGAATGTTTTTTCAAAGCTTTTATATCAACTCCAAAATGCCACGACCTCCTTAGGCTTTTAATACATTTTAATATTTAATCTTCATTTTCTTTTATTGCCTCCAATAAAATAATATAATAAACCCCTTTAAGTTTGGCACCCCTCATAAATGCTTTTTAAATATTGACCTCATGATTATAAAAAACCATATATTATAAAGGCCAATTCATTAGTGCACTTTATATTTAATTATTATTAAAGTTGGCACTTTAATAATAATCAATCAATCATAACTCCATAAATACTCATCATCAACTGATTCTGCCAACGCCATGAGATTGCCCACTACTCATACTGCTCATTTGGATGCCTTACTAAAAATAGTAAGGTTGGCCCCCAACATCCAAGTGACTTACTAAAATAGTGTGTATAAACGGAGCCTAAAACACCCCAAAAAGGCTAACCCTGAATATGCCCAAGTACTGGAGAAGAAAACACTATAAACTGCCATCTGAAGAACCCATAAATTCCCACAAAAGGCCCTCTAAACACCAACCTTAGCCTACGAGGACCCGATGATAGGCTAATCCATCAAACTCTGACCCTAACTAAAAAGGCGACATTACAATCATGGAGGAGATCATCAAGGTAATTTTTTTATCAAAATTTTCTCTTTTTAAAAAACTTTACAATGTTATAAGTTTTTTTTTTAATTTTGATATTTTAATTTGTTGATTTTAATTATTTTTTAAATTATGATTGACTTTTCATTCACTCTCATGTTTTAGGTATTAGAATTGTTGGTTAGGGTTCTACAATTTATGGATGGGAATAAACACCCAATGGGCTATCTATATGAGGTCATAGAGAGGGCCAAAGATGCAATTCAGCATTGTATGGGTCAAATAAAACCAAATATGAACCCATATGGCACATTACTAATCAGAGGTGGAAATGACAACTCCACATACATATTCATGTTGCTGCCTACTATATGTACACCAAGTTTTTCTCCTCCCCTTTAATTAAAGTAGATGTAGAGGTTATGCTTGGCCTCAATATGTGTATTGAGAGGTTGATCCCCAATGACAACCTTTGAGACCACTTACATAATGAGTTATAGAGTTATAAGTGGGTGGAGGGGGCAATGTTTCTTCAACTTTATACATTTGTAGGGGAAAGGCTCTACAACCACGTACAAGAAACATTAAATTTACAATTTATTTGAACTTTTAAGTTTACTGAAGTTTTTATTTCTTACAGAATTATAAATGTCAAGCTTGCAAGCTTGTGGTGGAAAGATTTTGGTACCACATCACCTAATTTTTAAAATCTTGTCATCCACATTTTATCCTAGCCTTGTAGTGCTTCTGGTTGGGCGTGCAATTGCAACATTTTTGAAGCCATTCACACAAAAAGTGAAACAAATGGACTCCAAAGCACTTGCATAACCTTGTGTTTATGTGATACAACCTTTGACTGCACAAAAAGAAAGTATAGGGATAAGATGCACATCATGCACTTGACCTCGATGACATTATTCCATATTTAGATTGGGTTGCTAAGGATGTGAATACACTATTTACTACTGATGAGACCATTGATTTGGAGAGGTATGAAGCTAAATGGCAAGCAAATATGGCAGCATGTGAGGCTTCATAAGATGATTTTGGCAAGTCATCAGGGGCAGGCTTGCCACATACACAACTTGGTCCCATACTTGAGGCTCCTATTGAGGATACTACAACTATTCCATCCACTTCCACAACACCCACACAACAGTAGCAGACATTTTTGAGCTTTAATTATAGAAGAAACTTATGATTTGTAGTTGTTATTGATATTGAAACTGGAAATTTATACGTATTGAAACTTTGAACTCAGTTTTTGGTCTATGAACTGTATTGAGATTTATTTTGATCTTTATATGAATGAAATCAATAATATGGTTCATAAATTCTATTAATGCATATTTTTAAAGCATATTTTTAATACTTAATTTATTTCAATGTTCAATAAATTTGTCAGAGTTATTGCCAAGGATTTCTCCAACTTTTTCAAAAAATTGTGTCAACTGAGTTATTGTTGAGTCTAAGTTTTTAAACTATGATTAACACTATGATTCATCTTAGTTGTAGCTTTGCATGAATCTAAGTTATTCAATCTATGAAATCTTGAATTGTTTGTATGTGTGACAGGTAGTTCACTTATCCTATTTTTTTTGTATGTAGATTTATCATTCTCTGGTTTTAGCAGATAAGCATTTTTTGTGTCTAGTTTAGTTGATGTCTAATTAAATTTTAAACATTGTTTGTGGGAGAAAAAAATATTTCTATCTTCTACTCATTCCTAAGACAAAAAAGATAGGGCAGGATTTATTTCAGTTATTTCATTTATGCATGATCATTAGGTTTCAAAGGGTGCTAGATTCATAGGATGCCACAATTGCTGATGTGCCATGTTAATCCAAGGTTGCTCTAGAGTAGCTATTTTTAGCTACCGCTATTTTCAGCTAGATCTACTTTTTGTGATTTCTGCCATTTTTGGAGCAACTATATTGGGGGAGCTTCTAGATTATTTATTCATGGATATTTTATTTTTAGATGACCTTCTAGAAGGTCAAACTTTTTAATTATAGTTATCCTTATTAGAAGGAATTTATAAGTTTTCTAATTTTAGTTGACATATTTTGAGACAAATTTGTATATTGGGTTCACTCTATGCGCAGGCAAATTATTGATAGCATATTGATTGAATTAGCTTGTTATTTATTTTTCATATAAAAACTTATAAATAAGTGCCATTTACACTTGGATTTTCAATAGAATTTAGTAGGCCTATTCATTGCTACAAAATTTTGTCTAAAGTCTTTGAAATCTTTTACGTGTGTGCTTAGGTTAATAAAATTGTTCCATTAAATTTGCTGGCTTTGTATTGCAAGTTTCTATAAAGTTGGTGATTGTGGTTTTGTATGTGATTCCTCGATTCCTTTTACTAAATTGTGCATCTTTTGTTCAAATCAATTCAATAGTTGTGTTAGACCCATGCTTGTCATTTAAGTTTTCCATGTTAGGCAAAAACATAAAATCTCATTCAGTGCAAAGTGTTCAATAGCCTTGCACTCTAACCTAAGAACAAAAAGATGGGGTTTCCTTCAAGTTTGTGTACACCACATACCTAAAAAAACCCTGATAGTTCTAGTTTTTTTCTATCCTTGTAGAAAAATATATATCATTTCCTTCACTCTTTTAAAAGGAGCTTCTTCTACAAATTCGAAGAAATTGTGTTGTAGCAAAAGGTTCAAATTAAAATACTAACAAGGTATACGAAAAAGGTGCACAATAGTATACACTTCTAGGGATCATCATATATGTTTTCCTATCCTATGATTTCTAAATGAAATAAAGTATGTGAAGTGTCACACTCGTTGTAATTTGATAACAATAAATGGCACAATCAACAAGAAAAAATTAGCAACCAGGAACCTAACATGAATCTAAAGTTAAACAGAAAAAACTTGCACCATCTTAACAAACTTGGCATGGTTCACTTAATTCAAAATGCTGTCACTAATTATATGCAAATCCATTCCATTTCTACATGTATTATTATCGGTGTGTCTCATTAGCAAATAATTTCTACAAGACTAACTAAGTTGGTCTGTTATTGTTCCAAGATGGAAAATAAAAATTCATGTTAAAACTTTAAGCATCACCAATGACACCTATATCTCTGAGATTCCTGCACTTGAAGAAGTGACTAGCATAATAGACAGCAATCTTAACGGTTAAGCGTTCCATGTATAAGAAAACTTTACGTTGGTAATGGTATGAATCACAGAAAATTTGGAAATCAACCATGTCTCCTGGATTTAAGAAAATTAAGGAAAAATCTTGGGACTTCTAGCATTGCCATATGAGCTCTTTAAAAGATGTTTACACAACTAAAGACTGAATGATATACTGTTAAATAGTGACACACCACAAAGTATCATAACAGAAGCATGAAAGCACCTATGAAAACAAAAATTTGGCTAGTGATTTGATACAAGAAAAAAAAATTCAGGAAAAGAAATGTGAGAGCGTGAATAAGCAATAGCAAAAACAAATCATCAATGAATTTTGATTGTGATTTTACAATAAGTGTGAAATATGAAAATTGCATTTAAATTCTTTTACCTCATGCATTAATGTCTCAAAGTTTCTATGACTTTGAAAATGACTTATACCTTTGAGTTGCAAATTTCTTGCAAGCTGCCAATCGGGGAAGTCTGTGTTCCATAGCTACAACATACACCCAAAAAATATTAAATCATATTGCTTATCAAAACCATTCTTTCTTTTAGAATATCAGTGTATAGATTGCAAGGAGAAGTGCAAACTGCATACCATACACTAAAAGGTGTCTCATATGTTGTGCCAAATATATTGTAGAATTTAGTTCCTTCTGGTAGTCGTGCTGTATTTAATATTCGGCGAGTTTCCTCTGACCATTTAAATATATCCATATTGAATGGTAAAGGTATTGACCTACCATTATATGTCAGCTGCCAAATTAGACAAACTTGCATAAGCATGCTGTATATGGACTATGGAGTCAATCACAATAATGTCAAAAAGTGTTCTGACCAAATAAACTTGTCCAATCTTAAGTCATGCCATAATTTCACCTTTTATTTTATCTACCAAATCATTTCTGTGTTTGTACAAATGAAGATGTAGAACATAAATTTTATTGATATATCAAAACTGATTGAATGAATTCTTAATGTAAACTAAGCTAGTTAAGGAAAAATTTGACAAGCCTCCCAATGCACCATCCTTTCTACCTCTACACACATGCATACAGAATTTGGATGCAGACATAACAATAAATTTACATCAAATTTCAGATATGTTCCTCTATGTAAGTATAGAAAACAAGTGTCCATGAAAAAGTCTTTATTTCAAGAACAATTTCGCTTTCATTCTCTCATTGCACAAGCAACAATATGGTGATACTATTTACATAAGTTTTGTAATGTTGGGTTCTACTTCATGCTTGACTAAAATAGATAATGCAAAATAGCATCTATAGATTATGTCAAATTCTTATGATGCATACACAATATTAAAAAAATAGGCAAATATAGTCAGGTTTGTAACAGAACTTGTAACTATATTTATAGAAATTAACTCTTTCTAATATAAATCCCTGCTAAGATATTTAACCTAGAAAGAAGAAATACGTATGCAGTGAATATAGGGTTTTTTCCTCTCCTTAAAAAACTTTGTTGCATTATAGAATTATCAAGTTTTAAACAATATGACAACCTAGAAGGATAAATACTGAGATATCAAGCCAACAGATGTAGCTGAGTAATTTGAATGCTTAATTCACAATATTACTTCTCATATTAAAACAAAGGGTTGAGTAAGGTCCATTACATGTTATACGTCCTTGCAATTTCCGTATGGTAGTTAAGTTATATATCTTTTTGTTTATCTTATCAGCTAGGGTGAGTTCACATTAAAAGTATACAGACTTGCCAGTTGGACTACTAAATGGAATGCCTCCACTACTCAGTTATGGACAACGAAACCATCTTTATTTTGCTTCATAAATAGCATATCACTCACATTAGTCGTTACTGAAAAACAAAGATTATGTCAATATTAGCTAACAATGAAACTGGCGTACAAGTGAGAGATGCAATCATATTATTCCGTGTTCGTCAGTTACTCAGTATGATGAAACCTATAACTTAAAACTAGTATGTGAGGCAAAGTGAGAAAACAAACAAAAGTAAGTAATCAAAAATATTTTTTATTAGAACATCATGGTGCTATTAAACAATGAAATCTATTATAGCACACCCTTCCAATATACATCTTGAAGAATGAATGATATATGAAAGCTTGGCAATTTTATGGGTGATAAAACCTCATATTTTACATGATTTCACCAATGCTATGATTTCACATGATGAAAGAAATCAAAAGCCAAAAGGAAAGAATGTATTATAGACACTAACAACATTATCAAGCGTAATTTTAAGACCATGACCAACCAATCAAATATTGGAAAACACATTTAAAAAACATAAAAAGTATAGTTAGTCAAAACAAAATTACAAGGTAAGTTTTATCTTGGATATGACGATAGGAAGGATAAATAAAGAAAAAATAATGCAAGTGCATCATCTTGAAAAATGCAAATTTATCTATAAACAATGTAAAAAAGTCAGTGAAGTGTACCTTGTTACCCTTCAATGCTTCTTGAAAAATAAAAATACTTTCTTTGGGACCGAATGATTCAAGTTCAACAGAAGGTTCCCCTGCATTTGTATATTTTTTGCACCAAATTTGTATTTGTGGCAACTTCTTCCATTTAAATTCAATATCAGTCATCATCTCATATATTGATGGGCACTCAATCAACTGCAGGTTTCAATAGAACAATTTTAGTTGCAAGCATATTAGTAGTCTTGTGTACAACAAATGAAAGCATGAACCTGTATGAGATAGACTAGACATTGAATCACCAAGGAAAAGAACAAACTCAATACAATATTCTTCATTTAATATTAAACATACTCACATATGTCCATGTCAACATTAATGAAAAAATGGAAAGATTGAACTCAAACAAGGAACATATATCTATTAATGTTAGCAAACTTAGCTGCAGTGATGACACATAATGAAAATTCAGTGATAAGTATAAGAAAGCATTTTTTTATGACTTAAAGAGACAAGGCATCTATTGCGTTGAACTGAATACAAAAGGAGAAAATGGACCTATTTCACTCTCCATCTAAGATGTAAGAAAACTTCAAAATTTATTCTCTAACTGATAATATATATTACTGTTTGCTAATTTCTAAATAGTAAACACATTTAGTAGGAAAGCTATTTAGGATTCAAATTGGATAAACATTAAGCCGCACTGTTGCCCACTTAAATATGTAGTATATGAAATAACATTGCATAGAAAATAGTGTCTTATGAATATTTTAAATTTAAACAATTGACACAAAAGTTGTAACTAAACTTCCTTAAGTAAATGATTCTTACCTTCAACGTATAGCTCTAGTCTTTTGCAAAACAAAGAGTATACACAAAAAAATTCAATAAGATGACTACAGGTTAGAGACAGACATGATAAATCAAGGAGAACATTAAGATCACGGAAAAATCTCAAACTGAGAAATGATCATAATCCTTTACAGAATATAATTGAGGTCACAAAGAATATAATGCAATTTATGGCCCTCTTATAGGGTCTTAAGTTTCCCTAGAAGAGGCACCAAGAAGCTGCAGACCTATGGGGACTTGGTCTTGGTTGCCATGTTATTAATGGAGATGAATCCATTTTAATTCTCAATAGAGGACTTAGTGAATGAACCAGAGACATCCTTTCTCATAGTGGAAGGTAGTTTGCACTCCATCCAAAGAAAGAAAAATACATTGGTAAATCCTATCCTTTACAAAAGAGTAAGCTTTAGCTCTATATAACTGGTAATTGAAATTATGAGGAATGTTTATTCTGTAGCATTGGGAGAGAGATTCTAGACATGCCCTCTCCATCTGGTTTCAAATTTGCACTCATCTTATTCAAAAATCATAATGTATGATGAGTTAAGATTTACCTTTTAGTGATCCTGATTCCTAATATTCCAGCAGAATCACAATCCAAATGATTATAAGCTAATCATTCATTTAGTAGGAGATAGGCAGACTGCTTTTATGCATGATCATTCTTTGGTGGCTCAAGTTAAAGATAAAATGTCACATTTTTATATTAATCAAAATACTTCCAAAATTTATTTTAGCAGTAAATATGGTATGAAGACCATCATATATCTCGATACCGGGTTATGATGACCATTTTCACCACCCAAAAATAGGATTACAACAAAATATTTCAGAATCTTACCAAGTATTGTACTCCGTGTCATAAAATTAAATTCTCCACGTGAAAATCTAGCATAAAAGTCCCAAACTATTTCTACTATAAAACTATGAGTAAGGAAAATAATTATGTGTAGGTATGTTAAGAGGTATAAGGAGGTGCAGAGTGGAATATAAACCCTTGGGACAATATGTATATGACATGAGAATGTCGTACAAGCACATCAAAGTTGTAATAAGTTAATGCATAGTCTGCTTAGATAGGAAAGGAAGAGGCAGTTGTAGGTAGTTATGGCTGAGTTAGGGATGTGAATATAACATGAATGAGTAAGAAGATGATGATGATGATGAAGAAGAAGATGATGGCTTCAGTTCTGATAGACACTGTAAGGAAAATCATTATAAATCCATGAATTTTCAATTATTTTGCCTGCAATTCTCTTATTGATGTTATGTGTTTCAATTCCAATGTTGAATAAAGGAAAGATGTTTCATTTCTACTATGCTATTTCTGCCATTCACATCCAATGGTTATAGAGTTTCTTTATTATTGAATGGCCTAGGTTCAGTGGGTTGATTATATGGTTCTAATTTGCAAGTAAGAGGTTACTGTGTTTAGTTTTACCCATAAGGAAGAAACGATAATGCTAACAATAGCTTCAATTCCTCTAGAACAATACACTGATGAAGGAAGGGATTCTATAGCAGGATTGGCATAACTGTCAACCCAAAGAGATATGAAAACATTATTAGATGTGTGCATCTAGGAGATTGTAGATGATAATGCTAACAATAGCTTCAATTCCTCTAGAACAATACACTGATGAAGAAAGGGATTCTATAGCAGGATTGAGATAACTGTCAACCCAAAGAGATATGAAAACATTATTAGATGTGTGCATCTAGGAGATTGTAGAGTATAAGGCAAACAAAGCAGGCAAAGATTTCACAACACTCAAACATCAGTGTGTACATGGTGATATCAATTGCTGTGTATTTCTAGGAAAATTTGCAGAATGATTAGAACAAGGAGAGCAGTTTTAATTTGTTGATGATGATAAGCAAGCTGTGTGGAAAAGAGAGTGGGTAAGTGAATTGCAATATTTGGACAAGCCCTGTACAAGAGCAGTTGAGTACTAGGTGAGAACAACTCTAGATGATTACGTGACTGAATTCTAGTGGAAAGATACAATCTTGGTTCTTTGCACGGTACAGAGGAAGTTGCTGAGAAGATTACCTTTATCGATAAAGATCTTGGTAGTTGAGAAAGGTGTTGCACCTTTCCCACAAGTAATAAGATAGTTAACATATCACAAATGGGGATGAGACATCAATGTTGAATGGATAGTAGGGGTTTATGTGTGCAATGAAGGAGAATGTCAAGGAAAAAGTTTAAAAGACAAAAAGGAAGCCTAAACAATCTACAAATCTGCCAAAAGATCGGTAAGAATAAGGAGCTGTGAAAAGACATTAAAAATTGGTAATATAGAGAGGTAGTAGAAGAAAAGATTCATGGTTTCATGCCCTAATATGAGATTGCAATTTTTATTTCAAAAATCTGTTGTGCCTGTTCTGAGTATGCGACACTATGTGTTGGTGCAAACTTTTATCCTTAGAACAATGCCAACCCATTGAAGAGCACACCTTGTGTACTAGCGTCAATTTCTGATTTAGACAAACTTGTCCCCTACTTTATGCAGCACATGCCTGATAATAGTGATACCAATTTTCACTTCTAATAACCCTTTTGCCTGATTCTGAAAAAGTAAGATAACAGAGCACCTGTATTGATGACTAGTTTGAACCTCGTGAGAAACTTATCTCTCAATACATCCCAAATTGTGATGCATTGTCTTCCAAATAATGAAACCAACATGCTGCTTTGCCAACGAGAGATTCGACAAACAACTGCACAAACGCATCCTCTTCAACAATGCCTAAAATCCCACATGCAACGGTGAAAGCTTGAAAGTGATTTTTTGGATCTTGTGCGTCTTCTCCAGTAAATTTCAGGAAATGCTTTATGGATCTCGTAGGCAAGGCTGTGTACTAGGATAAAGCCAAAGGCATAAAATGAGTTCCCCACGACTAAGGTGCAATGGCCGCCATAGTTTAGACTAGAATGCTTCAAAGAAAATTTCTGAAATAACTTTCGATATGCAAAGTCGCCAACTCCCATCTAGAGGAAGTAGCTTCTTTCTTTTTGAATCTTCTTCCCATCTTCAAACTCCTTTTATGAATTAGTTTCCAGGTTATGCATTTTGACCTTGTGGTGGATTTCGGTTACGATCTTGATTTGGCAGAGGGCGAGGGTTCCTTGTGATTATTACCCTAGGAAATCTCTCTCTCTCTCTCTCAAACTACCACTGGTTGGTGTGCAAATTCCTCTTCTTCTTCCAAAACGAAATTCACTCTCATGTACTCCACTTATTCCTTTTATGACTCCAAGCTAAGGTGTTCGGTTGAGAGATGATGTCTTCTTGTTCTGCATGAACCCAATCAAGATCTGGTTGAAGCACAGGGAAGACGTTCTCATGCAGCAAGACCATATCTTCTCATGAATAAGGCAACTATTTCAACTTCTTCTTTTGAATCCCCAACGGAGAAGTCAAAAATCTGTTGGTTGACAAATATGTCTTTATAAAGATTAACTTAGTATGACTCCATATTGCCCCAAAATAGAGATGAATCAGCAACAAACAGTTGGAGAGCTCGCCATTTCATTGGTGATCTTCCTTTGAATTTTGATTGAGGTACAGCTCCCTTGTAAGATATAATTTTTTTGGATTTTTGAATTTAAAAGGCGAGTATATTTTTAACCAAAAAATAGTGAAGGCAAACTAACACTTGCTTATAGCCATGATGCAAATGTGATTGAAATCAACTTTCAAAACATCAACTGAAACTTACAAGATAAATGTCACCAACACTGCAACTCAAAGATTGAGATATCAACAAGAAGTGGACAGATTAGACAGACCTCAATTTCACCCCTTTCTGAAGAAAGATGAAAATGTAACACAAGAGAATACAACATCCACAAAGAGAAGTAATATTCTAGTATCTATCAAAGCTCAAAGACTCATTCATAAATACTAAACATTACCTCGAATTCATATGCACAAAGACAAAGAACTTCTCTAGAAACAAGCAAAAATTGCAAAACTAATCCTTCTTTCGATCAATTCTCACTCTTACATCAAAGTGTAATGGGGATCAAAATTTCAAACCCTCTGAATGTCCTTAAATTGTATATTTATAGATCCTCATTCTTGAATCTTTTCAGTTATCGTAACTGTCACTCTTCCAAGTGGGAGTTTCATAAATCATTACCCAATTCTTTTAGTCAGGCCTTATGAGCATTTATGACTATTTTTAGAAATGCCCTAATTACATCACTCATATCAATTTGATTTTGACGGGCTAATGCATCACCGCTCCTTGTATACAAGCCTTGTGGCTTTCTGTACATGTGAACAACCTGCAATCTCTAACTTTCACATTTAATTACATATTCACTTGGGATTATACGAGTGCGAGCAAAGTTAATCCAAAGAATTCCCACTAACGTTGAAGCTCATCCAACCAGGAATCTAGCAAACTCATCATGTCATCCATTGTGCTCATTTAATTCAAGGTTGTTGGCGGCGTCCTTGTTCATTAGTTGCAATTGCAAAAATCTCCTAATAGCTTATCTTGCAAATATGACAATCGTTCCCTTTCTCTATAAATTTGAAGGAATTGCCTTCATTCTTCACATCTCAGCTTCATCTTCAAAATGTCAAGCACTTCCAATGACACAACTTCCAAAAGTGATTTCCTGGTTATTGAGGGTGTAGAATGCAGTTTTGTGAAGCGGTTGGTAGCAAACCAGCTTAAGGAGGTATTCCTTATAAGGAGTGATGTATAGTAATGTCCCCTTTTTAGTGAGCATTGGAGTTTGGAGGATTAGCCTATCATCAAGTCCTCGTAGGCTAATAATGGTGATTAGAGGGCCTCTTGTGGGAGTTAATGGGTTCTCCATGTGGCAATTGATGGTGTTCTCTCCTCAGTTCGATGGCATATTCAAAGGTGATCATCTCCATGGGTTTCTAGCTTCATTTATATATAGTTACTATTTTTAGTAAGTCGGTGGGTTGCTAGAGGCCAACCTTACTATTTATAGTAAGGCATCCAGATGGGCAAAGTGAGCAGTGGGTTAGCCGGTGGTGAAGTCAAAATTAATAAATGTTGATTATTAATGGAGTTATGGTGTTTTAATTATTATTAAAGTAATACTTTAAAAATAATTAATTATAAAGGTGAATATTAAATGATTAATTGACTTTATTATAAAAGTTCATTTAATTATATTAAGTCAAATTATAAAGGTACTTGATATGGGTGCCCAAGTGATGATATAATATAAAGTCAACAAAAGCAGATACAATTAATATATTTTAATGTTTAAAAAGAACTTGGGAAATCATGCCATCTCAAGGAGGTATAAAAAGCATTGTGAAAAGCATTGATTATCATTCTAACAATTATGAAAATTTCAAGAATTCATGCTAAGAGGTGAAACCAGGGTTTTGCTGCATATTTGATCATGGAGAACATCCATTCTCTCTTATTCGAGCAACCTACAAGTATGAGATATCATCCAAGGGTTGTTGTTTCTGGTGGCTTTATATCATAAGTCACAAAGTGCTCATTGAAGAGATATTTTCAAGGTTTGAAGAGATTAATGGTTTGGAAATCAAAATTTGTTTGCAGGTTGAAGAGTTACTACTGTTTATTCCTTGTTGGGCCATACCTTTTCACCTAGTTGGGCCGTACAAGACAACATCAACCAAGACGTATAGTTTCTTGAGCTGGGCATTTGAAGTCGAGGCTGAAACGCCTAGTGTTTGGGGCTCCATTTGACACCTTTGAGGGCGGCTAAGCATCTGATACAAGTTTGTTGCATTAATTTTGTGGAGAACTCGCTATTTCATGCTAGGTGTCCACATCAAGGGGTTCGCCAAGTTGCTGATAATCATTTCCAGATTTGCAAATCATTTGGCTATGGCTATTCGGGTATGAATAATCTTGTAAAAGCTTCATAAATATATCTGATTTGAAAGAGTGAATTGTATTTGCTTATCTATCTTCTTGCATTTGTGAATATACTTATCATTTGCATCTTTCCTAGCATTATATCTCAAACACAAAATCATGTAAAAAACTCAAATTAAACAAAAACCAAACAAGTCAAACAAGGCAGAAATTCAGTTAGCAAGTGTCCATTTGGGGTGGGACATTTCATGTAAAGGAGTTAGTGATAAGGAAGATCATTGGGGAGAATTTCCTTGCACAGGTTCATGTTCATAATGTTGCACTCTTGAAGCATTTTATGTATAACATTATCAGGACTTTCGGGAAGCTGGGATGGGGTGCCAAAGCTGCAAAGAGACTGGTGAGGCCAGCATACATAGCCAACGTGGAAGCCGCCTTGGGACGCCTCAATGAGTACCTACAAGAAGGCCTGGTGGGAGACGCTATTTGCATTGACACTGCTCTCCGGAATGAGCAAGCCAAACAAGTTGTTACTCTCCTGTGTGTTGGACTGGAGAAGAATGTAATGGAGACCTTCACTCATTATGTTGAGTTTAATGAAAACCTATTTTCCCCCGCACAGATAGAGAGAATTCAGGAAGTTGTGGAAGTTGTGGAAGGTATTCACATCCTGATGTTCATTCTCTATGCTTAAAGATTGTACTCAAAATCCCCTTGTTTTTATATAATATAATATATATCCATTTCTATGCTTTAATTGCTCTGCATAACGTGATAAATTTGATATTCTCTGCTTTTGCTTCATATGTTTCATCATTTCCATTTTTGTAATGTGGTAAATTTTGATGACTTTTTGTTCTATTCAGTATTCATCTTGTAATGTATGGTTTTCACTTTCGGTACTATTGTCTTTCGCTAAAAAGAAACTTTGAACACAAGATGATGGTTTCAAGAGTAATGTAAATGAACCAATGTTGGGTCTCAGCAAGGTTTTTGGAACCCCATCAAAGTCTGACACGGTTCTGAAAACCCTCTCATTGTCTGCTTCATAATCTTCCTTTAAGGCACGATCTGAAACACTTGGGTGCTTTTTGAAAAGGGGCTTTGACAATAAAACACTAAATCTTTAAATGAAATCCTCTGTCGTCGAAGATAAAATAGGTTTTTGAAACTCTGTCAAAAACCGACAAAGGTTTTGAAACCTTACAAAAGTTCTGAAATAGCATTAATCTCGCTTATCACTTAACTTTCTCCTTCTTTTGGTTGTCGTTCGCCAAGGCTATGGAAACCATTTCGGACTCCGACGTTGTTTTTGAAACTTTACAAAGAACCGATTCAATGACAAATTTTAGGTTTAACTTTAGAAAGTCAGTCAAAAATGAGGTTGCGACAACCACAGCAATGCCCGACATAGTTTCAAAAACCACAGGAAGGGGCGATAACTTTAACTTAGGCAAAATTTTCATGGGTGGATGTGGTTTTTGAGGGAATGACAAAAACCACGACAACAATCCCAAAATGGGAAACACGATACTATATAACAAAAGTGTCACAAATTAGGAAACACAATAGAATGGAAAACAAAAATGCTCTTTACAAGCATGAACAGAAAAAACAACATAGGTTACACAAAATCATCTACAAGTTTGGAAACTTAAGAACCTTTCCTTGTAAGTTAAGAACATAGTTGTGTCTTGTGAACTATGTGAAAGATCTGTTATGAAGAATGATTTACAAAGACTTTGAATTTCATGTAGAGGAAAACCAATCAAGAATTCATTAATGCTTTGTAATTCATGGTTGTCTTCCACCTCATTGAAATTTACCTTCATTTGTTGGAAATACTTTGTTTCCATTTGAATATATCTTGCATTGTTCTGATGTGGTAGAACATCTTCAAGAATACTATTCACCTCATTATTTGTTTCCTTATCATAGTCTTGCATGTTAGTTTTAGGATCAGATTTGCAATAAGCAGAAATACAACAACACATGAACAATAAACACAGCACCTTTACCCTGGGAAAACCCTCCTCCTCGAGGGAGAAAAACCAAGCAAATATATCCCTTATATATTGAATAAATAAGAGCAAAGATCTGTTTTACAAGTCTGGCCTTACTCAAGGCTGAAAATAATACAATGAATAGTAGCATCACTCCTTGATGCTAAGTACAAATAGATATGCTTCCCCTTGAAGTCTGATCTGCTACAAAGTGTGAACTCCTTCTTGAAAGAATGAGAATGACTTGATCATCTTATTGAATAGTCTCCACCTTGTATATATACAAAACAATTTGTCTCTTCATATAGATCGGCCTCCTTTAAGAAATAATATAATTTGTGATTAAGGCCAACTTGCCTTATTAATTATTTATTATATTAACTTAGGAGAAAATATCTCCCTAAGCTACAAACACTAACATTGCATTGCTTATCCTCTATGATAACCCTTTCTAACATGGGCTCACTAATAACCATTATATCTTTGATACTTGCTTCACCATTGATATACATAGGAGCTATTGAGGTTGAAGATAAACCAAAATTCAAGAGAGAAATCCATCGTATCCTCCAATGAAGACCCACCCTCAAGGTATTCCAAGAGATTATCAAGGTCTAGTAACAAATCTTCCACATATACTTCCAATTTGATGAGTGTCTCTAGAGCTGAAATATCTTCAAGGACAAGAAATTGTTCTTTATCTAATAAAAATATCAACTCTTGGTAGCAAATTCTTTGCCTCTAGTGAAGATCTTGATTGAGATTGAAGTTTCTCATTATTAATGCTTATGGGAATTGTTGAACTTGAAGCTAAAACCACCTGAAAGAGAGGAAAATACTTGTATCTTCTACCAATGGAGTTAAATGTTGAATAAAATTATCAAATTCTTCTATCATCAAATTTATATCTCCATTTCTTCAATAGATTCCACCTAGACTGCTTGAATGAACTAAGTTTCTCATCATGTCTTGTGTATGCTCTCTAAACAGCCCTTTGAATGCAAAAATGAGGAACTTGATTCACCATCTTTCTTGATGCAGCTGATTTCATCTCCTTGCTCAATATTAAGGATTAGAATTTGGAACAGAACTTTGCTTCTCAAATGCTAACTTGATCTTATCCTTCTACAAGAAGGGATGGCATATTTATGCAAAATAAGACTTCTTCCATCAACAATCCCTTTGTAGTCTCAAAGAATTTGTGCGAAGTAGGCAAAAAAATTGCTTCTTGTGGATATTGTTATTCTATTTGTAATTCCTTATCAAGTGAACATGTGACATTATTTGACATGTAATTATACAAGTTATTCCTTACCTTATCAAGATTAGGTTCATATTTGATATATCCCATCACAAAGTTGTTGTCAAGTTCATCTTGTAGATGTTGAGGATCACCTGAAGATCCTTGGCATTTGAAGATTTTAATATCTATTAGAAATTTAGAACTATTGCATTTCTAGAAAAATCCTCCCATCATGATTATTAGTCTCATGTAACATGTAATACGTGAGGGGTGAAGAGGATGCTTTTGCTCTTAACCTTGCCAAAGGAGTAAGAAAATGAAGCCTACTGCTGTTATAATGCTTGAAAGAACTATTTCTCCTCAGAAATGGCAAATACTGTCAATGTGGTGGAACGCTCAAAGCTAGTTTTCTTTCACATTTGCCACATTATTTACCATTGTTTGTAATAAAGGGTCAATTGATCTTGGTACTAGTGGCCTGATTGAATCTTTCTATATTTTCCCTAAAAGTGATCATATGATCCTCCAACTTGATTGCATGTTCTTGATTGTTCTTCAATTCAGTAACATGACCTGTTTTGAGAAAGAAGGAAATATATAGGGATAATGTGTTTATGAAGCAAATCAAAAAAATCGTAGAAGGATTTAGATTGTAAGAATAAACAAGGGCAGTGATTTCCTTGAATGAATATTTAATTAAAATTAAACTAAAAGAGTTTTACGCTAGTGATTAAGGTGAATAGTTGTGACTCTTCCAAAAAGGCAGAAATAAGGAAGAAGTGTGACCCTCAAACTTGAAGATATAAGAGGGAGAGCATTTCATTTGAGAAGGGGAGAAATAACTTCATTCAATCAATCAAGAATAAATATTATGTGACTCCTTCTAATGTGAAAGATTGTGACTCCTAATGTGAAAGGTTGTGACTCCTTCAAATATGAAAGGTTGTGACTCCCTCAATAATAAGATATAAAAGAGAGATCATTTCCTTGTGAGAAATCATAAAACTGGGAATGAATCAACGAATGAATTTGAAAATAAATGATTATTCTCAAAAGGCAGCAATGAAGGGTGGTGACTCATTTATTGTGAAGGGTGGTGACCCCTTCAAGAAATGGATATAAAGGGTAAATCAGTTCATTGACATTCAATAAGCAATCATCACTCATCTATCCATCAACTAGGAAAAAGGGGAAATAAGAAAAAAAATATAAACATCAATTGGGAATAGAAGTGTAAATCAGTTCATTAATTGTTGGCAGCCATTTAAGAATAAATTATCATTTCATCAAGAGGTATTTATTTAAAAATAATCTAGCAAAGTCCTTGAGGAATCATATCTTGAATTTGCAAAGTGACTTGCAAATAGGAATGACAGTCAGCCTTCTAAGTTCATGAAAGGTGAAGGATGACCAACCTTCATGCTCTTATCAAGTACACCACCCAGAGATGGAATGGACGGCCAACTTTCCATGCTCGTGGGCCAAGAGGTGGAATTGGCGACCAACCTTCCATGCTCTTGGGCTTGATCAAGGAGGACGACCAGCCTCCAAGGCGGACTAAGGGATGCAAGGGCAGCCCACCTTCCATGCTCTCGCAATACAAGGACGACCAGCCTTGAGATTGTTGTTTGCAAGCATTTCCAATGAATTCACAATGTGATTTTCTATAAGGAATATGCTATGATATGTTGATTCAAATATTAATGATCCTATGATTTATTGATCTAAATATTATGATGTTTATGTATGAATTTGAATATTATCATAATTTCTTGTTACCTAACATTACTAATATCAGTTCTTAGTGAATAATATTGTTTTGCAGACCTAAAATTAGGAATTTTCCAAAAGAGGACATTACAAAAACATAGAAACATACCAAAGAATGTGTCTTTATTTTAATGTCCTTAGAATCTATTAGAAATATGTGTCCATTAAAGGTCGCCTACCTGTGATTTGCCTCAACAACCTGATGAAATCTAGCTAATTTTTTATGGTGAACCATGTCTCAGCAGCCAATGCACAGCTATGTGCTAAAAATCAATGAAAAAACCTGATTAAATAGCAATTTTGCATAGTTAGGGTTTCACAACAAGTTGGTTGGGCGATTTTTTCGCGATTTACCCTTAAAAATCGTTGAACATTGTTGAAACTCACGGCTGATTATATCAGGATTTTTTGGGGAAAAAATCATTTTGGTCAGAGATTTTTGCGATTTTTTGAGGATTTATGCTTCTATGAGTACATCCTTGCTATCATTTCCAAACTCTACTATTAGTGTTGACAACCATCAATTCTCTCTTCAATATCATCTAGAAAAACAAAAATATGCAGCACAAACAAGCATCAAAACATTACAATTCAGTCCAATTTTCATTGCTAGTGAATTTAATCCAAGAACAAGATTCAAGTCATGAAAAGTATCCCTTAGATGATCTCTAATATGGTCACAAAATAGTCATGGAATCACAACTAAATGCTTCTTAGTGACAATTTTGGGCCCCGATAACCTATGTACTACAAAAATTCTATATGGACTTGAAGACATCAAAATACTCAGAAGGGTCAGAAACATCAATTTCAATACCCCTTTTATCAACATATATTCCACATTTTTTAGTATTTTCCATAGCTCAATGCACAAATACCGTAGCATGGAAAATGCATAACCATAGGAAATGGTCGATAGTAATATTTTCCACCTGCCAATCGTTATGTGACTTTTTTCCCAAAGAGAAAAAAAGTTATTTTTCCATGAAAGAACCATTTAAAATCAAAAGAGAAAAAATAAAAGATATTATGATCCCTTAGTTAAAATGAGAATTAATAATGAGTATTTATATAAACTCTTTTAAATGAGAAGGAATAATTATATGTATTTAATAATTATTAAATAGCAACCTTTGTGAAAGGGTGCGATGATTTGAAAACCACCCCTTAAGGCTTATATAAAGAATTTATGTGAGACTTGCAAAGGGGCATGGAGATCACTCAAGGAAGGAGAAGGTGATTTGGTGGGCTATAGGAATTTGAGAAGGGGCACACAGTGTGTGTCCAACTCAGGGTATGGTATACACCCAAGATTGTCCCAGCCAAGGCTCTTGTTTGTGTAAGCATGTGTGTTGGTTTTGAATAAGAATTGGTTCCTCCTAGAGTGTGCCATAGCTATGAGCCTACGAGAGCCAAGACCATTGAAATACTTGGGTGAGAGTGGCCTTTCGAAGTGCTCTGATTCAGATAAGTGCTGAACTTATTATTCAAAGATATTTAGAATCATTAATAAATGGATTGGACTTGATATAACTGAATCCTCAAAAGATTTTATTTACATTCATATTATTGGATATCAATTTATAAATTAACAATGATCTTAATATGCTCAAGTCTTAAGCCAATTAATAATGATAGATAAGCATTGTGTGCATTTGTATTTAAATTATAGATATACTTTATAATCTTTAAACTTAGTTATTAACACCGATAAATCCGCTACTATATAAAATTAACTGATATATATTAAATCTATCCGATTCTATATTCTGGAAAAAAGTAGCAACACCAATCCAATAATTCCAGTTCCTCCACAATAACATTATCATTGACCACAAAATGATACTTTGAAGAAGAGCGCATTGTCACATGAATTCATGTATTTATGTAGATCATACTGGACAACTGGTAATTAAGTAATTATTATAGAATTCAGTAACTATAGACATTATATTTCCACAATCCATGAAGATAAATTAAAATGCTTCTGTTTTAAACTGTATGAGAAATTTTGAATCAACGTTTCGGCTCACTGCCAGTTATCCATCATCATTTTTTCTCTTCCCGATGATGGATCATGGAGTGTGATCTGAAAGATCGATTCAAAAATTATCACACAGTTGTTAACAGAAGCATTCTAATTTATATTCCATAACTAGTTTGCATATGAAAGGGCATTGACATCAAAAGATAAATATTTATCAGATAAAACTAAAATAAACACCATGCAACCATAGAAATAAATTGCATGTTAATAAACATATAAGAAGAATGATTTAAAGAAGTTTGAAGTATCAATAGTACCAATTGATGCATGGCCCATCGGGATATAAACAAGTAGCTCTCTAACCCATAAACAAATTGCATGCCAGTCAAAAGGCAATCATTAATGAATCCTGGACAACCTGCAAGCAATGCAAGGACAAAATATTATCAATCATTTCTCAAGCTTGGTAATTTTGGAGAGAACAATTACCCTGATCAAAACATGAGACAAAGGTTCTATGGTTACAACAAAATTATATGAAGCACAAAGGTGTAATTTATTTGAATATTATGAATATCTTCCTAAATGGATGTATAGTAAATAATACCGAGTAGGAACAAATAGGTTACAAGTCTACCTTGGAAGGGAGAAGCAATAGATATCCATGTGTTAACATATTTCTCAAATATCTGCAAAATTATACAACAAAATGATTTGCAACCAACCATAGATGAAGATGTCCAAAGTAAACGAAAAAAAACAATAAAAGTTTATAGCTGATAGAAAACCATTATGTAATAATAAACACTTACATCTTGATGTAGTGAAAGGAAACATTTGACAAGCAATCCACCCATTGAATGCGAAATTATGTTCACTTTCTTCCCCCCTGAAGCCTTGTATGCTGTTTCTAGTTTTTTTCTCAGGCCATCCATGGATTTTTCAATTCTTCAGGAGAAAGAAACTCAAACATGAATATTTGAACTACTGAAAAAAAATAGTAAAAACAGTACCTCCTTATAAAATTTAAAAAAAAAATACCATTATAACTAAAAAAATTGAAAGTACTATATTTTTGTATCTAAGAACTACACAATTTTTTTTCTTATTGCATGACCAGATAGTGATTACATTCTACAAGCTTGCCAACCATCCAGGCTTGACCAGTTAATGAGGGTTACCTATTGCTTTGTCGAAAATCAAATCCATATCCAAATAATGTGACACCCTTTTCATAACCCCAGTCGAGCATTGTATCAATCAGATCATGAAAATAGTATAACACATCCATATGAAGAAGCTTTGGTAGCTGAAAGTAGAAAGACCAATAAACACTATGTAAGAAAGAGGACTTAGTAGTCTAACCATGAAATGAGAAAATGTTATCCACAGCTAAAAGTAAATGAAAATAAGAGCTCAATTGTGCACCATTATCCATAACAATACCATACATTGCTTTGTTGCAACTCAAACCTTAATGTTCAATTTTATAATATGTGAATTGGGGTAAAAACTTGTTTGAATATAGCATGATCTGTGAATGGTAAAGCATTCATTCTTAATTTACATGAAAAAGAAAGATACAATATATAAAGTAGAAAAATACTACTGTAGACATTAAATGTCTAACAACTGACTACTATAGCAACAGTAGACATTAAACTGACCAAAACAATACATTTGACCATTAACATGATGAATATATTATTCTAACACCCTCCCTTAATGGTCAATCTATCAAAAACACCAAGTTGCCCCCTAAATTTGACAAATTTATCCGGGCTCAGAGACTTGGTGAGAATATCTGCAATCTGATCCATTGTTGGAACATACTGCAGCTGAACTAATCCATCTTCTACCAGCTTGCGGATGTAGTGACAATGAAGCTCGAAATGCTTGGTACATTCATGGAAGACTGGATTTTTGGCGAGTTTGAGCACCCCTTGATTATCAGTGTACAAGGGAGAAGAACCTGCTTGTGACATGTGCATGTCAGAAAGCATCCTACGGAGCCAAACTGCCTCACATGTTGCTTTGACGGTTCCTCGATATTCTGCTTCAGTCGAGGAAAGAGCCACTGCCTGTTGCTTCTTGTTGGTCCATGTTACAGCAACGGTACCCAAACTGAATACATATCCAGAAGTAGATTTTCGGTCATCCACTGATCCTGCCCAATCTGAATCTGTATAACCAATCAGTTTTGGATCCTTGCATCTGCCATACAGTATGCCAAAATCTGAAGTGCCCTTAACATATCTCAGCACTCGCTTCGCTGCAAGCCAATGATCAGCTTTCGGAGCTGTCATGAAGCGAGAAATATAGCTCACTGCAAAACTGATGTCAGGTCTAGTGGCAGTGAGGTAGATGAGACTACCCACTAGTTGCCTGAATGTCGTTTCATCAACCGAAGGTGAATCAAAGTTGGTTGATAACTTCAGCCCCTTCTCCATAGGTGTGGAGGTAGGTTTGCAATCCTGCATCCGAAATTTGTCAAGCAGACTCCGAGCGTATTCAGACAGAGAGATAAAGATGCCACCAGCGGTCTGCCAAACCTCAATACCCAAAAAATAATGGAGAAGCCCCAAATCTGTCATGTCAAAAGCGTGACAAATCCTGTTTGATTACGGCAATCAAATGTGTTGAACTGCCAGTAATGATCAAGTCATCAACATAGATAACAAGAAACAAAACATCATCACCAGAGTGCTTGGCATACAGATTAGAGTCTGAAGGGCTGTGCTTTGAACCATGATCGACCAAGTACTGATCAATCTTGATGTACCATGCATGGGGAGCTTGTTTTAGTCCATAGAGTGCTTTCACGAGCCTACATACCTGATGTTCTTTTCCGGCAACCTTGAAACCAGGAGGCTGCGTCATGTAGACTTCTTCTTGCAACTCACCGTTGAGACAGGCACTCTTGACATCCATCTGATGAACTGCCCATCCAAATTGGGCTACAATTGCGAGAAGAAGACGAATTGTGCTCATCTTGGTAGTAGGAGCAAAAGTCTCCTCGTAGTCAATGCCCTCCCGCTGTGTGAAGCCCCGAGCAACTAATTTGGCCTTACATTTATCCAAAGTGCCATCTACATGATATTTGACCTTGTATACCCATTTGCAACTGATGGGTTTCTTCCTAGGAGGAAGATTAGAAAGAACCCAAGTGTGATTTTTCAGAAGACTATGGTATTCGGTCTCCATAGCCTGTTCCCACTCTGGAATTCCTTTAGCCTCTGAATATGTTTGAGGCTCATAGATGTTGTGGATGTTGGCCATAAGAGCAAAATTGACTGTGTTGTGTTGCTTGCTCTTTTTGCGAGCTGATCTACCCTCAATGAGTTCATCATTATGAAGATCTTTGATAGTCTTGAGCCACCACTTAGGCCGACGAGTAGAAGTACCAACATCTGGAGTAGGAGAAACAACATCTTGTGGGATTTCTGGAACAAAGTCAGCTAGATATGAATCCTGAGAAAGATCAGGTGGTGCTATATCATGACCGGTAGACTCCTCATCTTTAGAGTCAGAATGCTCTGAAGCCCTCCCATCAGGGGAACCAAGAGGAAGACGAACACCATCATCAAGAACCTTCATAGGCTGATCCTCAAGGTTGGTAGTGGGAACAAATGGACCAGTAGTCTCATCAATCACAACATCACGACTGAATATGAGACGATCCGTCTCCACATCAATCAACCTATATGCCTTGTGATTGTCGTTGTAACCAATAAACATAAGTTTTTGGCTCTTGGAGTCCAACTTGGCACGCTTCGCTTCTGGAATCCATACATGAGCTGTAGAACCAAAGACTTTCAGATGGCCCACTTTAGGCTTACGTCCTGACCAAGCTTCTTGTCATGTCCCCCCGAAATTGTAACACAAACTATGAAATATTAAAAATACAAGATAAACAAAATACATATTAAAAAAAACATTAACTATTTAACATTCTTATTGTAACTATCAAAGATAATATTATAATTATAAATATAAATATAATATTGTAATACTAAAATATAAATATCAAATATTATGTACCAATATAAAAGATTTTAATAAATTGAAATAAAATAATAATAAAGATATTGACAAATTATTTTATTACTATTATACTTGAGCCAATAAGTGAATATCAAAAATAAATAAAAAGAATGTAATTCAAAACTCACATCACGATTATAATTGTTATTTTTCAAATATAACACTAACCTGATATTTTAAAAGTTATCACAAACTAAAAACATATTAGAATCAACAATTATCATGAATTTACGGAAGTGGTGCGATCCTCAAGAAGAATGAACCACTCTAAAGTCACGTCCCTTGATGGGGAAAGACAATGTATATTTAAGGAAGGAAATTCATACAGTGGTGAAAGGGGAGGCATTGAATAAAGAAGACTCTCCAAATCTGATCACCGTGGATAAGAATAGAATAAAGAATAAAAATATATTCTGGAATAAAAGAAACACAGTCAGCAATCTGAAAGTCTACCATTTACAATTATGGTGAGTAAGGTTAACATGATTATCAATTTATATGTAAATAAATATATATATAGATATATGTATCCATGACGAGAAATTATTGTAGATTGAAGTCAGTTGGGAATAATATATATATAGAATATATAATTATATTATTTAATATATCTATATATATATATACACATATTTATGTCAAAGAGATTATTGCAAATTGAAATCAATTAGACGTAAGGGATATGTATATATTTATATAGGATATATATATATATACATTATTTATGATCATGTAATAATGATGCTTGCAGAAATTATTGAGCCTTACAAGTAATTACGGTCTTAATATAAAAATGAATAGATTAGTATTTACATATATATGTTTTTTATCCTATGATCAATCAAAGGTAAGATTTAAGGAAGGCAATTAAGGAATAAAGGTCATGGGAAGACACAGCGGTTCAGGTGATGTACTCACTTAGCAATAATATTTAGCATATTTTGAATATAAGAAATAGATATTACTAATCTGATTATTGATATAATGCTTTCTTTAATCTTATCATAATGAGAATCATTCTAGGAAATAATGAACTTAAAGAATCATTGATACATAAAAATATATTTGATTATAGGCATGAAATAGATCTTGGATGAATGCAAATATATCTGATTGTGTAAAGATTGTTTTCTCCGTGATTGGTACCCTCTTAGGCAGGTGAAGTAAAGTCCAAGTGGATAGCCTAAAAACCCCCCTCTCATGTTCGTAGGCCAAGGAACGGATTAAACATAGAGAGGTGGGGGTCCCACCATAGGGAACTACACTATTATAGGGGTGGTAGGTCGTAGGCCCTTGGATCGTAGGACTTCACCTTGTCCTAATAGGGCAAGTGTCTTTGAGGTACTGTCTTGTATGAGGATATGCAGGGACTAAGCCATTGGGAAAGGAGGATTGTGAGAGGCAACCTCCCCTGCCCAACAAAAAGGCTTCAGGGCAAGATCCATACAAGGCACTCCTCTTGCTTGTTAAAATTGCATTTATGATTACGCTTATATTTTGGACATCTAGATATTAATGCTAATGGATATATGTGTATGTGGAAATGTTGTTAATATGGTGAATGCAGATTTTAAACCAAGATTACTTCATTAAAAAGAATGTTCATTTGGAAGGAAGAAACCCTAACCCTAATCAACAAATGAATTTCAGACCAAACCGGTTAAGGGACATTACACTTCTTCTGGAGTCATCTTCTTAACGGCCTGTGTAGGTGATCGATTCAGGAGGTAGATTGCAGTATAAACTGCTTCAGCCTAGTATTTCTTGGGTACATTTCGATACTCCATCATAGAACGAGCCATTTCAGTAATGGTGCGATTCCTACGTTCAACGACACCATTCTGCTGAGGGGTGTATGGCGTGGTGAGTTGTTTAATGTCATGTTGAGCACAAAAAGTGGAGAAGTCAGCTGAACAAAACTCCCCCCCCATTATCTGAACTTAGAGTAACTATTTGGGGACCTGATTCCTTCTCAACTAAGGCCTTATACTGCTGAAATGTACTAAACACATCTGATTTATGTTTCAAAAAATACACCCACATTTTTCGACTGAAATCATCAACAAATAATAAAAAGTACCTAGACCCAGTAACAGATGGAGTGTTCATTGGTCCACATACATCAGTGTGAACCAATTGAAGTACCTTGGATGCTCGCCAAGAATCACCATCCAAGAATGGTGTCCGATGCTGCTTTCCAGCTTGGTCGGCTCCACAAACTCCATGATTTTGAGTTTGGATCTCAGGTAGACCAGCAACCAAACCCTCCCGAGACAGTTGAGAGAGATAGTGCACATTCAAGTGCCCATAACGTTGATGCAAAAGTTTGTTGATGGAAGTACTCCTGGCTGCCAGAGCGTGCTCCTGAGAATCACCGAAATTAGCAAGTCTATATAGACCATGATCCTCAAGTCCCATAGAGATCGTAGTACATGTCTCCTTATCAACAATGCTACAAGTGGATGAACTAAAGATAACATCCAACTGGGGAGAATGCTTCATGATCTGGCTGACGGAGAGAAGATTATGTTCCATGCCTGGAACATAGTAGACATCAAGAAAGAGTAAATTTCTTCCTCCAGAGTAAATCTGAACATTGCCCTTACCGGCAACTGTGTACTCTTCGCCGCCTCCAAAGATCACTGAATCGGTGAACGGTTCATATTTGGTGAACCAATCTCGACGATGAGTAAAATGCCGAGAAGCCCCTGAATCAATATACCAGGCAGAAGATTGTATTGGATCTACAGTTCTCTTGGCCATAAAAGCATAGAATGCAGACTCTTTTTGCTCAGTGTGCTCTGCGACATGTGCCTTTTGTTGAGACCCTCCTTGCTTCTTTTGTTCAGAAGCCATCCGAATTCGACAATCAGCCTTCATGTGACCATATTTATGGCAATAATTGCACTGAACTTTCTTTTTCTTCTTGCTGTCCTGAGAAGAACCAAAGCCTTTCGACTGAGAAGAGTGAGCCTTCCCTTTGTTCTAAGCAGAAGATTTTGCAGAGAACGCTTGCTCTGTGGAGTTGGAACTGGTACTGCTTCCAAACTGTTGTCGCCATCGATCCTGCTACAAGAGCTTGTTGCAAAGATCTTCAAATTTGAGATCAACATTGGTGGAGGTGATATTCAACGTCTCAATGAAATGCTCATACGAACACGGAAGACTCTTCAAAGTAATGACGGCCATATCTTCTTCCTCCATTTTTCGACCAATCACCTCCAATTGATCACGAATGTCCTTAATCTTCATCAGATGCTCCTGTAAGGACATTTTCTCATCCATCATGATGGAAAAGAGCATGTTCTTGAGAAAGAACGCTCTGCTCTTGTCATAGGTTTCATGAAGGGCCTTCAAATGATCCCAGATTTCCATAACAGTTTTGCCAAACGGTACCTGAGGTAGTTGCTCATCTGTGACGGAGAGTTTGATGAGCATGACGGCTTCCCGGTTGCGTTCATCCCATTTGTCCTGGTCCTTTCCAACTACAGTGGGACAAGGTGAGTTCCCCAAAACGATCTGATCGAGGCAACGATATTCGAAGATCGCGAACATGAGTTTATTCCAAGTGTTGTAATTCTTCCCATTGAACTTCTAGTTGCTTTCGAGCATTATGTTCGTCAGAGACGCCATCACGTACATTGAGGTCAAAATGGTGAAGGCAAAACAAAAATAGAAAGAGCACAAATTTAAAACAGAAACCCTAGCACGAATTTCGAGGCACTTTGAAGACAAAACCCAAAAAATTTGAAGAGTACCCAATAAAGGTTGCTAAAAACCCAAAAAATTTCGCCTACACCCAATTGCACAAATTTTGAGGCATGAAAATTGAGGTACCCAACAAAACGAAAAACAACCCAGTTGAGAGCTTGAAAAACCCACTAGGAATCTACAATTAAAATAAGATTTCGACTTGTACTTGAGGGTCAAAACCCTAGTCAAAGTTCCAAGCGGTCATGAAAGCTTCAAGAATTGCAAAAAACAGCTGGAAACCTAGCCGTCGCGGGTAGAAGTAAAAACGACCAGATGAAGCTCAAAAATTGTGCTCAAAGGTGTCTGAAAAACGCGTCTTCACAGGAGCCAAAAAAGGCACAAAAAAGGCATCAAATCGCGGCCTAACAGAGTGCAAAAAAACGCGAGCAAAAAGAGATCAAAACATGACACACAAAACCCCTGAAAAACGCGTTCAAGAAGGAACAGGAAAACGTGACCAAAAATCACGCGGCCAGGGACAGAAAGAAACCGCACCTAAAAGAAAGACAGAAACGCGGCTTTAAAGGCCACGAAAATGCTCCTGGAAGTCACACGCGGGTGCAGGGAAGTGTTGTGACCTTTTTCACACATCACCCCATCAAGATGGGGACCCCCTAAATTTTGCTCCATTCTGGTCTTTTGGCTTTGATTCGCTCTCTCTCTGGTCTCTGGTCCTTCCAGGGATGTCCCGTTGTTTGACCCAGGTTGAAATATTGGTTAAGTCTGTGTAATTAGGGTTTTCATCCTTCAGGCTTATTAAAGGTCAAATTGAGTTATAAAATTGAAATCTAAGCTTAGTGCAGCAGTCAGAAGACTTCCAGCAGAGTCCCCCTAAATTTTCACTGTATTCCGGCAACTTACTATTTTCAGTAAGTATTCAATTTGGGACTATTTTATTGAGATTTTGAAATTCTGTCAGTTCCACTGCATCCGGGTAACATCAAGCTGCCTACACGTAAATTTTGAGCCAGATCAGACGACTTGCTATTTTTGGCAGTTCAGGCTTCAAGAGCCATTTTCAGGGTTTCCACATGAGCTTTTCAGATGCATGTCTGGAGAATCCTTCTGGGTTTTCCAAAACCTTCGCAGTGATGTAACATGCAAACCGAGACGACCACTTTCAGAGTTCAGCCTTCGGAGGCTATTTTTAGGGTTCGCATGCAGTGTTTTTCAACGCATGTCGGGTTTTTCTTTATGGGTTTTTCGAGAGCTTCGCAACGGTGTGACTTGCAAGCGAGAAGATCGAGTTTTGAGGACTTACTATTTTTAGCCAGTGCATGCATGCAGACCAGTTTTCTGGTTTTTCTGGGTTTTGAGATCCCACGGCAATATGACATGCAAAACCATCCGGCAGTGGATGAGTCACTTTTCAGGCAGTTTCTATTTTTAGCAGGTACACTCTGGCAGCCGCCCAACACTCCAGTTCAGCAAGCAAAACGACATGCAGAAGGAACGAGGACAAACGGAGACCGTTCGGGATACATGCAAGTCAAATTAGGGTTTCCACTTTTATAGGGGGTGAAGTCCAAAAATAGTCAAGACGGAGTACCCCACCCATGTCAGCACACTTCAAGGTACCTGCTGGCAAAATTTGAGCGAAATCGGAGAACTTACTATTTTTAGTAAGTCAGGGCACGGCTATAAATAGCAGGTCTGCACCCGAGGTTGGCATCAGAGACACTCAAGCTATCAAGATCAAGCGTTGCAACTTTCAGGCAAAACGGAGCTACTGAAGTCAGAAAGTCAAAACTTACTATAAATAGCAGGTGGCTATAAATAGCAGGTCAGGGCAGAGGACTGGCAAAACAGGTTCACAAGGTGAAGAATATCATATGATGAAATTTTCAGGCAAAACGGAGCCTTAGAGGTTGAAAATTAAGGGACTTGCTAAAAATAGCACAACTTGCTAAAAATAGAATGCATAAACAAAGACAGGCAGAGGCATGGAAAATATTCTAAGTGTGGGAAAATGAAAGTATCCCCTTCAAAATGCGCCCACCTCACAGATTGATAGCTTGAAAATTGTCTAAGGCAGAATTCAAAGTTGAGCATAGCAAATGCGCCCACCTTGATGGAAGCCTTGAAAGTTTCTAAGGCATGAAACAAAAGCTCATACCTCAAAATGCGCCCAAGGAAGATGTTGCCTAGTGAAAAACGGCTAAGGCATTGAAGATAGAAGTTCACCCTGTGAAATGCGCCCAAGGTTGTGAGGCCAAGTCAAAATTTCCTAAGTGGCAAAAACAAAAGTGGGCATATGAAAATGCGCCCAAGGTTGTGAGGCCAAGTCAAAATTTCCTAAGTGGCAAAAATAAAAGTGGGCATATGAAAATGCGCCCAAGGTTGTGAGGCCAAGTCAAAATTTCCTAAGTGGTGAAAACAAAAGCTTGAGGGGCAAAATGTGCCCATAAGCTCAAGGGGTATCCAAAATTTTCCTAAGTGTTAAGTTGAGAGCTAACCCCCCTAAATGCGCCCTCACCTTGAAGAAAGTGATGAAGGCATTGAAACGCCTAAGGCAAAGTTGAAAGCTCACCCCATGAAATGCGCCTTCATCTTGAAGCTACCCCATCAAAGTGCACCCACCATGGAGAGGTTAACAAGGAAAACGCCTAAGGCATTGAAATGAAAGTAGAGAGGTCAAAATGCGCCCTCAAGTCAAGGCTTACATGTGAAAAACGCCTAAGTGTTTGAGTGAAAGCTTGGCCTAGTAAATGCGCCCACCTTGCAAGTGTTGTTAAGTGAAATTTTTCTAAGGCACAAACTCCAAGCAAGGTGATGGATACGCCCATGATGAAAGTTTGCTAGAAAAGTGATGAATTCTATCAAGATTCGGAGATCAAGCGGTCAGAACATGGAAATAAGGTAAGTAAAGTGAATTTAGATCATAAGTGTTCTGATGCTCTTCTTTTTGCTTTGCAGGAGGAAGATGTTGGAAGAAAGGGCTAAGTGTCGCGACAAAGTAAAGATGAAAAAAGTTGGTGAAGAAGTTCCCAAGGAAAAGCGAAATGGCAGTGAGGATTTGGCTAAGGCGTTAAGGACGTGATGCAAAGGAGGCTAAATGCGCCCAAGGCAGTGGGCTAGAGAAATGTGAAAGTCACAAAGAAGAAATGCGTCCAAGAGTCAAAGCAACAGGAGGGCTGAACGTCAAACCCTTTCAATTTTATTATCTGCGGAGACGATCTTAGAGACTCTTTCACTCTCCTCCTAACGCAACATAATTGGCAGAGAAGAACAGTGGGAACGCGTTTCTGGACGAGAATCTTCTAGAGGAAGAAAGTGGGCATTAATTGCAGATAATGGTTCCTGCAGAGGAGTGGAGAATATTTTGTGCATTCATTGCCCCACTCCTCTCTGTGGCGGTTTTTAGGGCAAGAACCCTAATTAGGGCATATGTGGCTCGATCTGAGCCCTTTATTGTAATTCAATCTAAGCCGTCCGTTGGACTGGGCCAACTATAAAAGGGGCATCCCCCCTCATTTGTAACGAAGTAGATTAGAACAAGAAATCAGAGAGTAGAGAAGATAGAAGTTAGAATAGTTAGAGAGTTAGCTTAGAAGATAGCTTAGTTTGAAAAGGAAGGAAAACTTTCCCTTTGAAAGTTTTGTAAATGGTTGTTGTGAACACTTTTCATAATACAAAGGTTTATCATTGCATGGTGGTTCTATCTTTTATTGTGAATAGCTAGCAAGGCCTTTTCGTCTTTCCAATTCAGATTGATAGAGTAGAATAGACTTTATTTTATGCAAGTAGTTGTTAATTATGGAGTGTGGCGTCGTGGTTTGAGCGTATCTTCTTTCATCCATACCACTAGCGGGCTTGCTGATGGTAAGTTCGCCTTGTGTGGTCAACCGGAATATCAGTACCTAACTTCGGTTGTGATTCGTGTGTTCATTTGCATCGTTGTGATGGAGTGCACATGTTGAATCACAATTTGAACATCTTACTCATCCTTTGAAGATTGCATCAGCTTTGTCAAAGTTGTCCGAAAGGAGACGAAGCGAAGTCTGGTTTGGAGATTGTTTAAGCCAATCCTCGTCCTCCACCCTTTAGGAGTAGATGGTAGCATCCCTAATCCTTATATCCTTTTACATTCAGCATTATCCGGTTAGTTTAAGAACCCGAGCGTCATTGACAAATCTCCTGAAATTTGAGAATCCTTTCTTCTGAATGAGCAACTCACGTAAGTCCCCTTGAAATAACCAGCATATTCACATCAACCAACTGAGTCTATTCGCAATAAAAGGAACCTTGGAGTTGAACGCATGAACTTTCACGCAATCTTAGCATGCGGAATACTTTGATCAAGAGGGAATAGAGTGACCGTTGGGCATTTTTATTCTGTGTTGATGTCGTCATAAAAAACACGTCAACAGAATTGGCGCTAGAAGGAGGGCCACTTCAGATTGTTCATCTTCAGAGGAGGAGAAATTCAACTGGTTTGAACCAGTATAAAGTTCAAAATGCCAAATCAGAGATATGTTAGATCTCTCTTATATCAAAAAATCCAAAAAAAGTGAAAAGTTTAAAAAAAAAAATCAAAAAAAAAAAAATTAGAGATTCCTCGATGGATGGATATCGGCCACAATTTTCTCATGACTATGGAGGTGTTCAAGTTGATCTTGCCTTGCTACATCGAGTTTTGAATGTGCAGTTGTCTCCAGGAAGTTTATCTGACTTTGCAGCAAGAGATAGATGCAGAATTCACGGTACTACTTGGCACAATGAATTAAATTGTATGACGTTCTTGTCAAGGGTGCATCAGGCTTTGCACCAAGAAATTTTCTTTCGAGATATTTTCAAACCAGTGGTGCCAGAAGGTCCAAGTCTCAGTGAATTGTTCGAGAGATACAAAGAAAGAAGCAAGAAGCAGTTGAGCGTTGAAAAGGTGCCCGTGGAATGCATCCTGTTGACTGGTTGGTGTAGAATTCACAATGAGAGGCATTCAGAATCCACTTGCCAATTATGCAAGGAGGCCATCAGCCAAGTACAACATCAGTTAGGATATTTGGAACATCCAAGTATATCTAATGCAGAATTTTCAGAGGAGTGCGAAGAGGCACATATCCCGCCGGCGTACCCGACACTAGAGGAGGAATGTCTAGAGAACAAAATATGGAAGGAGCAAAGCACCACACCATGTGATAATCAAGGGAGTGATTTTCAAGAAGATAGCATGGTTGAGCCAAGAGAAATTCTAGTTGAAAGTGAAGTTCCAAACATTGCGCCAAAGGAAAGAGGCGTGGAAACAATAGAAGACGTTCAAGAGAATGAAGAAATTATGGGCAATGATCAAGATTTGGAAAACTGTCACGAGAACCTATCGCTTGATGCTTCATCAATCCAAGAAAAGGAGGAGATCCTTGTTGAGCACTCATCCGCACCACAAAGAAAAGATCCAAATGTAGAGCTGCAAGCCGTTACAAGGAAAGAAATTTCAAGTACCCTTGGAGAAAGTGATCAAAAAGGAGGACATACTAGTGAGCAAGTCGTGACATCAAAAGGAGTATATGAAGAACAATCATCATATTTCAAATGTCCCGCCTCCCGCCCACAAACAGAACAGTTCGAAGGGGCGCTACCCTTTATATTTGAAAACCAGCTTATTAAGGAGGACAAGCTTGCAGATGTGCACAAAGATTCTTGGTCTATTCAACATGAGGATACAAAAGAGTCGTTCCAAGGTTTCAAGGAGGAGTTAGAATTCCATGAGCATGATGTTGGTGAAAACAAAGTATTGTATCACCAATTGAGACCACCTGAAGATGAATGGATAAAAGAAGAATATCAATTTGAAGATGAAGCAAAGAGTGATGATCAATTCGATGGGGCGCTAAGTCTACTTCCAAGAGGGTCTCAAGATGAATCGGCAAATGAAATTTTGCATGTCATAGATGCAAATGGAACCACACATCATCAACTGCGACCTCCGGAGGACGTTTGGAACCTCTCTTCACACGGTAGGCTGATGCACAACAATCAAGAGTCTCCATTCAAGAACGAAGAACACCAGGTTGTCTCTTTCCTTGCTCTTGATTTTGAAAGTTATGAATTTGATTATGGAGGTCTAGGAAAGACAACCTGCTTGTGGATTAGTCATGGTCTAGATGAGTTGCCTCAATTGCTAATCTATCGTGAAGTTTTGCTTGAGTTTGAGATTTGTATTGTGAAGGATTACTTTTCTGAGTTCAAAGACAAGTTTGCTAGGCTCCGCACTATCACTACTGTTGTGTTGCCGCTGAATGTCCTAAGAAGTCATGCCGGGATATATATATATTTTTGCCCTCTGAGTATTGTTCATTCGAAATTTTGTCCTGTTAGAATAGGTTTTCATTTCCATTTTTTTTGCTTGGCTTGGTCCGCTTTGCTTTCCTTAGTTTAGTTGTTGCTTAGTTTAGTTGAGAATAAAGGGGGATCCCATTTGTGAAGGGGGTGTTGTGTTATTTTTGAAGCGCTTTAGAATTCAAGGTTGTTCTTTCGAGTTTTATCATTTGGTTAGGGTTTGTACTTGACTCGGAAGGGAATCATCTATTGTGTCTTGACGCCAAGTCTCAAGATTACTATATTTTACACATATAATTGATTGCTCTAAGTCATTGAGGTTTCTTGGGAGAAGTTGTGGCAGGTGAAAAATCTTAAAATCCTACTTGATCATCCCTGTGATTCTCAAACCCAAATGAGCTTCACTGCTTATGAGCCAAGAATGAGAAAAGACAAAATGTACTAAAAAGAGAAATATTTGAAAAGGAGCAATGAAAGAAATATCAAAGTATTTGGCTTTGGGAATTTGCGAATAACTCCATCGGGGCTATGGACGCCCGGCTGGCAATGGAGCAATATTCGTGGGAATTACAGGATGCTTTTAAAGTTAGGATCATTATGTAGCTCGTCACGACGGATTCTAGGGACTCCAATGGTCTTTTGGGTTGGAATAAACGCATGTGCACACATTGGTAATCGAAAGATGAGGTGCCTTAATCCAATTTAGGATTCCTCTTCCCTTTTAAGTGTGTTCCCTAGCCAGTTGATAGGTTAGAAAGAATTATCCAAAGGTTCTAAGTATGAAAGGGATTTGTTTTGAAATGTTCAGGAACATTTATTCGAAGGTGGCGCTAATGTTGTGACCTTTTTCACACATCGCCCCATTCAAATGGGGACCCCCCATTTTTTTTGCTCCATTTTGGTCTTTTGGCTTTTGTTTTTTGTCTCTCTCTCTCTCTGATTTCTCTGTCCTTTCGGGGATGTCCCCGTTCTTTGGCCTAATTGGAAATTTTGGCTAAATCTGTGAAATTAGAGTTTTGTTCTTCAGGATAGTTTGAGATTAAATCAAGACTGGTAAATTGACAGCTAAGCTTAACATTGCTTTCAGAAGGCTTCCAGCAGGCTCCCACTGAATTTTCATCATGTTCTGACGACTTACTATTTTTAGTAAGTATTCAATCTGTGAGCTTTTCATCAAGATTTCGGGATTCTAACTACTTCAACACATTCAGGCAGCTTCCAAGGGCCTACACATGAAATTTGAGCTGATTCAGGCAACTGGCTATTTTTGGCAGTTCAGGCTTCAAGAGCCATTTTCAGGGTTTCCACATGAGCTTTTCAGATGCATGTCTGGAGAATCCTTCTGGGTTTTCCAAAACCTTCGCAGTGATGTAACATGCAAACCGAGACGACCACTTTCAGAGTTCAGCCTTCGGAGGCTATTTTTAGGGTTCGCATGCAGTGTTTTTCAACGCATGTCGGGTTTTTCTTTATGGGTTTTTCGAGAGCTTCGCAACGATGTGACTTGCAAGTGGAGAAGATCGAGTTTTGAGGACTTACTATTTTTAGCCAGTGCATGCATGCAGACCAGTTTTCTGGGTTTTTCTGGGTTTTTTGAGATCCCACGGGCAATATGACATGCAAACCATCCGGCAATGGATGAGTCACTTTTCAGGCAGTTTCTATTTTTAGCAGGTACACTCTGGCAGCCGCCCCCAACACTCCAGTTCAGCAAACAGAACGACATGCAGAAGGAACGAAGTCAAACGGAGACCGTTCGGGATACATACAAGTCAAATTAGGGTTTCCACTTTTATAGGGGGTAAAATCCAAAAATAGCCGAAACGAAGTACCCCACCCATGTCAGCACACTTCAAGGTACCTGCTGGCAAAATTTGAGCAAAATCGGAGAACTTACTATTTTTAGTAAGTCAGGGCACGGCTATAAATAGCAGGTCTGCACCCGAGGTTGGCATCAGAGTAACACTCAAGCTATCAAGATCAAGCGTTGCAACTTTCAGGCAAAACGGAGCTACTGAAGTCAGAAAGTCAAAACTTACTATAAATAGCAGGTGGCTATAAATAGCAGGTCAGGGCAGAGGACTGGCAAAACAGGTTCACAAGGTGAAGAATATCATATGATGAAATTTTCAAGCAAAACGGAGCCTTAGAGGTTGAAAATCAAGGGACTTGCTAAAAATAGCACAACTTGCTAAAAATAGAATGCATAAACAAAGACAGGCAGAGGCATGGAAAATATTCTAAGTGTGGGAAAATGAAAGTATCCCCTTCAAAATGCGCCCACCTCACAGATTGATAGCTTGAAAATTGTCTAAGGCAAAATTCAAAGTTGAGCATAGCAAATGCGCCCACCTTGATGGAAGCCTTGAAAGTTTCTAAGGCATGAAACAAAAGCTCATACCTCAAAATGCGCCCAAGGAAGATGTTGCCTAGTGAAAAACGGCTAAGGCATTGAAGATAGAAGTTCACCCTGTGAAATGCGCCCAAGGTTGTGAGGCCAAGTCAAAATTTCCTAAGTGGCAAAAACTAAAGTGGGCATATGAAAATGCGCCCAAGGTTGTGAGGCCAAGTCAAAATTTCCTAAGTGGCAAAAACAAAAGTGGGCATATGAAAATGCGCCCAAGGTTGTGAGGCCAAGTCAAAATTTCCTAAGTGGTGAAAACAAAAGCTTGAGGGGCAAAATGCGCCCATAAGCTCAAGGGGTATCAAAAATTTTCCTAAGTGTTAAGTTGAGAGCTAACCCCCCTAAATGCGCCCTCACCTTGAAGAAAGTGATGAAGGCATTGAAACGCCTAAGGCAAAGTTGAAAGCTCACCCCATGAAATGCGCCTTCATCTTGAAGCTACCCCATCAAAGTGCGCCCACCATGGAGAGGTTAACAAGGAAAACGCCTAAGGCATTGAAATGAAAGTAGAGAGGTCAAAATGCGCCCTCAAGTCAAGGCTTACATGTGAAAAACGCCTAAGTGTTTGAGTGAAAGCTTGGCCTAGTAAATGCGCCCACCTTGCAAGTGTTGTTAAGTGAAATTCTTCTAAGGCATGAAACAAGAGGTTAGGTAAAAACGCCTATGTATGGAAAATGAAAGCTGGAAGTGGTGAATGCGCCCAAGGTAATTGGAAGTGTTGAGAAGTTCGAAAATAAACTAAGGCGTGTAAAATGAAAGTAGACCCTTCAAAGTGCGCCCACCTCAAGTGTAAAAGGGGTTGCTGGAGAAAAGCGGCTAAGGCATTGAAATGAAAGTGGAGGGGTAGAAATGCGCCCTCACTTGAAAATACCACCCCCTAAATGCGCCCACCATGGAGAGGTTAACATGAAATTCTACTAAGGCATTGAAAATAGGAGCTCACCTAGTGAAATGCGCCCTCACCTTGAGAAGGATAATGGAAGCCTTGAAATTCTTCTAAGGCATAAAATGAAAGCTTGAGGTAGTATTTGCGCCCAAGGCAAAGTGAAGACCCTCAAAGAAAATTCTAAGTCATCAAAGTGAAAGCTCATGGGTCAAAATGCGCCCACCTTCAAGACATTGAAAATGTTAAAAAAGGTTCTAAGGTAAAATGAAAGTAGACCCTTCAAAATGCGCCCACCTTCAAGACATTGAAAATGTTGAAAAAACGCCTAAGGCATCAAATCGAAAGTTCAACATCTAAAATGCGCCCAAGTTGAAAGTAAGGACTTAGAAAAAGTTTCTAAGTGTTGAAAACGAAAGTGCCAAGGTAAGAATGCGCCCTTGAAGAGGGATTTAAATTTTAATTCATAAGGCATGGAGATTTTTTTTATCAGAGAAAAATTATACCAAGGGAAATACGCCAAGAGAGAAAATGTTAGAAAATTTTTCTAATTGAGATAGCATTTCACTAGGGAAAAATACGCCCTTGGCATGGAAGGATGATTTGATGAGTTTTAAAATTTTCCAAAGGCAGTTGAAGGTTGACGAATATTTTTCAAGGGGAAGATTTGATATCGATGAATATTTTCCATGGGTCAAGTGAAAATCAAATGAACCCGTTTAAAATGCACCCATGAGTTAACAGAGTTTGAAAATTAATTTCCTAAGGGAAATTTTAATATTTTCAGAGGAAATTCGTTTTGCCTAGATTATTTTCCTGACGGAAGTTAAATCTCAGAGGATGAATTATTTCGAGCATGCAAATAATTTTTAATCACCCGGAGTTGAACATTTTAATGAGAGAATTTAAAATGTCTAAGGCAAATTTTATGAAATCGAGGATTTAAATGACAGACATTTTAAAAGTTGGAAATAAATTTACAACTCCCACGAAATTTTTCGAGTTGAATTTATTTAAACACTGCGAGATTTTAAAATGGAATTTTAAATCAAGTCAAGTGATTGTTTTTCTCGCGAGTTGTTTAAATCGCCAAGAGTTAACTGGCAGACTAAGAGGAAGGATTCGAATTTTTACAAGGAAGGAATCATTATTAATGGCAACTGCCATAATGACCGGCTGACGACTAGCCCACTACTGCGCTTGAATTAGAAGATTCCGAACGAAGAGAGTGGAAAATTGATGAAGGCGCTAAAAATAGCCCCAACACTACTTAGCAGGATTCTCCGAGAAGAGTTATTTAAACAATCTCTTCTCTCATTTCTCCTCACATTGTTTCGAAGTTGAAGTTGCTGAAGAAGTTCTTGAGAGATTGAAATATTTTCCAAGTGGTTGAGGAGAGAAATTCTTGGAGAGTTTATTTTATTTCGGAGTGTTGAGTTGCTGAAAGTGCGAAGTGCTGGAGAAATTTTCATTTGCCGAGACTCTTTCTTTCGAAAAGCTGAAAGTGTGTTGCTGCAATTTCGAAGTTGAAGGTTGAAGTTGTTTTCCGGAGTTGCTGGAAGGTTTATTTGTTGAAGTTGCTGCAGAGTGTTGAGTTGCAGAAATTCATTTTGTGCTGAGAAAGTATCCACATTGCTGAAAGTTGGTAGTTGGCTGCAATTTTCTTCGCCAGTCGGAAGTGCAGTCGTTGAAAGCTTCTTTATAAGCTTGAAGTTTTTTTATACAGTACGAGGTTTGGAGTTAGTAATTTATGCTGAGAGTTTTTATTTTCAAAAAGCTAACTCCACGTTCGCAGCCGTCTCGGAGGTTACTTCATTTTATTTAAAAAAATCTGCAGCCTAGCTTATTGCTATTCTATTTTATTTTGCAGATGGCCGGAGCAAAGGATGTTGCAGGAACAAGCAGAGCCGCAGGCAGAGCTGCAAACACTGAAGCAGGCAAGGCTGGCTCATCCCGGCAGGCAATGATTAAAAGGCTCGCTAAGCCATTTCTCCCAAAGTCAGCAATAGTTTCAAAGTTGGCGGATTAAATGACACCAACCTTGGTTCATTTAATCTAAATGCACTCAAATCGAGGATGTTCGGGCTAGGGGGCCATCAACCATCAGTCACGGCACATAATATAATGAAGAGTGGAATCTACGCAGCTGCTAGTTTTCCGCCAGCAATTCAGTGTCCGGAGCTAATTATGGAGTGCGCCAATCACTACAAGCCAGAACGTAGGACGATTGTCTCTCCGGATGGTAAACTGCTCGCCAACTTCACACCGGATGCCATCGGAGAGGCATTTGGGATTCCGACTGCTGAGGAGATGTTATACAGGACAAATAAGAGGGCGGATAAGATGTACTCTTCCTCTTTCGAAAGAGTCACTGCAGTCATCAACAGAGTTTGGATGCAGAAGCCGAGGCCACCCCGCACTAAGCTCCCAAAGCAGATAATTGCCGAAGACGTGAAACAAGAATACTGTGATTTGATAATGATGTTGAGCCGGGTAAATGGGAGTGCACAGGCTTACATTTTCGAGCCTTGGATGTTCTACTTCATCGAGATCATCTTGGAGGGAAAGGAGTGTGTCGATTGGGCTAGGATGATTAGCAACCACATCGATGAGCAATTCAGGAGCTTGAAGGTGACGAAGACTTTCTACATGAGCTCATATGTAATTTACATGTTGGCCAGAATGACTAAGTACAGAGGGATTTCGTACAAGGAGCCAATCGGCTGTGCCCCTGGTCAATTCAAAATCCATGAAGCCTGCACACAGCTACATTTAGCTAACATTGCCAACTATAAACGGGCAAATGATGCATTCACAATGCACATTGCGAGGACACTTCAGCAAAGGACGCAGCAGAGAATATCTAAAGAAGCACAGACATTGATTGAGGAATATGGGTATTGGCTCATCCAATTCCCGAAATTCACATATATTAGGCTGCAGGGGTTCACTTCGTATCCGTATCGGTTACCACGATACCCCACTGATCACATAGTAATGCTTGAGGTATCTAGGCAATTGATTGCCTACGATAAGATTCAGAAAAGGAAAAAGAAGGGTGGACTTGATTTCCCTATCACCATGGGAAATTCCATTGAGGTGTGTCCCTCTTTGCAGGCAGCCCGAGAGGCAGAGGACGAGCTGCAATCTTATCATTTGTCATATCACACAGGCAGGCAGGATTTCGATCCTTACAGGAACATCCGGATGATACAGAACGTTGAATACCGGCACAGAGCTCATCTGGAGGACTTTTGGGCAAATGCAGTGGATGAGGCTGAGATAAGAAGAAGGATGTTTTCCAGACTTCCTCTCAAGTTGATTAGAGAATGTGAGATTATTCCAGTTCCCGACCAGGTGGAGGAGGATGTCAACGTCATGCAACCCGACTATGGGTCAGTTAGGGATACTCCTGTCCCACCACCTGATTGGTCCGAGCCAGAGATCATGGACTTGGACACGCTTTCTATCCCGGTGATGACTTTTACCAGGACTTGGGTCGACAGACATGTATGCAGACTCAAGAGCAAGTCGATCGCCCTTACTTATAGCTTGATGGGTGACCCAAGGCCGTTATCGGTAAAAAAGGGGAAACAAATTGCTCAGACATCGAGGGCACAAGTGGAAGTGCCAACCCAACCGATACCGTTGAGGATAGAACAAGCATCACCCGTGCACTCACAAACTCAGTCTTCGAGTTTGAGAGTGGTTTCATTATTTGCCGATCAGAGGGCAGGATTAGAGGAAGAGCGGGGACTTGAGGAGGTAGATCAGCCCAACGCCCGGGAATCAGCTAGTGTCAGTCTATCCAGGGGCGGCCAACAGGAGGAGGAAGAGGAAACAATGGCCGACACCCATTTTCAGCAGATGTTGGACACGGCTTTGGAAGAAGAGGAAAACACAGAACAGGGGACCCAAGGGTCGGGAGATACCCAGCTTATAGAGGAGGATGAGCCCTGAGCAGACCAGTGCAAGAAGAGAGGAAGTGCACGAGATGGAGGCAACAGAAGAACAGCCCCTTGTCATTTGTAATCCACAGCAGACAGTGCCTGATTGGCTTTCCGACAGAATGAGGAGAGAACCCGAGGATGACACGGATCCGGCCATTGAGATGGAAGAGTTCCTCAGGAGGATCAGTGCGCCACCAGAGAAGAAAAGGGCCCGAAAGTTTTCAAAGATCTCGACCGACGAGTCAGGCTCTCGCACGCTTCAGGTGGCTATTCCGAGGGAAGATTGTGATCGAACCGAGGAGAGGCCTGAAAATTACGTGATCACCACAGTAGAGTTGGGTCGTCCTACGGGAGCCCAAGTTATCGAGGAGTTCGATAACTCCTATCAGGCATTGAAGGATCAGTTGCTCCGCACGGAGGGGAAGTATAAGAAATTGAAGAAGGAGCACAAAACCTTTGATAGGATATGTACAAAATCTAGCACATCCAGGTGAACCAGCAAACCCAGCAGTGGAACGTCCATCAGAGCTTCCGAAGGAGTCAGTTGTTGCCTTAGAGGATTTGAAGAAAATGGAAACGGAGGCGACAAGTGGGTTAGCCGTGTTCATACTGAGACAGGGAAATTCATGGAGGACCTCGCCGATGCTTATCGACAGGCCTCAAGTATTTTGGCACGGATGGATATAGTAGATCAGGCCTGGGGTGATACTCGCATCTATCAAACGAAGACTGTACTTCGTTTGGGGGCTTTGATGCATATACCTCTAGAAACCTTGGTGGATGGAGGTGTAATTCAGAGAGGTGATAGGTATGATTTCACCAGTTGGTACTCCTCGGTGGTCACAGGCCGTGGATTTCACGACGCAGCAAGGGCAGATTCAGCTAAAGTGAGGAAAGCAATGGGCAACATCTTGGGGGGAGTCCTCAATACATTAGAAGCCATATTTGCTAGAAAGTTGGTCCCAGAGGAGATAACTGCTGATGGCTTGAAAAGTAGACTGCCTCCATTCTTCTCAGCTGCGAGGTCACTTGTCCTAGATGACTTTGAGAATGTCTCCACGTTCTCTAGTATAATTCAGCATACCCAGGACGCCTTGGTGACATGGAGGAAATCTTACACCAGATACGGACAGACGGTAGCAGTCTTGGAGTTCCATCTCAACCATATTCCACCGATCTCTACACAGGAGGTTGAAGCAGTATTAGCGCGGTTGATCGAGTTTGCTATCCGGGAGAAGGCCAGTGGGAACGCGCTGCTTGATGAGGATCTTCTTGATGATGGTAGTGGGCATTAATTGCTCATTATGATTCCTGCAGGGGAGTGGAGAATATTCTGTGCATTCATTGCCCACTCCTCTTTGTGGCGGTTTTTAGGGCAGAAACCCTAATCAGGGCATAGGTGGCTCGATCTGAGCCCTTCATTGTAATTTGATCTAAACCGTCCACTGAATTGGACTTATTATAAAAGGGGCATCCCCCCTCATTTGTAAATTAGAATTAGACATTAGATCAAGAGTTGAATCAGAGCTAGAGAGTAGAAGGCATATAGCATTTAGCTTAGAAGTTAGCTTTAGATTGAGGAGGGAAGAAAACTTTCCTTTGAAAGTTTTGTAAAAGGTTGTTGTGAACACTTTTCATAATACAAAGAGTTTCATTGCTTGGTGATTTCTTCTTTGTTATGAGTAGCTAGCAAGGCCATTTCGTCTTTCCAATTCAAGGTAGATAGAGTAAAGTAGATTTCTATTTCATGCAAGTAGTCATTAATTGTGGAGTGTGGCGTTGTGATTTGAGCATATCTTCTTTCATCCATACCACTAGCGGGCTTACTGATGGTAAGTTCGCCTTGCGTGGTCAACTGGAGTATCAGCACTTAACTTCGATTGTGGTTCATATGTTTGCATGCGTCGTATTGATGGTATGAACATGTTGCGTCATAGTTTGAACACTTTTCTCATCCTTTGAAGATTGCACCAACTTTGTCGGAGTTGTTCGAAAGGAGACAAAGCAAAGTTTGGTTTGAAGATTGTTTAAGTCGATCCTCGTCCTCCACCCTTTTAGAAGTAGATTTGTAGAATCCCTATCCCTATCCCCTTTAAATTCTGCATTTTCCGAGTCAGTCTAGATACCAGAACATATTGCCAAATCATTCATGTCCTAATTGCTTCACAGAGTTGAACAACTACGTAAGTCCCCTTGAAATAACCAGCAAAACACATCAACCAACTGAGTCTATTCGCGATAAAAGGAACCTTGGAGTCGAACACATGAACTTTCAAGCAATCTTAGCATGTGGGACACTTTGATCAAGAGAGAATAGAGTGACCGTTGGACAACTTTATTCTGTGCTGGCGCTGTCATAAAAAGCACGTCAACTTACCCATGAGGGGCGCATTTTCATGTATCAACTTCCATTTTAATCCCTTGGGCATTTCCACACCTAGGAAACTTGTCTTACACTTAACAATTTTCTCCTTTAAGTCCCAACTTCCTTGGGCGCATTTTACCCATGCCACTTCCACTTTCAATCTTGGGCGCATATGAGGGGGTGTGGAGGAATTTCCCAACACTTAGAAACTTTTCTTAAAACCACACCCCCTTGTCTATATCTTGGGCGCATCTAGCATGAAGGAGGAACCTTTGAGCGCATTTAGAGGGGTGGGAAGGAATTCCCACACCTTAATCATTTTTCCCCTTGCCTTGTTCTTTCTTGGCGCATTTGCTATAGGGAGGAGGAACTTGAGGGCGCATTTCTCATATAGGACTTCCAAGTGAGGGCGCATTTAGGGGGGTGGGAAGGATTCCCACGCCTTAGAACATTTTTGCTATGCCTTCACTCCTTGTGGGCGCATTTCATGTGTGCTAAAGGAACTTTAGGGCGCATTTCACCCTATGAGGGGGAATTTCTTGGGCCTTGGGTGCATTTCCCCTAGTCAACTTCCATTTTCAACCTTTGAGGGCGCATTTCACCCATGCCACTTCCATATGAGGGCGCATTTCTCATATGTTCAAGGAACTCGCATCTAGCTAGGGCGCATATAGCATGTGGTGAAGGAATTTGAGGGCACATTTCACCCTATGAGGAGGATTTTCTCACACTTGGCAATTTTATCAACACCTTCTCATTCCCTGGGCGCATTTGAGGTAGGGTGAGGGATATTTTAAACACTTAGCATTTTTTTTTAAAGTCCTCACATGCCTACTTAGGCGCATTTGAGCTCTTCCCCTGCTAGTTTTCATCTTAGGAATTTTCAAACGCCTTTCAGCTATCTTGGCATCCTATTTTTAGTAAATTTGGAGAAGTGTGCCTTTTCCACACCCTTTTCATGCATTTTCACCTGTTCTGAACTGGAGCTGGCGTGATTATGCCTCTTGTGACCTTGCTACCTTGTTTATACCCATTGCTTGCACTTGTCTGCTATTTTTAGCCCTCATGCTATTTTTAGCAAACCCTAAAATTGATCGACCTCTGCAGCTTCGTTTGACCTGAAATTTGCTTCACTTGATCTTGATGTTTTAAGTGTCCTGTTCACACCTACCCTTGGCACAGACATGCTATTTTTAGCCATGAAGTGACTTACTAAAAATAGTAAGTACTCGGATTGTGCTCAAATTTTGCCAGTAGGCAACCTGAAAGATGCTGATCATGATGGTGTACTTCGTTTTGACAACTTTTGTGTTGCATCCCCCCTATTTTAGGCATATAAGGTGGAAACCCTAATTTTGACTTGCATGTGCTTCGGACGACTCTGTCTTGCTCAGTTCCCGTTGCATGTTGCTCTGCCAGTGAAACTGGAGTGCGGGGGGCTGCTTAGAGTGTATCTGCTAAAAATAGTAAGTGCTTGAAAAGTGACCAACCGACTGTCGGATGAGTTTGCATGTTAAACTGCCCGTGGGATCTCAAAATACCCAGAAAACTGGTCAACATGAGAGCACTGGCTAAAAATAGTAAGTCCTTGAAAAGTGATCAGTTTTGCCCGCATGCCATATCACTGCGAAGCCCTCGAAAAACCCATGAGGAATATCCCAACATGCACTGAAAAGCTTCACATGCAAACCCTAAAAATAGCCTTTGAAGGTTGTACTATTGAAAGTCCTCATCTTGATTTGCATGTTATATCATCGCGAACGTTTTGAAAAACCCAGATACATTCCCCAGACATGCATTTAAAAAGCATATGTGTAATCCCTGAAAATGGCTCTTGGAGCTGGAACTACTAAAAATAGCAAGTTGTCAGCATCCGTTCAAATTTAACGTGCAGGCACCCCGAAGCTACCTGGATGTGCTGAGGCAATCAAAATCCCGAAATTCTGAGGAAAAGACCTCAAATTAGGTACTTACTAAAAATAGTAAGTAAACATATTTCAGTAAAAATTCAGTGGGATCCTGCCCTGAGCCTTCTGATTGTAGTGTTGCGCTCAGATTTTACTTTGATAACCCTATTTGACATCAAACAAGCCTGAAGGATGAAAAACCCTAATTTCACAAACTTAGCCAATGCTTCAACCTAGGTCAAACGATGGGACATCCCCGGAAGGACAAAAGACCAGAGAGAGAGAGAGAACCCAAGCCAAAAGACCAGAATGGAGAAAAAATTAGGGGGTCCCCATCTTGAATGGGGTAATGTGTGAAAAGGTCACAACACTACCCACCAGGCTTAAACTGAGTTTTAACTGAATCTAACTTCAACATTGTGATTGTGAAGCAAAATAAGCCAATCAAAACAATTTTCCGTCAATTCTAACAAGTTTCAATTTTTAGGGTTTTTTGACCTAAAAACAAGGGTCCAAAAACCCTAATTTTCATTTTTTTCAAATTTTGTCAGTACCTCCCTGACATCACACTAACTCAAAGCCCATACTTGATTTGCCCAAAAACTATGTTTTGACATCATTTTGACAAGGTTTATACCATTTTAAGCAAAATGCCTTAATGAAGCAAAAAAATTGGTTTGGGTACAACAGAGGGTTTTCATCCTCAATGCCTTGAAGAATTCCAGCATCATGCCGACAACACTTCGTTATCAAATCTTCAACATATCCAAATAAGAGCTCTGAGGGGGTTTAAATAGCAAACAAGGTTCCAATTTTCAAAAAGCTTTTCCCTCCAAATGGGATGCCAACCCTAGACGAATAATATTTTATTTTAATTTTCAATAAACTCCCAACTTGGACGTCCAACTTCATGGCCCCCCTTTTAAAACAACTTAAGTTCACTTTCCTAGGTGTGGGGGTCCAAAAGTAACTTTATAACTTAAGTTATATTTTATATTTTTCCTTTTCGAACTACAAATATGGTGCAAGCACTGAACTGCCAAAATTGATAGAACTCAACAATTGAAAATGCCACCACTGCCAAAACCGGAAACCCAACATTGAACTGCTGCCAAGACCACTGCCAAAAATGGCATACTTCTAAAAATAGTGTCCAAATGCCAAATTAGCCCAAATTGAGATATAGTTGTGACTTACCAAAAATAATAAGTGCTAAAATAAATATTGCTAAAAATAACAGTAACCGCCCACCAAGGATCTCAGAAAACCAAGAAAAAATCAAAAAACACTCTAGCAATCCTCTACAATTACCCCCTGAAAAAGATGGCAAGAATCTTGGAATCCCTTGAAGGCTGAAACACCTCCAAATAGCCTACGAGACTCTGTAAATAGGCTAATGATCAATGAAGAGATTAGGGCTAAAAAGGGGACATTACATTTTTCTAATTCTATCTCAAGGATATTTTTCTCACTCAATAGGTCAATGAAATGTCCAAGGGAAAAAAGGTAAGCCTTGGCCATATGGTAATAGAAAGATATGGAATTGTGTTTGCTGCATATATCAACACTCATGGGTTGGGAGGGTTATGATAGGAATAGTAAAATCGCCTTTTTTAATCAGGTTTTGACATCTAAGAAAATTAGTAATATTTGGATGCTGAAGTATATGTTTACTGATTATTATCATGTCAAAGTTATCAAGCGTCTAAGAAGTGTCATAGTCTTTTAGGATGCTACATCTAAATTAGTGGATGAAATTGTAGTTTCAATTGTTCCAATATGGGCCTTAACCATTTTTCCCAAAATTTAAGGTCTAGAAGAGAAAACTCTCATGACATCATCTTTTTCATTCCACCAACCATATTGGTTCTCCATCAAAAGAAATATACTAATGAAAAAATTTAAATGTCTACACAATTTTGTCATTGCCATATTTTGGAAACTGTGCCAAGTCCTTTTGTATCTCAAAGATGAGACACAAAACTAGATCAAGAGTGATGATGGATGTATAACATAAGTAAGATGAAGATGTTTATGATTTTGATCACCTTATCGGTAGTCATTTTTACTAATGTTCCTATATCGGTGTGATATTTTTTTGATAGGATGCATGTTAGTTATGAGTCTTCTAAGATTTTAGATTATGCACCCACCAATGTTATGGTACAAATCACTACTCTCGAATGTAACCATGGTTAGAAGATTGCACATGCAAGCGATTCTTTTCCAGCCTTATAAAATGAAATATTAAAACATCTTAGATTATTGCATTTATGATGAATGCATAACATAAGAGCCCTGGGTTGATTAAACTACACTGCAATGGATACTTAATCCAAAGAAACTGACCAAAACCCCATGATAAATCTTTCAAATCAGATATTTATTTATAAACATTGTGAACAATTCCCTCCTTGTTATTTATATTGTATTTTAACACAAAAAGGAAAGACATTTGAGGCTCTCATGAGAATAGAATAGGCAATTTGCTAAGGACTTACTGAAAGAGCTTCCAAGGTAGATAATATTATTACATGGACCATTTCTAGGAAACTCAAGAAACAAGATCGATAGTAAGAAACAACAAAGGTCGTTCTTCAAGATTGGAAGTTAAATCCTCTCCAATTTTTGAAACAGTCAAATAAAAGAATATTTTTATAATTTGCTTAAAACGTGGATTTATATACTTTAGAGTTTAGATATAAAAAATGTATTTGTATCACAAATCAAATGTGTGATACATTTTTATATAACCTACCATCATTGAAGCTCACTAAATTCTTGAACTGTTGTAACTTCATTGACCTGTGGTTTTCATTTTTCATCTAAAATAGATATTGGACAAAAAATTACTGATTTGTACCTCACATGCAATATATATTATAGATTAATATTAATGCCAAAATCCTTTACCCTAATTTCAAAGGCTCTGTAGACTTTCCTTACACAAATGTTGGTTGGTTTAAATGTTCACCACAAATAAAAATGATCTATATTTTGTTTTTTCTATACTATCATGACCATGTATTTGTTTTGATTTGAATGTATCAGTTCATATTTTGTTTTTTCTATACTATCATGACCATATATTTGTTTTAGTTTATTTAGAAGGGCAATTTTTTAAAGAAGCATGCACGCACATATTATATATAATATTATATATTGTATCTAAGAACAATATAAACGACTTCATTGGATCAACTAGTTCAAAAAGAAGGTACAAGTGATACAAACCTGTAATCATACTAGTAAAAATTCCAATAGCAGCGTTCCTTTCTGGGAGATTATCCAAGTCTTTGTCTCTATGTGATTTACGAACGATGCTCCTTAATGGCAAGTCAAAGGATGACACCTTAGCACCCTTGCTTGACATTCTAACAGTCTTTTTAAACCCTTTAATAAAAGCAAATAATTAAATTTAGTATAAGGCCAAAATCATGTGCAGTGATTGAAAGGCTATTGTTATTACTATTGCATAGATCTAATAATCACAAAACACTATTAACAATGACTTCAATGAGAAGTTTACCAACACCTGACACTTATTTCAAGAATCAAGCTATCAAATTATCCACATTTTATCAAATTTTGTTTTTCATTTTCTGTGTACTTAACCATATCTATACAACATGAAAAGGGAATGGCAAACCTTTAATGCTGTCATACAAAAAATATTCAGGAATAGTATGTATTTAGAAAACACTAGTAGAAAATAGTAAATTAAAATCTAAGTTACCGGATTTGCACCCGGAGGCCTCGAACCCAGTCCGGGTTCGCCTACGGGTGCGCCCTGGGTAAGCACAGGGTGCGCGACCAGGCCTGTGGGTTCTCCCGCACCTGGTCGCGCACCCTGTGCGTACCCAGGGCGCACCCAGTCAATTGGTGCGTGGACCTAAAGGTACCAGGCACATACCCGGGCGTACCTCGAAGAATCCACAGCCAAGAACTTATAAAAACATTTTTTTTTATATTTTTTATATTATTATTATTAATATGAGGTGCGCCATGGAGTTTTGTATGGTTTCAAAAGCCTTAAATTGGTGCTAGCGGCGGGGGCGCTGCCCCTCGACCCCACCCTGTACCGCGACAGGGAGTGCGCCAGGGGCGCTGCCCCCGGACCCCGCGAGGGGCGCTGCCCCTCGACCCCGCTAGGGGCATTGCCCCCAGACCCCCACAAGGGGCGCTGCCCCTCAACCCCATTGGAGACATTGCCCTCAAACTCCCATTGAATTTAATTGGTACTTTCCAAGTCCAAGTTTCCATAGTTTTCCTACAAGTCTTCATCTATAATATCGCATTTAAGGCTTTTGAAACCATACAAAACTCCATGCCGCACCTCATTTTTATGGGAAAGAGGAAGATGTAAATTTGTAAAATATATTAATATAGTATTTACTTTCAATTTTACAAAAACAATTTTCTATTTTCATTTTGTTTAAGAATATCAACATCAACGCATTCCACATGAGGATGCCATTTTGTACCCAATTTGCTTTCAAATCAGTCAAATACAACTATCAATTGACATTTAATATTTATCTTTGGCATTTGGCATTTGGCATTGATCAATGATCAAGTATCATACTATGAAATGATTTAGTTTTACAATTCTGTATATTTCTCTTTTTTTTTTGTATATATAATACATATATATATACACGTACCCATACGTACCCAAACCCCTAAAAAAAAATTTCACGTACCCATGTACCGG